>CM032067.1:2918291-2931405 GCA_018831715.1 Matsumurasca onukii
TTAATGATGGTACAATTTCTGAGGTTAAAACATTATTACGGACGTTTTCCATCGTTTTTAAGTAAACAAAAAGTACATGACCGCTTGACCACCCGCCAGACAGCCCCATTGGCTGGCCAGGAGCAGTCAACGACCAACCAACTGTAAACAAAGAAAACAACAAATCCGTCTGTTGACTGGGACTCGTGGCGTGGTCCTGTAATCCAGCTTCATGAAGGTCAGGTTTTGAGGATGATATAGGTCTAAAGCGGCTCAGATAGTCTCAGTGATCATCTGATGATACCCGCATCAACTCCCACCATCGTTTAGACATCAGACCATCACCCGCGTGGTTCGGAAGTCACGTTAAGCCGTTGGTCCTTGTATTTCCATTGTTCATTAGGCTATTAATTAATGACCCATTCTAAGGAAGAGTCGCCCTTAGTTTGTAACAAGACTACACCTCATAACTCATTACTACCACTCATCACACTCATCCTTCACCACATATTTATCTTAAAATACCCTCATGAGAGTGGACGGCATCTCAAATAGTGATAGTGATATGCAAAGCCAATGGAAGAGAAATTCTATTAAATTTCGATAGATGAATCAGGTTTAGAACAACTTTAGAAAGATCACTACCCGGTAAGTCATGAAAACTGATTATGGCCTAAGCTATAAGGTAAAGTTTGTCTTGTTTAACGAGGCGAAATTAGGACTACAAAGTCCTCTCTACCACTCAACCTCGACCTTTACCTAGCGTCACCGTATGGTCACATTACAAATTGTAAGTGGTGACTGCGAGGATCGGACCCACGCCACCGGAGTGATGAGCTCCGGAGTCGCACGCGATACCAATCCGCCACGGATCCGCTTATCGTAAGCTGATCGTCTGGTTTGAGGACGGCATTGGTATTGTTTTCATGACTCAGAGGATAGGGATTTTTCTAAAGTTGTTCTAAAGCCAATGTGGCTGTCTGGCGGTTGATCAGTCAGTGTGCAGCTGTCACTGATCACGTGAACGTGCTTGATTTATTTATTTATTTCATAAAGTTTGTGTACATGATGGTTTGTTTTCTAGGTTAGCTGTTGGTATAAAATTATTAAATTTAACAGGGTAAAAGTAGGGGAAGAATATCAATGTAGCTTGGTAGTGGGTGAGTGGTCAGCTTGTGCTTTGAATAAACACTGCATTACTAACATAACTTGACCTCTACTCACAGATAGCGCTACGTTAGCTGCTTCTGAGGCTGAAGAGTGTGAAAGTGATGGGAAACAGTTCAAAGTAGGAGAGCAGTACGACGTACCCGGGCATTGCTCCGGCAACGTATGCAAAGGCAACAATGAGTGGGCTCTAATCGCGTAAGTATCTACTAGAGCAAACAAACAACATTTTAATGTATTTTTTGATTAAATATAGGCACATTTATGTATACATTTAAATGCGATACAATTATTTATTTTGTACGCACCGATGCTCCTGGCAGTCTTTATTGAACACCCCTCGTACAATAAGTAAAACAACCTGTTGTTTATTAGACCGTATTTTAAAATTTTACAGACAGTCGAAACTGCACCATTCTCCACTGAAAACCCTGTGTTATAGTTTAAACTGAATAAATGGTTTATTTTCCAATACTCATAAAATATTTACAAAATCGTTTTTCCTTTGGAAAAAAGACTGACCACTTACACGGTTTCTCTTTTAACGTAAGCAGGGAAATATCCAGCTTTTTGAATATCTTACCAATCTTTTCTGTTTTGTCTACCAATCAAAAGATTGGTAAGATATTCAAAAAAGCTGGATATTTCATAAAAACTACCGACGTACAGTAACTTTAAAACCATACCAGAGAAAACCCAAAGAGGGTCTACAAAATTACATGCTCGAATCAAAATCCTGAATGCAACAAACAATATATTGGATATACTAACAGAGATTTCAAAACTAGATTCAAGGAACATAATACAGCACACTACCAAAACCATCATCTATAGTCGCCACGCATTTGAAAACCCAACCCATAAAATAGAATTTCCAGCATCTCTCAAGTACTAAAATCAATCAGCAATAAAACCTAGCCCTAGCACATAGAAAGTTATGAAATATTTAAATACATCGACTCATGGCGGTTCTCTATTAAACAAAGAAGACGTTAAAAATAGTTTTATTCAAATTTGCAGAACTATTCAAACTCAGTCAACGCCCGCAGTCGAGACCGACCAACCTGTCCTTGGGGTTTCCCAGGAAACAACGAACGCCAGCCCTTCAGCCGCACCGCCCGCCCTGACCTCATTTCATCAACAGTCAGTCACACCCTCTCGCTCCGCAAATATGCTCTTCCGCGGCAGGCCCCCCGACGCGTCGCCTGTGAACCGCGAGTGAACAAGTGCCGTGGACCATGTAAATAGTTCTAATTAAGTTTCTTAGTTTTAATATCAGTGTAAATAGTGACTTAGTGTGTCTACTGATGATGCAGCACAAGCGCTGCGAAACACGTGTTTAGACTACAACCTGCACCGTAGGATCTACAGGCCCTCAACCAAGGTAACTGTAATAAAACAAGGTCCTGCAACTGGGAAAATAGATATTTATATGTTTACTAATAAATGTTAAATAATGAGTGAATACTTATATAACAACAGAACTTAATAAGCTAATACTTCATTGTGCTAGTAACCATTCTCTCACTTTGTTACAAAAGGAAATCTTACTGCGTATTTTTCTAACGCTAAGTGGAAGTTGGTAAACAATTTGGGTCCTAAATATTGGAAAGAATGTATAAAAATGTCCTTTTTACTCTTGGTAATCAGAAGCTGCCTATCGTTACATTTATTGTATTATTAACTAAATCATATATTCCTCTATTGCCTCTATGCAAAAAGAAAACTTTTAACACCTTGTAGGTAAATAAATGTTGAAAGGCAAAATGTTTATTTTTTGATAAAAAAGAAAGGAGCTTACACGTTTGGAGTTTCTTAAAATAATGCGCATGTAATAGTTTTGAGTAACTGTTAATTTTTGAAGAAACGTTTTATAAGTTTCACCAAAACTTTGATTTAGGAGTCCAGTTTCTTTTATGAAACAGGATCCAGGAGATAAACTGAACCTTGTGACCTCTGCTCCTTGGCAGGTGCGGGTTGCTGGGCGGTCCACAGAAGTGGATTTATGTGCCCGAGAACACATCCAAACCCTACCCAGAGTGTTGTGGCACCATGGTCCCCCCTCTGGACATAGTGCCTGACGTACTTGACAAGGCTCCCGGCTATGGACTGCTGGACATAGAATACGCAGGTGGAAACAAGGTAACTTGTTCGACTGGTTTATTAAAGAATGTCAAAGTGAAATAGAGCTATGCATTTCTATCTCCGCAGAGAACATCCTAGAACAAAACAGTTTTCAGGTTTGAGCTTCCCAACGCCTCTTGAACATAATGGCAAAGCTTTACATACCCCAGCATGTGTCCACAGTCCACACTGTGTATATATTTATTTTACCCCATCATGTGTCCCTTTATTTGAACGGGTGTAAAAAGACAAATTCATTGATACATTAAACAAACTTTACGATGTTCCTGTGCATGGTAAAATGGTGGCACAAAAGGTTATTAAATAATTGTTTTAAGTTTTAGAATAAATCAGTTATCATTTTTAAATTAAGGAAAAAGTTACGGTTTCAGTTTAGGCTATGTTTTGTGGTACCAAAGTTTTTAAAATAATATGTATACCATTTTCAAATTTGAAAAGTCCTTTTTTCAAAAAATAACCTATTTTTAAAAGTACTCAAAGTTTAGCTTGTAGCATATAATTTTAAAACTGTTACCCAAAAACTGAATCTGTAATTCTTTTTCCAAATTTTAGAGTGATAGCGCCTACTTCGATTTATCTGCTCAAACAAGGAAACACCTTTTTGGCCACCATTTTGCACAGGAACATCGTAAAGTTTCTCTAATGGTATCAATGAATTTGTGTTTTTACATCCTTTCAAATGAGGAGTCACATAACTAGGTAAAATAAATATTTCAAAAAGATCCCTTCACTATTCCTAATTTGGGATGTATCACAACCCCAATATCAGTGCAGGTTTCGTTTCTTTCAGGTTTGGTTTCCTTAATTTAGGAATTCTTGCAGGAGGTGTAGATGGATCGTTATTAGGGATTACTTCAAAGGTTTTTCTGGTAGCATCTTCAAATGCTCAGGCAGGCAGTTGTAGAAAATGGCACCTCTAGGAATCTTTTTAGTTGAGACTAAGGTGGTTAATGCGTCGAGCATGGTGGTGGCCGTGTCTTGTATTGTAGGATGCTGGCCTCCCTGTTGCTTGGCTGACACCAGGTGTAAGGATTGTTCAAGAATGTAAATTAGAAACCACCGTGTGATTTTAAGTTCTTTGGAAAGGCATCTCTGCAGGTGTCAAAAGTGTTCAGGCCCATCAGTGTCACGCCCACGGCCCTTTTTGAACAATAAGGATTTTTGAGGTGTGTGGCGAACTATCCCCAAACTACCAGAACCATATCTTCCAGATGTGATTCAAAAAGGGAGAAGCGGCTATTTTAAAGATGTTTTACTTCACTTATTTGTTTGATTCTGCTGATAACATAGATACTGGGTGATTTGGTTTTCTTCATTGGGTCAATCGTTTGGTGATTGTCTGCAATTGTTGCAGAATGTCATTCGATTCCATCTGTCACGGTGTTTGTGGCGGGGTGTTTTATGTCAAACAGATTTGCTATTTGAGATGTAGGGGTTCTGCCACGGCATGCAGTCAGGATTATTCACCGGTTTTGAGTGAGCGTAATCAGGTTGTGGCACTCCTGCCATCAGGAGAAATGTAGCCGACTCGAGAATGATCGAGCATGGACGTAGAAACAAACCAAGCCAGTTCAATGGCCACAATGCATTATATAACTAAAGCATTTACAGACGGCAAAGACGTTATTCTTTATTTGGGACACTCAGGGCCTACTAAAATCACTAAATCACTGGTCAGACCACTCTCATGGCATTTTTAAAGGCAAATATGTGTGAGGGATGAGTGTGGTGAGTGGTGATAATGGTTATGGTGTAGTCTTGTTGCAAATAAGGCCACTCTTCTTAGAATGGGTCATTAATTAGCCTGACCAATGGAAACACGGGACCTTGACCTGATTCAAGCCACCCAGGTGATGGTCTGATGTCTAAGGATAAGGAGTTGATCACGGGTATGTCTTGATCTGGAACATCTGAGCCACTTTAGACCTATCATCATAATGAAGCTGGATTACAGACCACAAAATTAGTCTAAGCCAAATAACTAATTATATTTCTATGCTGACTAAGCCTAAATAACTAGTTAACTAGTTGGTTTGCGCTGCAATAAATTCAATATTGTAAAACCAAACCACTCAGAGCCAGAGCCAAACAAATATAACTTTGCAAATGTTTTCCTGATTTCTAGATTTGATTTCAAGTAAATAATTAGTTGTTCAGTAGCATTTCAGGTTTATTAGTTGAACTTACAACAAACGTGTACAATATAATGACACTTTGTTTTAGTAGCTTATAACTTACTAAAACTGATGGCGAGGCAGGTCTATTAGCGTATAAATGTGGTAAAAGTATTAGCTGAGATCACTGAAGTCACTTTATAAAAAATGCTTGCACCGTTATTTATTAACTGATTTCATCAAACTGAGCTGTCTTTAAATTTAAGTTGTAAATACATTTTAAAACATTGTTATACCATTTCCTGTTTTCCGTCGGAATTGTGTTTTATACTACAAATAGTTATATTAGAGTATCTGCGATATTTCACATAAATTATTTGTTTTCAGACTTTTTCGAGTTTTTTTGCTAAGAGTGGAGCTCATATCATTACAAATTATGCTGTGCAAAAGCGTGTTGTACTTAATCGCCATTTCAAATAATCACTATATAAGAGCTGATTAAATAATATTACTCAAGTTGCAAATTGTAGTTTTCTAAAACACACAAAACCAATAATCTCACGTGCTGACGAATTTCAGTTTTATTTTTGCCCAAATAAGATCAAGTACAGGTGCAAAATTTAATGGTTTTAGGCTCTTCCACAGACATTACCGAGTGTTCCCTAACTTTTCGGTGTATGAAACGCAATGTTCTTTTAATAAAACCCCTGTAAATGGCCAGCTTAAAAACTCATTGTGATATTACTTTTATTTACTAGCGTACCATTGCTTAAATTTGCATTTTACCAAGTTTAGACTTGATTGATCAAGAAATTAGAATATTCTGTATTTAAAGTAAACAAACAATGGCTTGCAGACAAATCTAGTATATTCATGTAATGCGTGTTGTAATGCATATCATTAAGGGAAAATACCAACAATATTTTGGAAACAAAGGAGCCAAGTCCACTCTCGTTGGTCAGGTGCGGTGGTCAATTTGCAGGTGTCTTCACCCCCACCAATTCCACCCTTCGAGGCAGAAAACCCACTTCCACCTGATTTTGCACGGTCGTTGCATTTTCAGGTAGAAATTTGGTGTCGAGAAATCAGTGGCAGGCACTCCGTCTCCGTTATTTACCAAACTTCGATTGATGCCGCCAAAATTCACAAAAAATACAATTAAGTAAGCAGGCTACAAGTATGATATTTATGTTTTTATTTACGAAGTGTAACTACTTGATTTTGTTTTTTTGAATTCCCACAACACAGTGTAATTTATTTGTATTTTAAGAAACGTAACATTAACATTTCTTACTTGCATTCCCAGTTATTTTGGCTTCTATAACGTAAATTCTCAAAGGTTGTTGGATCTAGAAAAGTATCAAAAAACGATCTCAGTTCTTGTTTTTTACATGCTTTTAACTCAAGAAACTTTTTTACTGTCTTTACATGTGTATACAAATTTCAAAACAAATTAGTGCCAAATTGATAAATTAGAATCAGTGAATAAAAAACTTACGTTCTCAACTAATTGACTAATATACATGAAAGAACATTTATAAAATGAGAACTAAAGGAGAAGAATAATTTGATGCTGACAAATTGTAGTTTTCTATTAAATTCGTAAAGTTATTTCTGATAAATTCTTACTTTGATCACACCTAGTTTGGTGAAAAACACAACGTTAAGTTCTTGAGAATAGGTACTTTAACATTTGAAAGGCTTGTATGTTGTGTTTCCTGAGCAGGAGTCTAGTAGACTGCGTACGCAAATAGACCAGCTGGGTACACAACTGGTTATAGTTTAACAGCCACCATGCTAGGCAGCGCTACTGTTCTCCGTGAGCGTAGTACCGAGTGTCCCCGTTGGGTAGCAGCACTGCGTTAGTGGTTTCCCAATCCAATGGGCGCGCAGTTGATGTCGTGTCCTTAGAGCGCAGTGGACGAAGAGCTCACTTTTACTTAAATTAGCTGGCTGCGTATTACTCAATATAAGTCTACTATCTACCTTATGTCTATTTGTCACTGATTCAACTCAACTCCCCAAGAAGTACTCGCACACAAACCCTTTACCCTCACTACAATCGTTATCATTCCACGTGTATCCGCCTGTGATCTCCACGCAGTTTTCGTTGTTCTTGTCATTGTTAGGTTCGTGCTCTCTCCAGTTGGTGTAGGTCATGTTGTCATCTGTGTCTCCTATCCACTGGTAGTTCTTGTTATTGTGTTTGTCCTTGCCTGCCACCCACATGTAGGGTCCTTCGCCTGCAAAGAGATGTGAGTTGAGGAAGTTTAGTATGACATACGTTAAACACACGAATATGTTTTTTCTACTAAAAGAGTGATTTGTGGTACGATGACGACTCATTTTTAACATTTGAGGCCCTAGTCATCCCTGCTGCTTAAAGAGTTAAAGACACTACAAGATAATTATGTCCAAACATTATGAGAGTAGCTGATGCCGGTGCTGTCAAACCTCTTACCCCAGAAGACCCAGGGACTCCCAGCCTTTTGAATCCCCAGGAGACCAAAGCAATCACCCAATATTGGCCAGAACTCCACAATCACCCAAGAATAACATTAAACCAGTAACTCTTAAAAGCGTATGGAAAAAATGGAACATTAATTAGGTTTCTTGGATAACACCTAATCAATAAATTTTTTAAGGTTAGACCAGCGAAGTTGGACGACGGTAAAATACTCGTACTTATATGATAACTACTATAACGTTGTCTGCTATAAGAGAAATTACTCTACACATTAAATGGCTTTGATATGAAACATTGGCTGTGACATTGTTGTTGGCTTACCCTCCAATATTATTATATTATAAGCGCCACGAGTGCACTTTGCTCTTCTTTACTCCTGATTGTGGCCAGCTTCATGCCCCGAGATTTACACATGAAGTAAGCCGCGCTCCATGTCTCCTGAAATCCAATTTGCATAATGAAAATTGTTGTTATCATTACTGTATAGTCGTAATCTTTGAAAGATTCTTAAGAGAGTTGAGTAGTGGCTGTGACCTTGAATTTCATCCAATAAGAGCAATGTATGAACTAGTAGAATTTTTGAACAAGTGGTTGGCGAAGTCACTGCAGCAGTACATCGTTTTATTTCTAATAAACTTATTTCAAAAAGATCTGATACAAATTACAGATCTGTCAAGTAAATTGTTTGCTTGCTTTTACATTGTTCTTATAGGACAAAAACAAAATGGTAGACAGTTACTGAACACTCTTAAATGGATGAGTTACAATACTGAAATATAACTTTACCTTAGGGTAAGAATGCAGCTCAAATAGCTTTTTTCGGGGTTCTGTTGTAGGAGTACACTTATTGTGCGAGAGTCTGCTGAAACATAACGTTTAAACTGTAATTAATTGAATACACCTGAATAATAACACAAAATAAACACATATTTATTTACCAATAACACATTTTCCAACGTAATTACAAGAAAATAATAATAAGACAAAGGTCATGATATCTCTTGCTAGTATCATTAACTACGTAACCCTTGTTAACCTTTTATCACAAATAATACAGCGTCTACAGAGATCCAATGGGATAGGGAAAGCAGTTCAACCAATCCCATAACTACCATAAGAGTAGGGGACGGGTGGAAGTGATGTCTTTGAAACACACCGTTTACGAAAAGAAACGTACAAATTCGGGTTTATGTTATAAGGTAGGAGTGGTTATATGTTTGTTATACACGAAAAAAGCAAATACTGCTTGTAAACTAATATAATACATTTTTAAAACAGTCTATATTTTGGCCAACTTTAACATTTTTTTTTTTTAAATTTTGACGTAAGATAAAAAAAATACCAGCTAGGCTATACATACCTAGAGTCTGTCCTAGAGGCAACTTCTGAGAACACGGAAAACAAATTTTCTTATCTCTACAGCAAAAAAGTACGGCACGGGGACTACGAGGGCATGTTTTGAACAACTTTTTCTGAGGTGATGAATCCTTTTAAACAAGACTAAATTCTTGTTATCACTAACCTAACTTCTAAGGCTTCCGGTTTACACCAAGCCGTCACAGTTTAATTTCAAATACTGCTAAACGTTTCGACCTCGCTGAGGACGTCATCCTCAGTAGCTGGTTGACTGGCTGAGGCTGCGGTGGTATGACCCTCCACAGCGAGATCCAAACGTTTAGCAGTATTTGTAATTACTCAACTGTGACACGGTGTAAACCGGAAGCCTTGGATTTAAGTGTTGAGACCGGTCGCGAAAGCTTAAGAGTTAAGATTAAATTCTTAATAAATATTATAGTCTCACCTTAGCAATCAATTATTGATTTTGTCCTCAAAATCGATTTCGGGGTCGAAACTCCATCGTCAGTTGGGACTTAGGAAAGACCAGTTTTCATGTGTCATATTTAAAATCTTCATCCATTGGATTTTGTCTTTTTCTTAGGTAAAAGTTGTTAAAACCATTTGTATCTTTATATAGTATATCAGTGATTAATATGTGTCAATTATTATTCCATCATGTTGGTAATGATAATCATACGATTGTATACGTATTGATGAGTAATCGAATAAATGATACTGATTGGCCGTTGGAATCACGCCATCCCCACCATGCCTACCCAAGCCAAGCCACCGACCGGCATCCCGTCAGTCTACAAGATCCTCACCTATCCAGACTCCGGTCCCCGGCCGTCAGTGACTACCCAAAATGCTGTAGTTGTTATTATCCGTTACTAGACATCAACGTGGTACTTAGGTAGCAGATACCACACCATTGATAAAATTGTAAAACTTATCACAGACACAAAACACACACACACTGGTGACTAGATGCACTCACAGCCAGATCTGATGTTATACTGACTGAGTCACTTAACTTCTGACTAATAATGTGCTCCCTTTTCTGTTTTTGGCTTGTTTAATTGTCTTTATTCAAATGTTAAAATTCAGTTGTCACGTGTAGACCAATAGCGCTGTCTTGTTTTTCCAGTTTTAGCTGAGAGGGGGGAATGCTTTCTCATTGTAGTATCTTTTTTGGATTTTATCTTCAATTATCTGTTAAAGTTTATCAAACTTGCTTTTAATTCCAAAGGATATTCCAGTATCAGCTGTTGACGCACCGTGACGTCTCTTTTCGAAAGCCATGTCCTTTGCTTCTTTTTGCTTGTCTTCTTCACGTCGCAAGACTCCATAAATATAAATAAAATAAATAAATATTTTATTGCATAAAGACATTTACAATAAATGTATTGCAATCGTTATATCATTGTGCATCTAAGATGTTCCTTTCATTCTTACATCTAAATCTCTTTCAAACATACAGTTTTTTACACTCACTACCTCCCATACATTCAAATGTAACCACTCTAGCCCCTACTGAGTTATGATCTATAAGGAAAACTCCGGCTACTTAACACCCTATAACCTTGATCTTTGCCACGGTTAACACTGTTCCATTGTTATTTCTGAGTAGATTTTTATGTGTCAAAAGATAGATAACAAAATTTGCTACAATACGTTACCTTTTGTTATAAACCTTACAGTTTAGTGGATAATTAAGTTGTAACACCAAATATTCCCTTAAAATACCAAGAATGAGCCACCATTTAAAAACGGTAAGATATATCATAATGTTATTTTTCCATAGACTGTCTTACTTAGATACAAATCTACACTAAGTGAGTGGTGTGGGGAATAATAAATAGTTAGTAAAAAAACAATGGCGGATATCTGGTACTGCAAACAAAGCATTTTCAAAAACACGTTACTCCTCATTTTCTCTTTATTTTTATCCAATAAATTTAATCCTAAAGTTTGTGACACTCTTTTATGAACACCCTGTATACCAGCTGTAGACTAGAGCCATAATTAGCCTGAGAGGAACGAATAAAAAAATAATAAACTCTTACAACTAAAAAATATTAACATTATGAACATTCAAAACAACGTACCCGTCAAGTCTGAACATAACCGTCTACAATGGCAAGTCCATAGAGTAACTAAAGATAGGGCAAGTCGCAGAGTTAGAAAGCACACAAATGAAGCTACAAAACATGTGTTTAAACCGTTGGAATAATACATACTTACAGCTGATTACTTAAAACCTTAAGAAACACTATTCGCAAACTGTAAACACGTACTGAGTTTTACTAAAGGCTTGTTGATTTAAATACAAAGGAATTTTATTATGTTGCTCAACAAAATATACGTCAGGTCATAGTCTCCTTTTAATCAAATGATTGGTGATTTCACAACACTGTGTAGTTGAATCATGTGTTGGAACATCACACGAATTTATTTCGAATATAGTTTATGATTGGATATTTTAATAAATAAAATTGGACAGTGCACACCTGAGTCCTTACTATCGATGCCGATTGGTCAGCTCGGAGAGCTGAATAGTCCGTCCGAGGAACACGACACCGCGCCGCGTAACAGCTGGCTAAACAACGGGCCTTCTTTCAACTGATGCGGCCTAATTGTTGAACCAAGGGGTTGGAGAGGTTTTCACCGGCCCGATTTTGCCATTTCAAAATGATTTTAACATTAATAAAAATTATATATTTTGAAACTAGAGAAGTTTTTTCAACACGTATTTAGAGATCTAGCTCTAGTTTTTAAATAATACAGGGTTAATTGTTTATTGATATAAATTTTCATACCAGGTGAAAAACGCTAAGCCCTTCCAAGGGAGGGTTTCCAGCTCAAAAACGCTGTCGCTATAAAAAGCGTTAAAATTAGTTTAAAAGTATATAACACAAAATCTAAATACCATTTAAAACAAATCAGACAAAATCAAAAACTAATTTTTTTTGCAAATATTGATTTATTGAAATCTTTGGATTAAAATTTAAACTGTTGAAAAATGCAGTGTTTAAGAGCGTTAAACACCCAAATTGAAAGTGGATTATCAAAATATGGGTCTAAACCCACCAACACTTTTTGACCTTATGTACATTTGATAATAAAGACAGAAATCCATCACGCAAGCGTTATTTCAGCGTGCAGACGCTTGTAAAGGAACGTAATTAACCGGAACCCACATTAATATATAGCTTATATTTTTAATTCAACAATTCCCACAGCTTCAGTTTATAGTGTAAATAAAATATATAACGAAACGTATTCTAAAATAGTTTTGACGTCTGCGGAAACGGAACCTAAGAGAAAATTGAAGTATTTGAAAAAACACACTCATATGATTTTAAATATCACGAACATTACGTTCAGGATAGTGGTTAAACGTTGCATGTGGTGTCGGAAACAAATATTGTCGAATAAAAACACTCTCCATTGAAAGCATCAGTTCAAATTTAAATAGTTTGATACTATAAGACCATAATTACGAGTATTTTCTTTTTTGCTCCTTCATGTTCCTCAATTTTTTTCTTTACGGATCAGTTTTATTACATATTTTCTTGCGGAAGATAGTTACACAGATACTTTCAAATGTGACCCTCCACTGGCGCGGTTAATCCGTGTCGATTTGCGAACAAGGCGCAAACACGCGTAAGAGGTTACTGGCCGGTCTGCCAATTACCTGGAATCGGGACGTGTCAACCCTCGTCAAAGTTGGTGGCAAGTAGCACGGAATCTGATCCTAATCTTCCAATGATATCGTGGATTTTGAGACGTGTAATTGAAACTTATCCAGGACCTGATGGCGAGGTCGGTGTGACCACTTTAAAGACAAACCCTGGAGTATTCAAGACACCAGTGGTAAAACTATGCCTTTACCAGAAAACCA
>CM032067.1:2931505-3502427 GCA_018831715.1 Matsumurasca onukii
AAAACATTTCCTCCGACCATAAATGTTATTTTGTCATCCCTCGACTTCTTCTACAAGCACAGTTAATTTGGTTATGATCAGAATAGTTGTATTTTTTGCAAAAAATCGGCAATTTTTCACGATACATTATATGCAAAATCTCTTGATTTTAACGAAAAAAAAAAACGTTCTAATCGTTACCATTTTTACGGTCCTTAAAGAAGAGGTCGAGAGGATTACAAAAATACCATATATGACGGGAGAAATAATATTTTTCGCCTGTTAGGCGATCTAAAGTTTTTCTGAAAAATTCATTTTTTTTCTAGAGACTTACAGCCAGAAAAAACATTTCTCCGACCATATATATTTTGTCATCCCCTCGACTTCTTCTACAAGCACAGTAAATTTGGTTATGATCAGAATAGTTTTAATGTTTGCCAAAAATCGCTAATTTTTCACGATACATATATGCAAAATTTCTCGATTTTACTGAAAAATGAAAACGTTCTAATCATCACCATTTTCACGGTCCTTATAAAAGGAACCAAGGGGATTACAAAAATGCCATATATGACGGGAGAAATAATATTTTTCGCCTGCTAGGCGATCTAAAGTGTTTCTGAAAAATTCATTTTTTTTTCTAGAGACTTACAGCCGAAAAAAACATTTTCCGACAATATATGTTAGTCATTCCTTTCCAAGCACAGTTAATTTGATCAGAATAGTTTTATGTTTGCCAAAAATCGCTTTTCACGATACATATATGCAAAAATCTCGATTTTGACTGAAAAATGAAAACGTTTTCACTTTCTACTATTTACGGTTCTGGGGATTACAAAATGCCATATATGACGGAGAAGATGGAAAAATTTTGACATGAGATAAGCATCATCCTCGACTCTTCTACAAGCACAATTTGGGATCAGAATAGTTTTATTTTTTGCCAAAAATCGCCAATTTTTCACGATACATATATGCAAAATTTCTCGATTTTGACTGAAAAATGAAAACGTTCTAATCATCACCATTTTCACGGTCCTTATAAAAGGAACCAAGGGGATTACAAAAATGCCATATATGACGGGAGAAATAATATTTTTCGCCTGCTAGGCAATCTAAAGTGTTTCTGAAAAAATTCATTTTTTTCTTAGAGACTTACAGCCGGAAAAAAACATTTCCTCCGACAATATATGTTATTTTTGTTATCTCCTCGACTTCTTCTACAAGCACAGTCAATTTGGTTATGATCAGAATAGTTTTATGTTTGCCAAAAATCGCTAATTTTTCACGATACATATATGCAAAATTTCTCGATTTTGACTGAAAAATGAAAACGTTCTAATCATCACCATTTTCACGGTCCTTATAAAAGGAACCAAGGGGATTACAAAAATGCCATATATGACGGGAGAAATATATTTTTCGCCTGCTAGGCGATCTAAAGTGTTTCTGAAAAATTCATTTTTTTCGAGACTTACAGCCGGAAAAAACATTTCTCCGACAATATATGTTATTTTTGTTATCTCCTCGACTTCTTCTACAAGCACAGTCAATTTGGTATGATTTGAAAAGTTTTATTTTTTGCCAAAAATCGCCAATTTTTCACGATACATTGTATGCAAAATATCACGATTTTAACCGAAAAATAAAAACGTTCTAATCGTCACCATTTTCACGGTGCTAAAAGAAGGGGTCGAGGGAATTACAAAAATGCCATATATGACGTGAGAAATAATATTTTTCGCCTGCTACGCGATCTAAAGTGTTTCTGAAAAAATCATTTTTTTTCTTAGAGACTTACAGCTGGAAAAAAACATTTCCTCCGACCATATATGTTATTTTTGTCATCCCCTCGACTTCTTCTACAAGCACAGTAAATTTGGTTATGATTAGAAGAGTTTTTTTTTCCTAAAATCGCCAATTTTTCACGATACATTGTATGCAAAATATCACGATTTTAACCGAAAAATAAAAACGTTCTAATCGTCACCATTTTCACGGTCCTTATAGAAGGAACCAAGGGGATTACGAAAATGCCATATATAACTGAAGAAAAAATATTTTTCGCCTGCTAAGCAATGTTAAGTTTTTCTGAAAAATTCATTTTTTTCTTAGAGACTTTCAGCTGGAAAAAAACATTTCCTCCGACCATATATGTTATTTTTTGTCATCCCTCGACTTCTTCTACAAGCACAGTAAATTTGGTTATGATCAGAATAGTTTTATTTTTTGCCAAAAATCGCCAATTTTTCACGATACATTGTATGCAAAATATCACGATTTTAACGGAAAAATAAAAACGTTCTAATCGTTACCATTTTTATGGTCCATAAGGAAGGGGTCGAGAGGATTACAAAAATACCATATATGACGGGAGAAATAATATTTTTCGCCTGCTAGGCGATGTAAAGTTTTTCTGAAAAAATCATTTTTTTTCTTAGAGACTTACAGCTGGAAAAAAACATTTCCTCCGACCATATATGTTATTTTTGTCATCCCCTCGACTTCTTCTACAAGCACAGTTAATTTGGTTATGATTAGAAGAGTTTTATTTTTTGCCTAAAATCGCCAATTTTTCACGATACATTGTATGCAAAATATCACGATTTTAACCGAAAAATAAAAACGTTCTAATCGTCACCATTTTCACGGTCCTTATAGAAGGAACCAAGAGGATTACAAAAATGCCATATATGACTGGAGAAAAAATATTTTTCTCCTGCTAGGCCATGTTAAGTTTTTCTAAAAAAACATTTTTTTTTTAAAGACTTACACCTGGAAAAAAACATTTCCTCCGACCATATATATTATTTTTGTCATCCCCTCGACTTCTTCTACAAGCACAGTTAATTTGGTTATGATCAGAATAATTTTATTTTTGCCAAAAATCGCCAATTTTTCACGATACATTGTATGCAAAATCTCTCGATTTTAACGGAAAAATAAAAACGTTCAAATCGTTACCATTTTTACGGCCTTAAAGAAGTGGTCTAGGGGATTACAAAAATACCATATATGACTGGAGAAAAAATATTTTTCGCCTGCTAGGCGATGTTAAGTTTTTCTGAAAAAATTCATTTTTTTTCTTAGAGACTTACAGCTGGAAAAAGATATTTCCTCCGACCATAAATGTTATTTTTGTCATCCCTTCGACTTCTTCTACAAGCACAGTAAATTTGGTTATGATCAGAATAGTTTTATTTTTGCCAAAAATCGCTAATTTTTCACGATACATATTATGCAAAATATCTCGATTTTGACTGAAAAATGAAAACGTTCTAATCATCACCATTTTCACGGTCCTTATAAAAGGAACCAAGGGGATTACAAAAATGCCATATATGACGTGAGAAATAATATTTTTCGCCTGCTACGCGATCTAAAGTGTTTCTGAAAAAATCATTTTTTTCTTAGAGACTTACAGCTGGAAAAACATTTCCTCCGACCATATATGTTATTTTTGTCATCCCCTCGACTTCTTCTACAAGCACAGTTAATTTGGTTATGATTAGAAGAGTTTTTTTTCCTAAAATCGCCAATTTTTCACGATACATTGTATGCAAAATATCACGATTTTAACCGAAAAATAAAAACGTTCTAATCGTCACCATTTTCACGGTCCTTATAGAAGGAACCAAGGGAATTACAAAAATGCCATATATGACTGGAGAAATAATATTTTTCGCCTGCTAGGCGATGTTAAGTTTTTCTGAAAAATTTATTTTTTTCTTAGAGACTTTCAGCTGGAAAAAAACATTTCCTCCCAAATATTCTCAAATTGAAATACTTGGTTTGTATATGTCTCCCAAAGGTAATCAAGAATCCTTCTTTTCAAAACTCGAACATCTTTTGTCACTGTTTAATCCATACAGTATAAAGGATGGTATGCGAGTTAGGTGTACCTTAATACAAATCTGTTACTAAAGAAATTTGAAGACAAAAATGTTTGGACCGAACCGGGATTAGAATCCGGGTCTCCCGCTCGCCGGGTGGTTATGCTAAACCACCATCCGGCCCAACACTTTTTTGGCTTCAAAATTTTTTTTGATTTTATAAAATTGCTAGACTAGTCTCAGCAAGTCCACTGCTCAGTCAGATGCTCCATTGGAAAATGAGCGAAACGCCTGGCACAGTAGAAGTTAGAAATAGCCAATTTTGACGCGGTCTACACCGGAAGCTTTAGTTAGTAATGACGCCGGCCGCTTAAGCATAAGACTTAATTTCGTTACTATCAAGTTGAATGGAATACTTTGTATTTCACTCACTTTTAGTTACATGGCTATTAACTAATTGGACCGCTTATTGAAGGTCAAATCAAAGGGACTAAAACTGCTAATTATTGCTCAAATAATTAAAGTATGTGGTATAGTTTACTAGGTGCTATTACTGGCTACGTTTAGACCATTGAATTTAAATATGATACAGTAAAATTTTTAAAATGGCAAAGTAACTTTTATTTGGTGGTTTATTTTAAAGTAAATGTTTTCGGCTTTTTAAGCCAGCCAGTTTGTATTTTAATATTGTGGTTCGCTGTTCTCGATTTGTAAAACAGAAGAAAACAAAAAGTCAATATGTTTTGAAGGTTATGTTTTGTTCATCTGTCTTTTCGCTGCCTCTAGGTTATGCTGAGTATCCCCTGGACTGCTGGGTCATTCAAATCGTCAATTAAACTAATTTAGCACATAATTATTTTTTAGTAGTGTCTGAATGTGACTTTTATGTCGAAAATTGTTGTTGTTTAACTATTAAGCCACACGTTTTTTCTGTAGGCTACTTAAATGCAGTCTAACGCCTTACGACTCTTCAACTCAAGGGTACTCTCAAAATGTCGACAAGTAGGAGGAACAATGTTCAACAAATATTTGCTTCTAACCAACGTAGGAATATCCATAACTCTTTCGGCAGCCGGTGACATCATCCAACAACACTATGAAATAGTGACCAAGCAAAGAGAAAAGTGGGATAGGATAAGAACTCATCACATGTCTGTTTCCGGAATGACTGTTGGAGTTATTTGTCATACTTGGTACAAATACTTAGACAGTGCGATGCCAGGCCGAACATTGAAAGTTGTATTAAAAAAAGTTGTCGTGGACCAGTTAGTTTGTTCTCCGGTCGTGATTATAGTGTTTTTTGTAACGTTAGCTTTACTAGAACAGGAGTCATGGGAGGTAACGAAGCAAGAAATCATCAACAAAGGTAAACGTCTATACGCCGCTGAATGGGTTGTGTGGCCTCCAGCTCAAGTAATCAATTTCTACTTTCTTCCTACTAGGTTTCGAGTGCTTTATGATAACACAATATCTCTAGGATACGATATTTACACTTCATATGTAAGACATGACAAATCCGACAGAAATAACTCAGAAACAACAACAAATAATCAGACAACAGAGTCATAGTAAAACAGTAAAATGAGACATAACTTTCAAAATCTTGTTTAAAAATAAAAATCTAAGTAGGCTAGGTTTGATACAAATAATACATATTTTGATGTGGCTGAACTTCAAGTTTTACGCTGAGTAACCAATGTACCTAGTCAATTATTTAACAGCTCATGCTTAGCCTAATTGCCCATCACGACTACTCAAAATTTGGCTTTTGTTTGGTAGTCTGTTTGATATTCCGTTGCTAGGCCTATAAAGATCCCGTAGAAACTTGATATTTACAATCATCAAGTTAAATGATGATTGTAAATCTCATTTAGAGGGATAATTATAGTCTCTCTAATCGGGATATGGCTATGTAGGTCACGATGTGGCATTGAATGAAAAATGAATAACTCAGTTCCCATGTAAATCTCTGTTGAAGCGAAAAGGTTTAGTCTTAACCGTTTTGATTGTGGCCTATTATGTTCCTGGCGGATTTTCCTTAAAAGGGAGCTGCCTAGCTGCTAAACCGTTAGGTAAATCTGTTTTGTAAAAGCTTTAACAGTTCAGTGGATTAACAAATTAAAGAAATTGATAATTCATACAATTCTTGACTGGCAATATTTCACCTTGGAAAGTACTTATGACAGTTAAAGGGATATTAATTTCGGAAGTCAGTCACCCTAAACCTTTTCTATTTTGCTACAATTCCATAAACAGAGACATTTCTGCAAAAAAGCAGCAAACATTTGTCATGCCAGTTTATGCTACTAAGATGTAATGTAATGTTTCAATAATGTAAACATTAAAAACCTAATTTTTATGTACAAGTCATTATTTTTATTCATTTATAGGCCCGTATTGCATTCTATTTGATATGTTATGACTACACCATAAATTATATTGTAAATCATGTTGAAGTTTGTCAAATAAATTTATTTTTGTTACATTTTTGTGGACTTTTTAATTCCTTACGACTGCAAACTGAAAGTTAAGTTTTATAAAACTTAGCTCACCTCAGGCACTTTCAAAATATTCTGTACCAATTAAAAATATGCAAACCGGTTCTAGTAAAGGTCAACAGCAATGAATTTTCCTCTAGGCTTCTTCAGTTTCTCTTGTAAACAGGTTTGTTTTAAGGACCATTGATTTACTGTTTTGTTTTTAACGCATCTCAATTTTCAAACTGTAAAGGGTCATTTTTTACAAGTGCTATAAATGGTAAAATTATATTATTGGTTTGTTCATTTCAATATTTATCAGATGTTATGTACTGTTGTATTAATGTAGTGGTTTTGATTTCCTAATTTGGTGTTATTGTGAAATAAACACAATCATGGTTTTTAGCAAAGATCAAAGAGTGTTTATTGTTAAAGTACACTTAAGAGCAAGATAGTTTTCTTCGTTTCAAGAGGCGTTTTAGCTCAAGTTTCCAGTGTGAGTAGGCTGTTTGTTTTTAATGTTTCAAAATTCTTAAATACTTTAAGGAGATATTTCTAAACTAACCCTGATGTCCTCCATCACTTCTTCATTCAGTACAGTAGCCTTCTGTTATATTTTCTATCCCCTATAGAACATGTTTCGTTAGACTTTTTAACAAATCTGAATTTCAGATTTGTTTAGAATAACTAACGTTTGTAAACTTTACCCCAAACACCTCTTGACACAAAAAATTATCCTGTCCTTAAGTTAACTACTATCCAACAATAAACACTTTGATCTTTGCTAAAAACCATTATTGCGTTTTTTTTACAATAGCAACAAATTAGGAAATCAAAACCACTATATTACTGACAAACCCTTAATACTATCTAATAGATATTGAAGTGAACAAACCAATGATACAATTTCACTGTATAGCACTGGTAAAAGAATAACTTACTAAAGATTGAAATTGGGGATGCGTTAAAAAAAAAACACCCTGTATCAGCATAACTCTAATGGGACTCTAGATCTCAGAGTTAATATCACACTGTGTCCAGGATCAACCCCGGAAGCTATTGAAGATTTGGTAAATAGCATAGTCATGAATAGTCAAAATTAAACCAGTGGGGCACAGCTACAGGCATTAGTCCCAAACCAGGTGAAAAATGACAGTTACTGCTGCAAACAAGTATCAAATTAATTTGGTCTTCTATAAGTGAATTTAATGTCAACAATCGCTTCAAAAGAAAACCAGGCAGACACGCAGCTAAGCACTAAATGAATAAATGAAATTTATTTCTCAAAATATACATACATACATTTTTATACATACATGGTAATAAAGAGAAATTGACTGACCATAATTTCTAGTTGTGTGATCAGTTCAACAAAAAAAATCACTTAAAATAACACAACAGTTCAGCAATATTGTTATTACCCTTTAAATTGAGCTCTCTGCAGCGCTTATAACTAAACAGTATGTACATGAGCCATGAGGATACATCTAATGAAACTAAATTGAGCTAGTAAATTTATATACAGTTATTGTACAACAAATAAACGGAACTTAGTTTCTGAACTAAAAATACCATTTCCTAGATGATAAAACACACAGTATAATTATACTGTAGACATGATCTTACTAACTATTAGACCTTAATAACTAACAAAATTTTAATTATAACATTATTTAAAGCAAGTATGTTTACTTGTTTAAGTAACCTTTTCGAAACCATAATACAAAACCTATTTACACTTCTACAGTTATTAATCTCTGGGTACAATTTGTAAAAAAATTTGGGCCTAAGTAGAAGTTTGACCTTCTAAATATTGACTTGTTAACTTTGGTAGTCTAAATTTGTTTCTAGCACAACTCCTTGTATTATAAGAAAAATCATTTGACGCAATATTCCCGCTTCTAATATAAAATTGCCTTAAAACTCTGTAGACAAAAAGACGTTTAGTAGGAAGTATGTTTAATTCTTTATATAAAGGAAATGAACTTTCTCTTTTATTTTTCTTTAGATTTATTCTAATATAATGATTTTGGGTAGTTCTTAAGCGATTTATTAAATAATTGAGGCGGCCCCCAACAATTTATTCAGATTGAAGACGGAATGAACTAATGTAAAATAAAGCATTTTTAAGAGACTAAAGTCACAACAATTTCTCAAATGGTGAAATTTTCCGATTGTAAACTGAAGTTTGCTGTGTTAAGATGTAATTTGTTTTTCCCAACTCAATTTTTGTCAAAAAATACACCCAGATACTTTAGACTGCTTACTTTTTCAATGGTTTTACAACTACACGGCCCTTGTTTACAGCAGCTAATGGTATGAAATTTTAGAGAATTACAAAAAAAACTGTTATGATGGAAGTTTATGTATTTTGTTTTTCTTTTTTAATTTGCATTTTGTTACGTGTACACCAGG
Organism: Matsumurasca onukii; assembly: GCA_018831715.1. Classification (NCBI taxonomy): domain Eukaryota; kingdom Metazoa; phylum Arthropoda; class Insecta; order Hemiptera; family Cicadellidae; genus Matsumurasca; species Matsumurasca onukii. The sequence continues at coordinate 2,940,210 of CM032067.1, forward strand.
ACCTAAGCAGGTCTAGGTCGTGAGTTATATCGTCCCATATATTTTGAATGTTTTTGTTAAACTAGAAAATTAAAGTGCCACTGGCGTGAGTGAATCGAATTTCCATTGCAATTTGTTACTCTAATTTGTGCCACTCACAGCCTCAGTTTAATGTTCCATTACAACAAGGGCTACGAGGCTTTGCCTCCTGTACGAACATGGGGTTTATAAAGGGGGTTTTCGGTAGTCCGATTTTGCTGGTTAATGAACTCGACTGAGATAAAAAACATGATTCATTAATTTCAGAAATACTTCAAGCGCTGAAAACAAGCCGGAAAATGAGTTAGAAGCGGGAAATTATTCTTTATTAGGAAGCACATCGTTTGGTGCAGAAATTTGCCAAGCCATCGCTCACGCCGCTAGAAAATTAGGCGAAAAAAGTCGCTTGACGTGTTTCTGCACTAAAGTAGTTGAGAATTTCCTGTGCTGGGAATTATAGTTTTTACTTTTTTTTACATAGCTTTAATACAAAATAAACAGTTGTGTGAATATAAATAATAATTTTTAATAATATCCTTTGAAAATAGTTTTTAGATTGATTTTGTACTAAACTTGTAGAGACATCTGTTGTTTATTTCAGAAACACTACAAGTGAAAACAATTTGAAAAATTAAAATTATTTTACAGTTGGACCAAAATTGTTTTTTGTTTGCAGAAATACTTTTTACTAAAATAAATTCCATATAAACATTTCTGGAAAAAATCTTTTAAAATTTGAATGACAGGGTTTTGTTTTTTAGTTTTTTGTGTTTTCTTAAAGCTAACTTTTTGGTGCTTATCATGTGTCTGCAATAATCGATTCAATTATAAAAGGAACATTTTTACCAAATTTGATGAAACTCAGACAAAAATGGGATCTGTAGAAATGATACACATATACATAATTATGTTTATAACGTTTTGAAAAATTCTCAATACGTGTCCTGGGGGCCAGGAACAATGCTCATTTTGCCATAGTCATAGTTTCACGGGTACAAGAAGAATTGCAAAGAGACTCCAATACTAAAGACACAAAAGCTAATTAAATATTTAATATAAACCTGAATTTATGAGGAAAAATCTAGGGAAAAACCAAATAACTATTTTATCACAAATGTGAAATGGGAAATTTTACAAGTGGCTTATCTTTGAGATAACTGATGAATTTGCAGTATTTATGCCTTATTATTACTTGAACCATGGGGGGTTATCAAGCTGGGCCAGCGGTCAGAAAAGACCCTAATTAAAACGGCAAACTGGACCAGTGGTAAGAGAAAGGGTCGCTGTCAATCTGGGCCAGTGGTTGACGTAGGGTGTTGAGGGGTGGGGGAGGGTTGGAAGGGCTACTATTGTAGGGGCTCTATTGTGGAGGGCTGCTATTGTTGTAGAGGCTGAATTTCAACTGCCACCCCTAAAAGCGAAAGTGCAAGGTGATCCGAATCGCCACCCCGTGAACATAGATGATCAATTATTTTGAGAGCCTTGTCAAGTGTATACTAGAGTATGTACATTTGCAGCGTGGAGCGTTGTCACATTAATTTATTTTACATAATTTACAATGAGAGCAGCACATTTGGGCAAAGGAGGAAATGTTTCCTTTTACTGTTGTTCAAATTCCTCTTTACTCGTAACACGTCTTCGTGAGTAAGATCTTCAAACACGGAATCAGGAGCGGACGCTATTTCTTTCCGAGTCGGCGGTTCTAGAAGCGATTCAGCAGCTTTGCGGTTTACACTTTTGAAATAGACTGTTTACTGAGTTTGTCACACGGTTCGTGAGTATGCACACCAACGACTTTCACCAAACCTTCGCCTGCTTGTAAACGTGCGCCGCGGCACTTGAAGCGTTTTGAAGTACATCGCCACTTTGGCCCGGACTGCGCATTGTTCGCTTTGGAAAATTTATGCCCGTCATGAACTGGTAGTCGGTGTCCCCGTTCAATATTCATAAAAACATATTTAAGCAGCACTAACAAAATGTTCACCCGACAATGTTCACAAAATAATGTATGTATAAAACTAGGTGAGCACTCCTCAAAGACAAAACTGAAACTGATCGGTGCAAGTGACACCTGGAGAGCAAAGGGTTGCGGGATGGGGTGCCGAAAGACTAGTAACCCCTGGTTATCCCGTTCTACCTGGGAACTGACCACTGGGCCAGCTTACTCTCGACCCTTTGGGGTCGACCCTAAATTGTTTTGGAAAGGATTAACCACTGGGCCAGCTTACTGTCACCCGAACCATGAAACCTTTTCCCTGATTATTAATTCAATGTTTGGGTTGCCGATGATATTACTATTAATGACAATTGTGTTCAAATAAAACAAAAAAGGCAAAAAAGAAACAAATTAGCAGGCATTTTGCCACAACCAAGAATGTCTCACTGAAATTACAAGTGTGCAACTGACATAAATAAATAATAATTTAATAGAATTGTAATACTTTTAGCTAATAAATTAAAAAAAAAAAAAAAACCAATGTAATTTTTCATTTTGTAATTATGACTTTTACCTTAGCTAATGGGTGCGCCTTTAATAAGTCAGCTGATTTGCTAGTTGGAGACTTCATTGTTGCAGTAAACAATTGTTTTGTCATGCCATTTTTAGATTAGGATAAACTAACAAACATGGACCACCAGTGGTAAGCTTACATTGTTCTTCTGTTGTTGAAACTTAACTCAAATCTTAACTCAACAACTATTTTGCGTTAATTTGGAAGTACAAGGGTTATCCAGACAATCTATGGTTCTGGCGACTTTTAATTCTTCCTTACTTCATGTGACTGTTGGCTGTGAGGATATCTAAAAATCAAAGTGTTTGTTTCAAAACCACGAACAATCCCTGAACTCAAACAGTGTTACGAGAAGAGATTGCTGCTTTTTCTCATGCGGATGTACTTTCGGAAGGTTACTGCGAATATGCAGAAAAGATAGGAAACCTGTGTAGAGGTAGCATTATTTTCATAAATGTAAATGACATAGTATTAGAAACCCATTTAGTGAATAAGGTAAATAAAATATTATTTTGTTCCAAAGTTATCTTGTTTAAAAAACCGTCAGGGTTTTATGGCCGCACCCAGTACAATAAAGAACTATCAATTTTTTGTCATAATTATTTCTAGTGTAGTCCATTCAGAAGCATTTAAGATGGCCAACTTCTCACTTCTGAAATAACGATTTGAGTTTGAAAATACTTCTATTACAATCAGTCGAAATGCAAATGTCAGTACTGTATAATGTAAAATGGTGTATTACCGTAGAAACAAATAAATAAATTATTTTAGACTTCCAGGCGTGTCATCAATTTCAAAACATGAAAGGTGACACTGATTTCTTCCAGGTTATCAAATAAAAGACATACAGTGTGTATATTGTTAATAACTACAAATTTTAAAATAAACCATTCTTAAAAATAAAATAATAGTTTCAAGTCAGATATTAATGGTATCAAGAAGAAAAATGTTGAAAAACCTCACAAAAGTTATAATACAGGGAGCGGCAGAATAACCTGACGGTTTTCACAGCGTCTGGCCGCAGGCGGTGGGTGGTGGGGATCGGTGCATTCTTTTGAAGACAATCAACGCCATTATAGTTGCCATGGAGCTGATCTACACTTTCACCTTAATAAAATTGTTGTTGTCCAAATCTTCAGCCTCAGGACTACGCTTAATCGCCTGGACGCTTTCTGGAACAAATGTTATTCATGGATGACGGTAAATTCATCTTACTTAGTGATTAGGCCCATTTCCAACTCTTTGTTGGTATGTCAATAAACAAAATGTTCAATATTGTAAGATAAGAACCCAAAGAATGCAATTTAACGCCTTTACATAGTGCTTAAGTTACAGTATGATGTGCAGTCACAAAGAAATGTGTCATTGGACCATACTTTTGAAGAAGGTGGGCGAAAATGTTGCATAAACTAAGAACGTTATTTGAGGATACTGACACTTTTTCACCCCGAATTGAGAAGAAAACCAGCTATTAGGAACATTTTATTCAAACCAGATGACACTGCCCCCCGCAAATGTTGTCATGAACTATCTAAGAACAAAGTCCCTGACGTTATTCAATGCATGGAGACATTGCCTGGCCGCAATCTATCCCCCTTAGTGTTAATGACTTTTCCTTTGGGGTAATCTGAAATCAAAGGTTTACATACACAAGCCCCTGTACACTTATGGATTTTAAAAGAAGCCATCACCCAGGAAGTCACTACCATTACAAAAGCTTGTTGAAACGGTGTTTGATAGTTTCATTTCAGACTAGAAAATGTAAGGGATGAACACCATTTAAAAAATGTTATATATAAATCATAAGTGTGTTTATATGTTTTCATAAATGGCAAGTGTTAATGTGGAATAATTTATAAACGATAAAAAAATATTGATTGCTGTTGAATTATTTAAATTTAAAATGTTGTTAACCTCACAAGTTATAATATGATCAAACTCGCATTGATTTTGTTTGAAATTTATTTTTTAAACCCACCTACTTGTAGTTACACAAAAAAAAACAACTTAACAACGAAGCTAATTACTGTAAAAGTAAAGAAAACCAAATAACTAGAGGTAACACATGGAATTGAACTCCGGGATTACTGTTGCACGAGCGGTGAGACACGGTGGAAACCTCCGTGCCGCGGCATACTTAGGTTCTAGCTGAGGGAGTGGTTGAGGGATGAGGGTGAAAGTTGGTGAGTCAGTTCCTGAAAGAGGTGTGTAAGGTTCACCGGCACTGCCGGCCTACATGAACATGTCTTTATCAACAAAAAATATACACCTGGAGGAAGCCTCTGTGATGATACCTCGGGAAGGTTAAGAAAACTGTTTTCACATGCTTAAACATGTCAAGGATAATATTATATTAGTACTCATTATTGTTTTTTCTAAAACCCCCAAACATTCTGCTAAGTAGTAGTTATCTTCAACAATATATTGGCAACCATCAATTTAAATCATGCAACACTTACTTTATGTTATGCGATAAAAATGCGCTTAATTTCATAAACATTATATGAAAGAGGAAAATCCGAGGGAAAATCCCATCAGAATTCAACGAATAATCTCTTGCCACATTGAGCTATTTCAAAAACTGGGTGGAGATAAACAAAGTGGGAAACCCTAGCGGAATGGATAAAAGACAAGTGGTTTGTCAACATCGGTCAGTGCGGCCTTAGAATCAATCAGCTGATTATTTAGTTATTTTTCTTATTTACATCTCGTGAAGCCACAGCTGTTGCCAGCTCTCCTACTCTGTGTGATGTTGTCTCTAGTGGTTCTCGCTCTTTTAGTCATAGCCACAGTTCAAGTTCAAGGACAGCAGTTTCGAATCCCAGAGGCGACTTTGGAATTCCTCAGCCCTAAAGGATTGCGGATTTCAGTCCCAGGTAAAGTTGATTTAATTTTAGGTGTTTTTTTCTGTGCAAGATTTTAAAGTAGACTGAAAATGATGAAAAGAAATTATCACTAGAAGAAGAAGTTAATCGTTGTTTATTAGTTATTGCTTCTGCAGTTAATTGACTGGCGATAAAAGTTTAAATTTTATAAGATTTGTCTATACTTTTTTTATATTTAATAAAATAATGCAATAATGATTATACAAAACCATTGATAGTGGTTTCATGAGAACTTGTTGATTAAAGACTTGTTATTTAAAGATAACATTGTATTTTGTTGAAAACTACTTCCATTTTAATTATCAAAAACATGTTATATATTTTTTTATTTTAAAACTAAAAAGTGGTTTAACAAAATTTAATGTTATTTTTTATGTGATAGACTACCACAAAGCTAAATGGGAAACCATCAACCATGTCAAGGACTTGTTATTTTATGAAAAATAAATACAAACACTCAATTTAGAAGCTAAATTACAGCGCTTTGAAAACAAACGCAAAAATATAACACTTTCCACCTAACAGCATTTTGTGTTAATAGAATAATTAGCTGTCAAGCCTCAGCCAACAGTTCATTTTTATTTAGTGAAATAATTGTTTATGACAGTTTTTAGTTATTATTAAGTAATTAATTATTGACACTTTAACTTACCTCTAAATTAACAGCTAGTACTGGACCTTTACTTTTTGATATGTGATTTTTTTGACCCCCCTTAATTTTCTGAGATGCTAAAATATGATAAATCCTTTGGTTAAAATTAAAAATGTGTGGTACTCTCCACTCTTAGGAGTGTCTTACTTCTTACAACTCACGCACTGTTACGTTAAATTACTGTTAAGTTGATTACTATGCAAAACCAGTTGATAACCTTTATGAGTTATGAGCAGATTGGGACAAGGATGTGACACTGGTGGCGTTTCACGTAAACGTCAACGAGGAATTCTACGGAGTAGAGGCGGGCCAGTACGCGGCAGATGTTCACAGGAAGCAAGGTGGCCGGTGGAGCCTGACAATACCTTCGCTGCGCGTGCGATCTGGAGACACTGTGCACTACTGGGTGTACGCGATCCGACATGGGCTCGGCTACCAGAACCTACACCGCAGCGTCAAACTACAGTAAATCACCATAACGGGTTTATTATTTGTTAATATTACTGAATTAAAGGAAATCCGTCAATATAGAATAAATATTATTCATGCTAGTGGCTACATTATTCGCCATTCAATAATTCATTTCATACCAATGTATCATATTCATTTTATTTGTTAAAGTCAACACACTTTCAATTGTAAACTCACTAATTAAAATTAAAAAGTAAGTTTTGTTGAAAAATAAGTTTTAATTTATGTAAAATTAGTTGTTATACTACAATAGATGTAACTACAGTAAACAAATACCAGTTCTTAGTGCATGATTATTTTTGAGTAGTCCTTGTTGAAACATTTATGACGGTGGTCTTTTCATTTCTGAAATAACTAGTGGTAATTTGAAACAAAGAACCTGTATTACAATAAATTATAAATAAATAATACTATAGAAGTAGTTTATTATTTTTTCTAAAAACCCCCAAACATTCTGCTTTTTTTGTAAACTTAGTTTATTTATATAAACTTTGCAAGAATGAGATACAAAAAAGAGATATATGCAAAAATATATAAAGTATGAAAAGCTATGTAGTAGTTATCCTTAACAATGAATGAATGAATGAAAACAGTGTTTTATTGATCAAATATAAATATTTACAAATAACAGGTTTCTAACAATAGACCTGGAGTGTCTAACACTGGCACAGCAATGACCTGAAGGGTCGTCTGCTGGGTTGGCTTTACAACATAACAGTATATAATATAAATAATTCCAGGAAATTTTATTATTCTCAACAATAATAGAAACACCTGTAAAAAACATAGAAAATAATAACTTAATGTACAATGTTTTATACAATTTGTATGATTAATGATTGCAGTATTATACAAAATAAATCGTCTTTTATCCAGCTAATATTTTCAAAGGGTTCAATCATAAGTTTAGTGGAATACGTGTGTATTATCTGCGCTCACGTCCCCGGACCACGGTACTCTCATATAAAATAAAGGCAGCCGGCTTCTCGCCAGCCCGTACTGATCAAAAAGACTGGAGAAATAAGCACTTTTACTAAAAAAGTTTTAATTTAAAAAAATTTTAAACAGTTTTTAAAAATTAAATTTTGAATTAATTCCCATCGTGTTTTCCATGCACACTGCATGTAGTTTTTGACGGCCCACCAATCCCTACCGTTCAAATAATTTTCAAAGGATACCCTATCCAAAATAGTTTGGCCAAAAATGCGTCTTCTTATGTTAGCTAAAACCGGACACCTAGCAATAAAGTGAAAAACTGTCTCGTTTTCATTCAAATTGCAAAGAGAACATAGGTAGTTTTTGTTTTGCAACCAAGGCTTAAAATTAAGGTCCACTAACTCGGCTCTGACTTTGATAGCCCACGATATCGTGGCAATGTCCGAGTGGTTTGCAAAGACACTCCTGTCGCCAAGGTCAAGGTCGAGAGTGAGGTACTGACTATGCTTATCCTTAACAAGCTATTAATAACCATCATGCAACACTATTACTATAATGTTATGCAATGAAAATACGCTTCATTTCATAAACATTGTATCAAAGAGGAAAATGCCAATAAAACATTGAACTATGTCTCGGAAACTGGCTGGTGATAAACAAAGCGGGAAACCCTGAGTGGAATGGATAAGAAGATGTTAATTACAAGCGGTTTGTCAAGTATCAGCATCGGTCAGTGCGGCCTTGGAATCAATCAGCTGATTATTTGGTTATTTTTCTTATTTACATCGCGTGAAGCCACAGTTGTTGCCAGCTCGCCTACTCTGTGTGATGTTGTCTCTAGTGGTTCTCGCTCTTTTAGTCAAAGCCACAGTTCAAGGTCAAGGACAGCAGTTCGAAATCCCAGAGGCGACTTTGGAATTCCTCAGCCCTAAGGGATTGCGGATTTCAGTCCCAGGTAAAGTTTATTTTGATTTGATTTTTAGTTTTTTTGTGTAAATAAGATTTTAAAGAAGATTTCCATAGCTAAATGGAGTTAATATAAGAAGAATTAAAAAAATAATGATAATTGTTGTTTTGAATTTTTTTACAGTTTGTTTTTATTGTGTAAAATTTTGTTATAGCTTATGCATTTGTTATGATTGTCTGGCAATAAAACATTTAATTTTAATTTAAAAAGATTTTAAATAAAAACGATATTTAATAAAGTCATGCAATTATGGATACAACCAATTGAAGTGGTTCCATGAGAACTAAATAACTTTAAAGTTTAAAGTAAGTACTGAAGACGTGTTATTAAAAGATAACATTTTAAAATTTACTAACCTCTTTCATTTTAGAAATAAAAATTAAAACGTGTTTTGACTGTTAGCATTATTAAGAACATTATCAAAATGATGATTCCATAAGACAAAACACATTGTTTTAAAAAACTTTTAATTTCTAAAATAAAAAGTGGTCTTCATCAAAATACAATATTTTCTTTAACAGTGATTGACTAGGTACCATAAAGTTTTATAGCAAACCATCAATCATATCAAAGACTTGTTATGTTTTATTCAATGCAAAATAGATTTAACAACACAATTTAGAAGTTAAACTTTGACAAGTTAAGCAATGAGATTTATTTATCCTTTCCACCTAAAAGATCAATCATCAATCCTCAGCAGACAGTTTATTGGTTCAAATTTATAACATCTTTATTCATAAATTAAAAATTGCACACGATGATACAGTACAATTATCAAATGGCGTTAGCTAGTTAAAAAAATGGATGGATATATTTAATTCTAATTGATGTTGAAGTTTATTTTTATGATTTCTTGACCCCCAATTAAATATTCAAAAACGTTCAAGGATCAAAACAAAAGGCTTCGGTGAAAAATGTTTAAACTCTCAACTTTTTTGGATTTTTTAATCCCAAAATTTTGTTTTTTCCACTCATTGCGACTTATGCACTGATTACTATACAAAACCTGAACGTAACCTTGATGAGTTATGAGCAGATTGGGACGAGGATGTGACACTGGTGGCGTTTCACGTAAACGTCAACGAGGAATTCTACGGTGTAGAGGCCGGACAGTACGCAGCAGATGTACACAAGAAGCGGGACGGCCGCTGGAGCCTGACAATACCTGCGCTGCGCGAGCAACGAGGAGACACTGTGTACTACTGGGTGTACGCGATCCGACATGGGCTCGGCTACCAGAACCTACTCCGCAGCTACAAACTACAGAGTAAATCAACATAATATATTTAAAGGATTTCATTTATTGTGTATGCTGAATCAACTACAAACTGCCAATATGTTTTCATTGAAAAATCAGTTTTAACTTTATTTTAACTATGAAATTAATTGCTTTACTACTGGGAACTTGATGATTATGGTCAGACTACTGAACATTTGAATTTTACACAAAATTACATGTAAAACTATCCTAAATGCTACCTTGTGAGAAACATAGTCACTTGGACCTCCCTCCTCTCATACCTCCCCTAATAAACTCCTGTTGTAAAAATATGTGTTTCAAACTTAAGTATACATTTGTATGCCAACAGATAGCATCAAACTCAACTTTATGATAATAAATTCTGTTTAAAACTAGCACAAAATCATTGCTTTTTTTAATGTTAAAAGAGATTTCCTTTGAGATTTAAAAATTTGATACAAAATCAAGTCCTTCTATTAAAGTGACACATCAAATCAAAACATTCCCAATAAAACATAAGTAAAAAGCATATCAATCAAATACTTCTTTAGTATTGCCGAGCTGCTTTTTGGAATTTGGATATAAATCAATGACCATCACAACATGACCCATTCTGCAGAGCAGCTTTTAAAATCAATTCTGTTTTTAGATTTTTTTTAATGATACATTCCAATCTTTCCATCCAGTTGTAGTGGAATTGATAACCGGAATCAACCCAACATAACTTCAAGCCAGTTCGTATTGTTTACAGATGAGAATCCCCACTTGTCCGAAGAGCAATCGTCCATGTCCTCCATCACTTCCTCGGGTGACTCCTCGTCTCTCCCCACACGAGGCACCACCCCTGCCCCTTCCCCCGTAGGGGATGTGGTGGACTGGCGGGAACACTGTGTCAAGTCCGTGACGACTGCCTCACAGACTGAAGGCTCTCGGTTCCCGTGCAGTGGCAGTCTTGTGTACGAGGCAAGTTTCCACTCGGATACAGATCTGGAAGGCTGGATACATCAAGTGCATATCGGAGCTAGAGACTCGGTGAGTTGGTCTATAGCTCTAGAACTCTTTTGTCACCACTTATGAACGTTCTGTCGTCACAATACCTTTGTAATTGATTTTCAAAGTTTGAAAGCAATAGAACCACTGACTGACTGAATAGTGTTTTTTGCTAACTGAACAGGTTGCAATAAAATGTGAACCATGCCAAGTTTTAGCGGTAAAAGTCTTTTCAGAAAGAATATTTTCAACAACAAATTTTTAAAGGTTCAAATTGCCTCTTGACTTATTAGATCACAAATTGGATAACATTTTAGTTTTCTTTTGCCACATAAAAGGTGCAGAAGCAAAAACTCTTTTGCTTTCAACTGTGTGTATCATCATCTTGAAGTGATTAATAAAATGCAAAAGGAATAACAAGATTGAGCTTTCAGGAACGTTAATTGCGGACAGACTTTTTTGGTAATCGAGAAATATTTTCTATAGATTGGGAAGTCTTATTTGTTCAAGTTAAACCCGGTACTAGTATTTTTTTATCTTATCCTTTGCCTTGTGTGAGCTAAGCAATTAGTTACTATACAGTTGAGAGTAGGCTGGTTATAGAGTGTGGAGACTGTACTTTAACCCTCATAAATTAAAATACTTTACTACAATAGGGTTGGTTTTAAAATTTAGTAATTTATGGATTATTCTGCAAAACTCCAACAGCTGATCAAATAATGGCTCCTAATGTCAGGAAGATGCGTTCACGGTGTTCACAAGTGAAAAGAATGTAAGCAGTGTTGTCAACAACTCTCTCCGCATCAAACCCAGCCTCTTGGAGCACAAGTACTCCGCAGACTTCGTCCGAGACGGCAGGCTTACCTTGAATGAGTAAGTTATTTACTACACCTGCTATTAAGTGTAAGCTAATAAATGTACATATCACTTTAAATTGTTCTTTTGCTTAGAAAAAATAAATTTTGGAAACTACTGAAGGATTGAAATGAAATAGAGGTGCTTTTGGCCCACGGCAGACTTTCTGTGGCAAGACATGCTGTATTGTGTTTTGAGCCCAGTCATTGCTGTTTCTAGAGTCCAATCCCCTTTTAAATACAACTAGGTTGACTTAAATTCAGTAATTTAACATCCTAACAGTCCCAAAGACTCCCAAGGGACTCTAGTATTCATTTTCACTCAGTGGGGATAAGCCGAAAAACTGTATTCCAGGTCGGGTTTAGACTCCAGCCCTAGCTAGAATCAAAGATTATGTTATGGTAAGTAGATTGCTCATAGATTCCACATGGCTGAGGCAGGAAAATTGACATAGTTCAGCAGCCCAAGCACAGATAGCGCCGTGCGAGGGAACTATTTTAAGAGTCTTAAGTAGAGCCCAACGACGGCAAGTTTGTTCGTTCTCAAAAAGCGCACTATTTGGTCACATTTAAGTCATCGACATCGGAGAATATCAAGCTATGGAGCTGAGGGAAGAGAAAGATGGCAAGAGATGGCAGCGTTCGTAGCGCTATCTAAGCTCGAGCTACTACACCTATGTTGGTTTTCCTGCCTCAACCAGGTGGCATCTACGCACAACCTACCTATCATAAAATAATCTTTGCTAGGATCTACCTTCCTGAAGTTTTCTGGGTATAATTCACCTTGTCATACACAAGCTTGTCTCAGTTGCACAGCTGACCGGAGAGAACTGTGTTTTGCCGAGGGTGTGCTGCCGCCAGTGCTGTCAGCTCGACTCACAACCCGCGGCAGGTTCAGCTTCCGCTACGGCCTCGTGGAGATTAGAGCCAAGTTGCCCAGAGGGGATTACATTGTACCAGGTACGAGACTAGTAATGATCCATCATAAAACCTCCAGTATTTGGTTTGTTCATTGAAGAATAGGGTTCTGGAACGGTAAAGCTCTTCATTAATATACTAGGCAGAGTTAACTTGCAACCTGAGTTAGTGTAGGGTCTGCTAGAGCAGTCCCAAGACTAGAGGGAATTTTGCATTTTAGGACCTCATAAAATATGTTTGTGCCTTCCTGAGAGGTATCAGTTTTTTGCATTGATACCTATCTCAGCGATATGGAAACTATTAACTTGAAGGTAGAAGTATGAGAAGCTTCAATCAAGCTTTAATTCCTTTCAAATCCAAATGGTAACACACATTTTTAATTCTAATGACACCTACAACTGTAGAGAGCTTTAGAGTTTCTAACCTACTGTACACTTAAGAGCACCCCAAACAAAACTTAAGATCAAGACATAATGTTGATAAAAATATACTAATTTTCTGGTTCAGGTCTTAGTTTTGACTTTGGATAACTTCATTAATTCATTGGAATCCATATTACAAAACAATCAAACTCTGCATAAAATTGTTTTCTTGAAAAATAAACCACAATTTAAATAAATATCTCTAGCACTTTCCATTCTTATTTTACATTGATGTTATAATGAGTCTCCTGGTCGCAGTGTACCTCAGAAGACTTGTAAGTGTTCTATTCATCGTCTGAACAGTGATGGCAGCTGTGTGTCCCGGTAACTCTACATGCAGCAACCTGCCTTCTCAGAGCGGATTGACTTCCTAGTCCATTCTGCCACTGCCACCTAAATGAGAACTCTTGTTTTTTCCACAGAGCTATGGTTAGAGACGAAAGACTCCAGCCTGGTGCCTAGCCGAGTGGTGCTGGGCAGACAGCGTACAGGAGAGGACGGATTGTTGCTGGAAGCAGGCCTCGACTCCGGTATGTTCCACATCACTCAACCGAACTCCTGGATTAATGACTTCCACCTGTTCAAATTCATCTGGTCACCAGGTCAGTTACTCGAACTAAGCAAATCATGATTTGTTTTGAACTTTTCTTGATTACCTATATTCACAGTACGAAGTAAAAACCCAAAGTAAACGCACTCACTTAGTTTCAAAGGAATATAAATCCAACAAGAAGCTTAAAACTTACATTTAAGATTTATCTTTAATCCGTTTTAAATATAAAATTGAAATGTTTGCTCATTATTGTTTTTTCATCATAAGTTTATGGTAGTAAAAATTACTTGGAATCTACAAAAATTTATCAAACTAACATTGGTGGTGTCATTAAAAATGTTTTATTAAAATGTGGATTAGTTTTACCATTTGTTTATTGTTTCACTGAAAGAAATCTCACAAAAATATGAAATGAGTTACTGATTGACTTTGACATTTGAAAGCAGCTTTATTAGTAGAACACTTTAACCTTGTAAATATATCAAGTTTCCTGAATTGATTTAAACAAAGCTTTTAACATTTCAAATTATGATTGTGACAATGTCTATTTCTTGTGGAACTTGATCAACGGCAATAAAGTTCTGATTTCTGGTTTAAAATGTGTGCATAGAACTAGTAGTGCATGAGGACATAGTAGTTGACCACATATTTCAGGTCTCGGAAAATAACTGTGTCTCGCAGATATCTTACTCAATTTGGAGAAAACTTGACTATAGAATGTGTGTAAAATCCTAATAAAAGTAAGTTTTGGCCTTTTGAAGCATAATTGTTACATAGTTATAATTCAAAATAATTCAAATAAAAATGTCCTCCAAAGTTAGGTTTTTTCAGAGGCAAAAAACTCATTACTTAAAATTATACAAGTCCATTAAAACTGATGGGTTTTTCAGATTATTTGGAGTTTTACATTGACAACGATTTGCTGGGAAAAATTAACACAACAAATAAGGAAAAATATGCAGCCTTTAACAAAGAGGTATGTTTGGATGCAATTTTGCAATTTTGACAAACCAAACTTCTAACTCTATAAACAAGTTAAACAACAAAGAGTTGGTTTTCTTAATTCTTAAGCTTTCGCGGCCAGGGTCATCATTAATATCTAAGGCTTAATGTCTCAGCCAGTCAACCAGCTACTGAGGATGACTCTCCACAGCGAGGTCGAAACGTTTAGCAGTACCGGTATTTGTATTTCAACTGTGACACGGTGTAAACCGGAAGCCTTAGACATTAAAGAGTTGGTTTGATTTATAATTTTTCAATTCTCGATTCCGATACCAGGATATTGATTCTCAATTAAGAATTCCGATACCGATTATAAACACCCACATGTGTTTGAGCTAGTGTTGGATCGATTCCTAATTTGTTCAATCTCAATCCCGATACCAAAATATTGATTCCCATACCGATTCTCGATTCTGGGTTTGATTCCCGATTCTCGAGTCCGGGATCAATTCCTGGTAGCGAGGACCTCCGAAAGGTATTGGAATTGACTTTACCAGCCAATTCTCAATTGCATAAAATCAGTTGTAGCTTACTACTCATACATCAACAAAGTGATGGGTTCCACCAGTTAAAAAAATAAACATTAACTTCACGACTTGGCAGAGAGTGGACTCATCCATCCGCACAGAGTCTAGCTAGCAACAGAGTGGTTTCGATTCCAAACCGATTTCCGATTCCTTATATCCTCGATTCCTGATTCCCAATTCTTCTTTGGAATTGATCGAAACCGATTTCTGATCTTTGATTCTGCGATATCAGAATCGACTTTACTGTCCAATTCTCGAAACCACCAATTCCTAGGGTGGGGAATCAGTATCGAGAATCGGAATCAACCCAATACTTCTACAAAGTATTAACCTAGAAAGTTTTAAAAATACAATATTTCATATTTGTTTCCTAGGCAGTTGATAGTATCCCATGCAATGTATTAAATTTCACATATTTAGGGTAGCAGGCGGAGTAGGGAACAATAATATAAGAGACCAGTTAATCACCAAGAGTGTTGTAAAAAGACAGAACATGTCAAACGAATCAAGAACAGGATTAAAGGTTATGAAATGAAATGAATGGAATACTAAATGATACAGACCATGAGGATGGCCAAAGAGAATATCGGGAGATGAAGAGAAGAGGGACGTGGAAGAAAGAGGATGTCTTTGGGAAGAAGTGGAGGAACCATGGAATAATCTACTGCAATTTCAAGACTTAGTTATAAAATATAAAGATAAATAATTTGAAATCTCGAAAACCCAATATTAAATACTTCTTATTGGACGAGGCTTTTGAAGGTAAGACCTTAATCTTCAGAGACCTTTACCTTCAAGTCCGCACAAATATTTTTTTAAATTATTATCAAAGATAAAGACTAATTATTTATCTTTATACACATCCAATATTGAGCACCTTCTGCCTTCAAGACTTAAGTAATTCCTAGACCGACAGGAAGTAAAATGGGCCTTTGATATGTAATGGAACGGGAGATTGTATTTTACATCAAGCCATCAATCATCAGCTATATCTAGTGAATTTTAAAAAACAGCAACAGTAAATGATCCCGCCTAACAGTAAATAGAAACCAACAGTAACAATAAACTTGTGGGTATTTGGAAAAATAACTTAAATTTCAAAACCGTTTTGTGTGTGCAGTTTTATATTACACTGGGAGTTCACGTTGGAGGAGTGAAAGACTTCCCTGACTCAGCAGACATTGGGGAAGAAACAAAACCTTGGAGAAACAACGATCCAAAGGTGAGTGAAGAATCGAGATACAAATCTCTCTGCGTTGTGTAGTTCATTTCTCATCATGATTTTAGAACGACTTTGTTCTAGGACTTTTGCCTTCAGACGGAAAATACTTAAACATCTTTAAGTTGCTTGACTATTGGGAAAAATTTAGGCGGGATCATAATCAATTTTTAGTAATAAAAACTTCAAAATAAAACTAAAAAGATATTTTTTTGATGGACCAGATAAATAAGTCTACATCTACTTTACAAAGCCCAAATTTTTGTTCAATCGTATCAAAACATGTTGGTGAGACAATTATTGAATCTACCGATATCAGAATAGAGAATCTTTGGTATTGGCTCATCTCTACATGAGACTCTGTAAATGAAGACTATCTACCCGTGTGTGTGTGTGTACAGGCAAGACTCACGTTCTGGCGGGCTCAGAGACGCTGGTACAGCACTTGGGATGAAGACTCGGCTCTACGAGTGGACTATGTCAAGGTCACGGCTTTGTAACAGCCGACAACTACAGTGTGGCTTGAAACAAGTATTCACCGCAGCATTTCTTGTAACAGTTTAGCTGTATTTTACTTCTGTCATTAAATAAAGTATATTCCATCAGCTTTTCTTCAATTTTTGATTATTAGTAGGTCTTACTATGTAAGAATGTGCACGTTAAAGCTTCCTTCGCTTTTTTAAACCATTCAATTAAAATCTGATTTACAAAAAAGTGAAATCACTCTTAATGCAAATAACATTAGTTGATTCCTTGCAGTGAAGTGGTACTATTGTCCGTTATGCAAGGAATTGTGAGAAATTATACATATCACAATGTCTAAAACTGAATGTAGCAAACCCCATCACATTCGCTTAAAACGTTTCAATCAGGATCACATCAGACTGAAAGAGAAGACAGTGAAAGCATTCTTAGCTAACATAATACATGTATTGATCAATAAAGAATTATAAATTAAATAAATTTTAATAAAGATTTTAAATTGAACTATTATCTATAGTTTCAACCAAGCATTTGTTTATTTACAAACCCGCTCAGATACGGTGTTTGTTTAATAATGCAAATTGCCTACCAATTTTGCGGTTTTCTCCTGAAAAAATGAACGTTAAATCCTAAAGAAAATAGGCTTTTTAGATAGTTGATCACAGAAAACTTTTTACCTGCAGTAATTCTCCTCATAAAAACCAAACGGGAAATATTATCTTGTTTAACAAGATGAAGTTAGGACTACAAAGTCCTCTCTATCACTCAACCTCCCTTTACCTTTACCTAGCGTTACCGCATAGTTACTTTACAAATATAAGTGGTGACTGCGGTGATCGAACCCACGCCAGCGGAGTGATAAGTTCTGGATCGTGCACGATTCCAACCCGCCACTGATCCGCTGAAGACTCGTGTTGCTCAAAATAAACAACAAAGAACAGGAATGAAAAAACCACAAGTTTGAAAAAAGTTTATTGATTGCACCAATAGTAACAGTAGGAAACTATGACGACCTTGAATACATACATACAGTGGCAATCCCTACGAGAAAATAATCATCTTAAACTTAATGAATCACAGGCCGAGAATTAAAACACTAAGGGCGAGTGCAGATTCATACCAGCTTTGTCCTCGGACAGTGAAATCTGTGGTTTTGTACATATTTGACAGTAGAGCTGATGCGAATAGTTGGCTTTACCGGTGGGTCAGAAATTGCCCAACAAATTCGTATAACAATAAATGACAGTTTTAAGTTGTGGAAATATATTGAAATGATTTCCTTAATCCTTAAAAACACCCTTAAAGTTCTTTTAAAACTTCTCAGTTGTTACTTGTTTTAAAGTAATCTCTTGCATAAGCATCTCTGAACTTTTTTCCATTAATTATTAGAAAACCTTTCCAAATGTGTTTGTTAATAAGAGATTTGTTTCACAGTACATTTTTAGTAATTTTATAACAGTACTAAATTTTGAGTATTAAAAATTTAATTTTGTCTTGACGTTAGCAATAACGAATGAATGTAGACAGTTTTTGTCTTGTGAACCATCGTTTGCCGTGGGACAAAGCTAGTCTCTGCCAGCTGGAATAGCACACAGCACACATATTGCTTGCACCGGGGCCGTAATAAAACAGGGAAATAGCCTTAGACAGGTCCGACCTTGGTTGGCTTTCCAGGGCTTGTGAAAACGTTCAGCAGGTTTTGTGTTTTAAGAATGCGTGAAAAGGCTTTAAGTGCTAGATTGTGTGGCTTGTAAGAGCTCGTGGCAAAATACCTACAATAGTTGAACACTGAGCAACAGGCGTGCAATTGATATTATATACAGTAGAAACTAAAACGTCTCACTTCTTCGACCAATGCAGCAAGTGCTAGCTAGTCGGGATGCTGAAAAAAGCTTGATTTATTGTTTATTCCAAATCAGAGATAAGCTAGACAAGACCTCATGAAATTTGGTTAGCGTTTTAATAAACTATCTAAAATAATGACAAAATTTGGTTCTACTCTGAATTTGGGAAGGTTTGACCTGAATTTTCGAAACTTTTCTGACTTATCTAAGTAAGCGTGTCCTTGGAATATTTATGCACAAAGCGGCTAGTTAATGCCTGAAACACTTTCAATCTTCCAAATGTATCTCTGAAAGCAAACTTGGCAGTGTGGTCAGAAGCTACAAAGTGATGAACAACTTTACTTATGCAGGGGAAACTATGTGGAACCAGTAAGTCAATATTTCAAATTTGACTTGACATTTAAAGCAATTTTAACATATTTATTATTATTTATTTAACCTAAAGCATTTTCAAACTAAACCAACCAAGATCGGAGCACAAAGTTGCCTGCCTTCGTCAGTTGAGCAACTGTAACTACTACTTACGTACGTCAGCAAAGTTTGTGTTCATTCGTAAATCGAGTACAAAAGAAAACTTAACGACGAGCACGCCTCTACGCACGCACGACTAGTGACCAGAACTAGGTAAGAAAATAAAAGTCGATTCTGTGAAAAAGAAAAAGGAACGAGTTTGTACGATATAATACAAGACACAGATTTGTAGGCAGTCTCTCGCTCGAGACGAGTGGAATGGTGGCGTCGGTGTCGAGGCTGGCGGAGGAGATATGCTTGTGTATGTCCTGGCATTGTGCCCCCTGCAAAAACACACAATATATCAACAAAATAACTAGATTTAGGAAATAAGGCGCTAGGCGGATATTATCAAAAGGAAGAGAAAAGAGAGCAGGCTCACCTGGATAAAGTAAGAGAACGCAAACTGTCAAACTATCAGCCTTATTGGGACCTTTTTCAAGATGGAAAAGAGCACTTAAAATAATAGTGAAAGCAAAGCAGCTAGGCTTACACGACAAAACGAAATGATGGAAGCAATCTTGCCAACATCCCATTTTTGTCTTTTAAAGTATTTTATTGTTTAAATCTACATTATTGCTTTAACTCCTCTAAGTGCTCTCTCTTGACAAAGTCTTCAGCAGTGTGAAAGGTTTGTGTTCTTTTATATGTTTCTACTTTATCCCGGAGAGCCAGCTCTCTTTTCTAATCCTTTAGACGAAGACAATTAATTTTATATACAGTATACACTAATGTTTAAACTACCATTTTAGACTGTGGATTAACTTTACACTGGGCACTATGAGCAGAAGGCTTTTGGAGATTAGCCTTCTAGGACATTTGTTGGATTAAACCGTAAGTTTAAAAAATAAACAATGTTAGGGAAACTGGCCCTAAGATTAAGAAAAGTATAATAATATATCCTTACCTTTGACTGCTATGAGGAGTGTAGGGGGTGGTGTGAGGTGGCGTCGCCATGGTGGAGTAGCAGCTTGGTCTCTTCAGTGGGTGAGTGGTCCATGGGGGGCGGAGGGGGACAGATGTAGAGGGGGCTGCGTAATCTGCCGTCGTCGCGGATATGCCGACAAACTTGATGGGGAGCGCATGAGGCTTCACATTCGGTGAGCGCAGAGGTCCTGCAAGAGTAAAAGTTAGATATTTACAGTACTATGAATTAATCTACCTAATAAATGCTCAGTTGATTCAGCAAACACTTTTTAAGATTTGTTATAATCAGGGACGTATTTAAATATCTCCCACCCCAAATATCTAGGCAGCAAAGTTTGCCCCCCTTGTCAGCGCTCTCCTCCGATGTCTCTGAGATCACCCTAGTGCATGCACCGTCAGCTGATTATGTAGAAAAGCAGGCAAATGCCTGCTGCATCAACCAATCCAATAAATCTTTGGACCCTCCTTTCTTGCCCTTGAATTTGTATCCCTTTGTATTAAAACAGCTGAATTCTTTGAATGCTTAGTTATCTACGTTTTGCTGTCCATTTTTGAGCCAATGTCTTGTTTGATTTGGGAATATTCAAAATATTCCTGAACATTCCTGAAATATTCCTGTTGAGCTAAAATAAACATTTCACCAAAGTAACCTGGAAAGAGCCTTTTAATTTAGTATTTTTGTGCAAACTAATATTTCTATGTTTAATGTTTGTAATCTTGATGTGCATTTGCTACTCAGAGGCATTTTAAAAACAAGACTTTTCCTAAACCTAAACCTGAAATTGAAAGATCAAAAATTAAATATCTTTCCTAAACTGTGTTTTTTATTTTGAATACAATATGCTTGCTAAAATTCTGAGGTTGTAGTTTTCTGTAGGTCAACAAGATCCCTGCAGGGCCCCCAATGACACTCTTGACCTTACCTATGGCCCGGAGTGAAGGAGGACTCTTGCCAGGTGAGTAGTCTGAGCCACTCGCGCCGCTGGCCGTGTCCGAGATCAGCTTCTCTGTCTCCGGGTCGTCTGCGCGGTTCCTGTGGTTAGCCGTCGTCTGCCCGCCGCCACTCTCGTGCTTCTTCAGTATGGACTTGGACCTGCGGTGGGTCTCCGGGGTGTCGATAGAGTCTACAGACAGCGAGGAGCGGCTCTCTCCGTTGCGACCTGAAACTAGAGTGTACGCACCGCCTGAGGCAGTCGACACACACACGGTGAGAGAGTGAGCGGTGGCGAGGCGGCGTGCGCGTGCGTGTGTGTGCAGTGCCACGGTGACTAGAGGCTGAGCTTTGCTTCTAATTGGGAAGGCAACATCGGAATATTCCACAACTTTTGACAAGGAATTATTACAGTTACAGTACCTACTCACTTTCCAAAGCAGTTGGACTAATCTAAAATTACCAATATTTTCAACTGCAGCTCAAGTGTATTTAATGCAGAGGTTGACCGTGACCACCATAAAAGAGGTGGGTTGCTTGCTTGCAACATACAAGCCTAGGAGCTAGGCTGGACGTGTCAGACCGTCACGCTACTTGCCTGGTCATCAAAGTGGGTCTCATTGAATTGTAGGAAATTTAATTTTCCGACAAACTAACTGCTCGAAAGTTTGAACAGTATTTTAATGAACCATGCCCACTGATTTTGAGATAAATTTAAATGCTTTTATCTTGAAACGGAAGTTAAAGTAAAAAATGTTTACACATTTGTATAGATTATCCGTTGAATGGTACAAAGCGCCGATGAGCCAAATAATATTCAAATCGGTGCGTGTATATTTAAATTAATTTCACTGGCAAAGTATAGCAATTTTACACCATTTCAAACTCTTAATTAACCAGAGCTAAGCTGCCAAGAAATTGTGGTAAGCCAAAGATTTCCTATTGAAAACTTAGTGTCTTTTCCTATTTTTGAAGATAGTTTGGAATCTACAATTAACTATATTCATGGCTCTCTTGACTTCCTCAAAAGGGGATATTTAGCCCTCCCTGGAACCGCCACTGAACGTTGCCTCCTCAAAGTGAAACAAAACTTCTATAAACTAGAAACAGAATGTGCACCACATGCTTTCCAGCAAACCTTGAAACACCAACTGTCAAAGTCTCTAACGTTCTTAATAGTGTTTGCCAAATGTATTAAATAAACATGTGAGTCTTTAGGCTCTTAAAATGCCCTTAATTTTGAGTTAACAAAACCTTTTCTCACCATCTTATAGTATGTTTACACAAACTATCTATCAACAGAACGTTCAGTATATTTACAATTGTGACTAAACAAGTGCATCAGCGTAGGCAGCATTTCTTACAGAAAACGTGTTTAGTTGCAGAGTGACAAGGGCTAATTTACATTAGGGCAGAGAATGTTGTCAAAATCAAATGTGTTAATATTGAAAGGGATGGACACATTCTAAGAATTTTAGGGTTCCCCATTAATACTACACAAATTGGCAAAACTCCCGAAAACAGAGATTATTGAGTTTATCTCTGTTTTCACATCCCGCTTACTCAGTAAAACTCAGTAAGCGGGATGTGAAAACGGAGAGAAACTCAAAATTTTCATATGCATGTTGAAAACACCCCACCAAAGCTTCTGCGAAAGCAGACCAATTGGTTACAGAAATTAGTCGGGCAGTAGGATTTTGCAGGCTAATTTTAACCCAGTAAGTATACCCACTATTATTCTTCTTGGATTTTCAAGAGAAATTCCCATTACAAATTCTACACTATTGAAAATGTCTTTGAAACAAAAATGTTTTTCTAAAATAAATAGGTTTACATAATGTTTTAGTTCCTGATTACTGAAATGGACATCCCCAATTAATACTTCGGCCATTTATGGATTTCAGAAAACCTGTATTCAACTGTTGATAGTGTCTGGCATTAACTGAGAATGCAGCAAAACCGACCGAGGCTTACATCTCTGACTCGCCCGGGGGATGTTACCTGGTTTGTTGAGGGCCTGGAGTCCGAACAGGTGTTGGTTGATGATGCGGGTGGCCGTGGCAATGGACTTGGTTGGCATGAAGGAAGGCTTGCGTCGCTTGATTGTCTCCAGACTCTCCTGGGACTCACGGCCAGACGACTCTCCCAGCTTTGGCTGCAAACCAACCCGCTAGCTCATAATATTTCAACTGTTACATTAGAATCCAATAACAAACCAAAGCTTAAAAACTACGGATTAATTCAAGTTTTTCTCAACTTTTTTGACTTACCCCAGTTATTAAAAAAAACAAAATAATGGTTTGTCCAAAAATAATTATTGAACTTTCTAGAATTGGTTTTATTAACTTTTAAAAACAAGCTTTGCAACTTTTAGATTTGCTGTTGGGTATAAAACAACTGTTTAAAAAATGTCTGAAATTTTAAACTTTTGGTTTTTTTAAATTTTAATTGTTTTAAAAATATTACAAATGCAATATTTTAAATTTATTATTATAGAATTAGTTTTAAATCAGTTTAAAGTATTAATAATACCGTACATGTAATTTAGGCATTTGCCCCAAACAAAATTCACAAATGCAGTATTTACAGATTTTAAGCTTTCAATATTGGAAAGTGGAAACATAGCTTTACATTCATAAAATAATCAAAACAGAGAATATAACTAACAAATATTAGCTAAATATTACTGTTTGTTTAATATTTTAAAATAATGCTTTTTTTAGTGTTATTATCTTTTGAATTGGATAAACTATGGTATCCTAGAAAAGTGGTGATGGCTTTTTTACTGGTGTAATATTAGAGTTAATTTTTTTAATACAATCATACAGAAACGGTCACCACTCTCTAGAAAACACTCTCGTATGATTATATTGAAAAGAAAAGTTCACCATCCTATCACGGCTTTAAAATAGCAATTGCCGCTTCTTAGGAAATCATAGCTTAAGATATGCTATCTCAAAATGCAATGGTTAACCTAAGTTCTTCATGCAGGTCTGTTTACTTTTAATCTTGAAAACAACTTTTAAAGTCCAGTACTCAAACACCTAATCTATTTACAAGGTAGTTCTATCCTAATTATCTGTTACATCTACAAAAATCAAACTAAAGTTGTCAACCCTCTAAAATAATAAAGAAGGAACAGTATATTGAAAATTATGAATCTATAAGAATAATTGACGTTCACAGTCTAGTTCTCTATTGAATCATGTGTAAGAAATCTATAGTAGGCTACCAGATAAACTAATCTATCTAGAAACTCAAATGAACTGAAATGTTTTCCAGGCCTTAATAAATGATATTTACTTTATTCAAAGTATTAGTAAACCAGGTCGACATGCAGCTGCTAATGCGCCGCTTGCATAAGTAAAGCGAATTCAGAATTTCCTTAATACCATTGGAGTTACAAGGCTGATCGCTATGACCACAGCCTCTCTTCGGCCTTCAGCCTCAGCTTTGCCTGATATATGATTACAATTTAACGAGGCTGATGCAAGCGGTTTCTTTCAGCCTCAGCCTTGCATTTCTTTATCACGGGTATTACGGCTGTTCGTTACGCTCACAGCCTAGCTTCACAGACTTATAAGGCCTTTACTGCACGTTGTGCAACATACTACCAAAGGAAAGATTGTTTTAAATTTCATTAAAGTTGGACTACTTATAATACTGTTAGAGGAAAAATAACTTTTTGGGCCACTATTTAGAAACGACTCAATGGACTTTTATATTTTTTTGCATATTAATGTATACTATAAAAATACAAATTTAATTCAAATTTTATCAAAAACTGTTGAAATTTACAGTTTTTAGATCATTAAACCCACTTCTAAGATAAAACTCCTCTTTAAAGGGGTCCTTCCGGTAGTCCGATTTTGTTGGCTAACAAACTTGACCAAAATATTTAAAAAAGGAAAAATGTGTATCAAAATGTCATGAAAAATGCAACCTGTAGAGAGTATACACATGTATACATACATGCATATAAAGTTTTGAAAAATGCTCAAAACGTGTTCTGGGGTCAGGATTGGTGCACATTTCATGGTCCCTTATCTGGGTCTTACAATAGGGGCGGCATTTTTTTCAAAGGAAATTTGCTAATAGTGAGAAAACAAAACAGTACAATACCTGTTGTACTTTAAATAATTGCACCCAAGTATTTCTTGTTTAAACCATTTGGTACAACAAAATATATAGGTAATAACTTGGTAAAAGTACTTGGAAATTACTAAACCTGTAGGGTTGTCTTTAATAAAATTAAATCAAGTACATTATTTTCTTTAATAAAGTCTTATGTTCTGCCTCCTGATTTAAAGGAGTTTAAATGTTCTCCATTTGCATATTGCTTGAAGAGATTTTTATTGTGTTTAAATTTGATGATAATTGTTCTCAGTAGGAAAATACTGTAACACGTTATGTACAAACTGTTGGATATGGTTCTAACTTCTAATAGCATAAAGTCTGTCCTAGAAGTGGTTGATAACACCTAGCTAATAAATTAATAAATTTGTGTCTACAGTATTTGATGGGTCGGTTCTTGACTTCTTGGTTACCTTATAACGTGTCCAGCTCAACAACAACTACCTTCGCATATTTATCCTAGACATCAATTCAAAGCGGTGATGTATAATACAGTACAGTCTCTATAATCCGGCCGTTCGCCACTCCGACACGTCCAGTAATCCGGCGCTGTGACCGCGTCATTTAGTCACCTGTTTTCAAGTCTCTACTTGTCTGTAAAGCGTGTGACGTATATGTCGTATGTATCGATTACTTCAGTTCACTTCAGACAGCCAGAAGTGTTGTTATTGTTTATTGCTGATCTTTGATTTCGCTCCAGCAAGATGCCGCAAATTAGCTACTCTATCCAAGGAATTCAAAATCGGTAGACCATAAACTCACAGACATAATGAAGAAAAAGAATTTAATTGAATAATATTTTAAGAGTAATGAATCATTTTCAACGTAAGAAAGATTATTCCTGGCCAATTGAGTCTTTTTTAGTGAACCTCTACTAATCCGGCATTTTCGCTTATCCGGCGCTTCCAATCCCGATATAGGGCCGGATTAGTGAGATCGTACTGTAGTTGTTTTACTACTGGTACATTCAGCTAATTTTTAGTAAAAATTACAAGAAGATTTACAACCCAACATAGGGGGTTTCTAGCATTCTTAGTTTTCTGTGTCATCACTGGTAGCTTAGAAATGTTGGCTAACTAAGATCAAGAACTAGTAACCAATTAAATTTACAAAACATTTAAATAAGTAGATTTTAACCAACCCATCACTAATTTAATTAATTTTTATTATTCTACCTATACATCTAAGAAATCACCTAGACATTGACACATGAACTGCAATTCTAACTTGATAAACACTTACAAAAAACACTCCTTTGAAGTAGGTACACTTTTCCAAACCTCTAATATTTGTTTATAACAAATTGTCAATGAATTTATACAACTAGAAAATATGTTTTCACTGAACATTTAATGCCTTTAATATTATAGAAATCGAGTTGATATTTTAAACGTTCATTCTTTCGTATCCATCCATTATTTTAATTTTGTGTTGAAAGTCATGAATTTTGAGAGTGGACCAAAACATCTGAAAATATACAAGGTTAATGAAATTAAGATCATAAAATAATACTAGCCTCAGAACACAATTTATGTGAGTACCCACCAAAAAAGTAAGAAATTCGACCATGGCAATGTTAAAACATTTGTCTGAGCATTCGATCGCTTCAGTTTCAGAAACTGGCTTGAAATTACTAAGCCAATAAGAAATGCTAATTTCCCAATAAAGGGTTAAAAGGTGACGAGGGAGACAGTTCTATCCAATCAGAGCACAAATGTATGCAAACTCATAGTAGTTTTGTAGTGCAACGCAAAGTGGTTTTGACTTATTCTAAAAACTCTTAGCAACAGCTTTGGTGAATTTTGTCCAATAAAAACCATATTGTTATTGTGTTTGATAATATTGCCTACTCTATGAATAAATCTTCCTGGAAAATATACTTTTAGCTGACTTAAAATAGTCCTTGGGGATTTTGGACTCAGGATAACCAAATCTAAAAAAAATGTTCCTCTTGAATTCATGTGTGTGATTGAAACTTTCATGTTCTATTCCAAGTAGATATGTTCAACGCCAAGTTTATTCATATATTAATCAATATCCCTCTCAGAAAAACCTGTATTTTGCACTTTTAAATTAAAAATCATTAAATTTTCTTGATTTGCTTCAAATTATTCAGTTTTGAGACAACAACCTTCTGTTGAGATTATAGTTACCTGTTGGAATCGTGTTTTCCTGTGCTTGGGCAGCGGTGTGTCGTTGAGACTGCCGCGACTGC
Source organism: Matsumurasca onukii (assembly GCA_018831715.1). NCBI lineage: Eukaryota > Metazoa > Arthropoda > Insecta > Hemiptera > Cicadellidae > Matsumurasca > Matsumurasca onukii. The sequence goes on from CM032067.1 coordinate 2,967,418, forward strand.
CCCGTTCCGCACCGCCGAAGCCCCGGTAGCTCTCCTCCAGCGGACTCGCGCCAAGGCTGCGCAGCCCCGTGTCCCCTGAGGCACTCTTCTTCACACCCCCTGCGCCCGCATGCGGACTCGGACTCTCCAACGGGTTTATGTACAGATTACTCGAGTCCAGTGGGTCGTAAGGTGCTTCAGTCAAATCACCCTGGAACAATCAATGGATATTTTAGCTACTCATATACTATGTAAAGGTTGTTTCAACCAACTTTCTGCTCAATACAACTACTGATTGGCTTCTGGTTTTATAACTACACTTGCTGTACCTTTCTCGCTCCGTCACTTATTATATCCAAACTAATTTTCGGTTACGGTTTCTCATGGCAACCATCCCGTCGATGACAACCATCTTGGTTTTGATTGGCTTTCCTCTGCCTGCTTGAGATTGACATACCCAATTATGATCACCTACAGGTTTCTTCTTGCCTTTCCCAATCGTGAAAGACTTCCATATTCTGATTGCCATATCATGATTGGCCAACCAATCATGATTACCTCCTACACGTAATCGATTTCCCAATTCTGATTACCTTTGCCGATCATGATCACCTCCCTAACCGTAATCGACTTCCCATTCTGATTACTTTTGCCGATCATGATCCCCTCCCTAATCACAATCAGACCAAGGATCTTCCCTAATTTTGATCAACAATTTCCCCACTCGTGGACTTGTGGTGCCTGTAGATGAATCAACAAAGTTAATTAATGGTAAACTTAAAATTGGAAAATATCAGCTATCGTAATTGGTGTTTTAACCTGACTGTTTGTACTTTTTCACCAATTAAAGGCTAAGTAATTGCCTTCACAGAGAGGAACAGGGTGTCTGGGAAAGAGGGGACTACTGGCCCTGACAAATGAACGTCGTTTGGTTCAGGATGAGCTTCAACTTCAACTTCCCCAATCCTGACCACTAGCAGCTTGTAATCCCCTGCTATAACGGTAACTGAACTCAACTCAAAATCATCTTCCGTGATCACCCTCTCGTTGCTGTGCCTGCTGGACTCACCTGAGAGGTGAAAGGTTGTGTGTTGCAACTGGCATATGTGTCAGAACTGTCCACACTGCCGATATCCATTGCAGTGGCGCCCCCGCCTAGCCCCAGCTCCAGCCCCCGCCCACTGCGGATCAGCTTCATCTCTAGGCACACAGGGTTCCGCCAGTCGCTCGTCGGCAGGGGCATCAGGCTCTCCGCATCAATAAAGTCTTTGTAGTCCTGCTCCACACATACATCGTTAGGTGGTATTAATTCAAACTTACGTAAGCTAAAGAATACTTAAACTTTACTCTTGAAGTTGCTTATATTGGAAAATATAACTAATTTTGTTAAAACCACAACTACTTTTTATCGGTGAAATCTTTTGCGACCAATGCTTGCGTCGTCGGACCAAACCATAAACTTGATATCTAGTCTATGGTTTTAGATTTCGAGATAACCATAATCTTGATATCTGATAGAAAACTAACCAATAAAACCCACACCATGATTGGAGTAGTTGTGATTTTAACAAAATTAGTTAGTCTCTTTATTCTTCCCATTACTACAACTTAATCTAATTTGTTGGGTAAATTGTTCATGAGTTTTAAAGCCTTTGAAATTAATTTGACAGTACAGTAGGTATCATACCAACATGTATTTAAAAATTGGCAAAAGTAAACTATTCTTTAAATAAATAAAAATGCCTTTATTACAGCGTCTCTCAGTATAAGTACTGTTTTACAGAGCAACTTAAATCTCTTTCACTCTTTCACATAATAAGTACAAAAAAATAAAAAATTACTTATATTTGGTATTTGTATAAAAACAAAATGTTTGCTTCAATTCCCAATACCTTGAATCCCCCCCTTTCATGTGGTGAATAAATTGGGCCCCTAAAATTAAAATTTATCCACAGTAATAAATCAATAATAATTGTCAAAAATCTTAATTTTAATATAACAAATAATCTTGAGTTAGATTAACACAACGTCTTTTTAAATCTGAAAACACAGAGTAACACCAACGCCATGCTATGCTAGAGCTCATGCGTTAACACCACTTACCTGGTAATAAGGAGTAGAAAATATGTCAATAATAAAACAATTTTAAAAGAAAACTCTTCAATCAAAAGATGTGTTCAAACCCTCTACAATTATTTTAAGGTGATTTGAGCACCCCATTGTTCTAATGAAGTTTTTAGTTAAAAAAACAACTAAGGTCAAATTGTTAGTTTAAAACCAACAAACTTCATACCAATCAGAAAATATGTTCAGTTTTGTAGACAAAATAATCAAAACTTGTAGACTATTGTTGTAAAGGCTGTATATGTTGAAGTTGTCTGAGGAACTGTCGTACATGCTTTACAAGTTTTTATTAGTTTGTTATTCCATAAAAAACAAAACCTATAATAACAACAAAAATTGTTCAATATTTACAAAAAATTGGTTATTCTACTGATTTAAAATAAATGTTCAGATGCTTGCTTCCAAAGAAAATTTAAATCAGCTAAAGATTTGTCCCCGATGATCTTTGTCAGCTGAAAAAATGTTCTGTATTTTATGTTATGGTATATTACATTTGGTAAAACTAAATTTTGGTTTAAAATGATCATTGACAACCTGTCAGTTTTCTTTCATTTATTTGTAAAAATCTTTCTGGAAAAATTTTAGGCAACAGAAAGCAGCATAAAGTAATGTTGTCGTTTTTGTTATATGTTAATAATTGCGGTTTAACGTTGATTAAACGATTCCACCAACAGTTTTGTTTGCGTGATTAATAAAAGTATGGTTTCCTAGAAAGCTGTGACCGCTACATTACGGCCGTAATATGGCGGTGAGTTTTGTTTTCAATGTTATCAGATGAAAGTGGTTTCCTACAAAACGGTGGACGTAAAATAGCGGTGAAAAATAGTTAAGGGTTTTCTCGCCAGGTGACACATTTCGTTTTGTAAACAAAAGTCTAGCTTGCCCATTACTATATAGGTAAATAAACTTTGACAACTAAAAAAAACAACATGTCAAAAGTTGTTATTGTCTACGTCTGTTTAAATATTGTGTTACGTCCACCGTCACCGTTTCGTTGCTGAACTTTTTTCTAGGAAACCTAAGCTTTAGTGGTGTCTGCTTGGTTTTGAGGTTACACATTAATTTTCATATCGAAACAGCTGACTGCTTATCTGACAGAGCTGCTGTCCTCACTCTCGCACACCCTTAGAGAAACATGTTAGCTCTTAAACATCAAATAAAATTCAAGCAAGGAAAAAAGTTCAAAGAAAACAAAAACCTCTAAACGTTTCACACATGTTAGCGACAATAGTTCTGTCTCAAGGTGGAAGCTGCAAGGACAGAATTTAAGGTTAGAGCAAGCTTTATCACAGAAGCAAGCGAGACTCGTTCACTCACCGCGGCGCCCTCTATCTAGTCCGACTCAACGTCGGCGAACTGGTCAGACGTCTCGTCCTGAAATGTGAGGCAACTGAGTCACCCGAGACCACAACAAAGCTAGCAACTGGCACAGTTTAGTATGGGAGTAAGTTAGCGAACGCTTGTATTTGTAGTAGCAACTACCAGAGTTTAAGACTCGACTCATCCATTCAAAAATTTGGTAGGAGAGTAAAAGAAATTCAAGTAGACATTATCATGGTGGATGTAAAGGAAGGAGTCCCTAAGAATTCAGTAAAAATTTTAACAAATATCAAATGTCATGTGTATTAAAGAGAGTTTTTAGTATGGTTAAAGCTGCTAAATTCATTTCAATGAAATCCTGAACAAAATTGGTCCAGTTTGAACATTTGAAGAGTTGGAAACATGAAAAATGCTGTCACTTTCTAAAGAGTTTTGCCTGTAATAGGCGAAAACTGAAACAACGATTATCTAATAAAAACTGAGTACACAGTTCCAATTAGAATGTAAGAAACTCTAGTACTGTAAAACTTTGTCTGTATTTTTCTTTTCTACTTATTTTTTATAAATAGTTTCTTTTTAGGTGATGCCACCCGGTGGTACTTTACTTCCTAAAACTCTTAGTTAAAAAAAGTGTTCAACTTCAAGTTCTTTTGTAAGTGTTGTCAAAACTGATTATTGTAGAAGAGTCTGCTGTTGAAGAAAACTGCTGAAACTTTAAGCAAGTTAAATGTCAAGGTCATACTTTTAATTCATTTAAAATGGTTGATTTTAAGTGTAACCATTACCTAGCTTGTTGTGAGATAGTTTTACCATATTATACCTAAAATATGACTGAATCACAGATGAAAATTGTAAATAAGATCCAGCACAAAAGTCCTGTCATATTGAAAACTTACAAGTTGCATGCGAAAGAGGTTCACAGACACAGACGAGGAAATACAAATACACAGAATCATGCAGACCAACTTGCAGACAACATTACCGACACAATTAATTATTAACAGTTGATTTTATGGGATTCGCCAACAATTTTAAGTCTTGAAGAAAAAGCTCAAATATTGGACTGATGAAGAAATAAAATTTTAAATCATATAAACCAATATTTAAAATTTTAATTTATGAGGCCTTTTGACAAGCATAGCTGTCATCTTTAGATAACCTCAAAATTCAAAAAAATTTTTATATTGGTTTAGTTATATTATTGGTATTTAGTTATAAATATTGGTTCATATTATTTTAAATTTGATTCCTTTAATTTAAAGTCTGTTTAACTTGAAAATTCATGTGCCTTATACTTTTATAACGTAGAAAACCCACCCGGGTTTCACTGTATTTGTACAAAGTGCATTTTTTTAAAAATTAAAACTTAATTTTATGTGTGTCTGGATAGAGGGCGCCAGGTCCAACTCTGAGTTCCGCTTATAACATGGGATAAAAACTACAAACGACGTGTTAAGCAAGTTAACTGTCTTAAATGTGAATTTTTTCTTCTTTGAAAGCATAGATCTATTGATGCTGATTCATATAAACACTAACTTTACCTTTCATCATCAAATAAATTCTATAAGAACATAGTACAAGAAATTCAGTGATGTAACTATATTTTACATTCAAACTAAATTTTTCTAGCTGTTTTTATAGGCAGCAGCACTAATAACTCTATGCTTCTATAAAAATGTCTACTTTTAGTTTTAACCTTCATAACTCAAATTTTCATGTTTATAAGCTGCATAATTTTACACTATGTAGTCTTGTAATTTTTCATAAGTTATTGTTTCCCATTTGATATTGAAAATTTTGATATTTAGAACGCCGCCGGACTCTATATGGCCGCCTTTTAAGCTTAAGTAGCTATTATCTTTGCTGAATTTCATACACATTTTAAGCCACCATTTTGATTTGAGCCATTTAAAATATGCCAAGGGTATCATTGGGTGTTTTTTATTGTTCTTTAAAGCTATTCAAATGTTCTTTTGATTTTTATAATTAAACACGATGGTGTTTACGTTGTACATGTTCAATTCAACCCTACCACAGACAATTTAATGATAGGTACTTAATATCACGTTGTCTTTGGCATCCATATTTAAGGAGGGGGACGATCACTAATCACTATTTGAGATGCCGACCACTCTCATGAGGGTATTTTAAGGCAAATATGTGGTGAAGGATGAGTGTGATGAGTGGTAGTAATGAGTTATGAGGTGTAGTATTGTTACAAACTAAGGCCGACTCTTCCTTAGAATGGGTCATTAATTAATAGCCCAGTGACCAATGGAAATACAAGGACCAACAGCTTAACGTGACTTCCGAACCACGCAGGTGATGGTCTGATATATCTAAACGATGGTGGAAGTTGATGCGGTATCATCAGATGATCACTGAGACTATCTGAGCCGCTTTAGACCTCTATCATCCTCAAAACCTGACCTCCATGAAGCTGGATTACAGGACCACGCCACGAGTCCCAGTCTTTTAAAATGAATGTCTTTTAAAAAATATTTAAAAGGGAAGTTGCTAGAACATTGGCATTAAGTTTGTTGGTTTTTACGACTAATGTTCAAATTCTTATTTTAAAACTATTTTAACTTGAAAATAAATAAAAACCCATGTTGTAAAGTTTAGCTCAAAAAGAAGGATTGACAAAAAACACCTGAACAGTACCTAATGATTTCAAAAACTAATAAAAAACAAAAAAATGTCAATGATAAAAGATGTTTAGAAAATTAAAGAAGAAATACAGTAGTAGAAAGACCAACATCTAAAGCTAAAGCTCTAAAAAGCAGTTCTACCACTAGACTTTTTGTGCTATGTCTCTACCTTATAAACATTAAAAAGAAGAAATGCAGAAAGTCCAGTGTTCAGAAGTGAAGAGGAAAAGATTAGATGTGAGCAAAACGAAACTTAATTATGACTATTACTAAATGAAGAATGTGTGTGTGTGGATTGTGAAACACTACCAACCGCTCAATGTAGAGTTTCAACTCTTGAAACACTTTTTTGTTGCTAAGTTTTATACGTAAATCTGTTGAACAATTCCTTTGTTACAGGTATAATATATAAATTATAAATTATTTAATGAAAAATCACATAGATAGACAAACGGCACATTTGACACAAATGGTTGTATGATATTTTTCACTTCTTATGAGCTAAAGATCATGTACCGTACCCAAAGTATTTTAAGAGAGTTCACAAACAAATTGTATATTATTAATATTGATATATTGTATATTATTGATAATTGGATGCATTTATTATATCAATGTAGGTATTTTTAAGCTAATAACTACATAAAACCCTATTTTTGTACAGAATAAGATGAGTTTAAATTTTTATTTGATAATATGTTGAAAGGACCTATAATAAAACAAACAATCTCTCATGGTTTAATTGAACTGTTGTTACAGTGTTTTGGCATAATTAATTACTCTTGACAAAAGTGGGGTGCCACTGCCAGACTTTGGTTTGCACTTGTTCTCAACAGAGAGAGAGAGATATAGTTACACAGTTCGTTGGTTATTAAAAATTTCTCGACCCATTTTATTTACTTGTCATATAAATGCAACATATTGGACAGTGTACAAAATTCAGTATAGTTCAGTTTGTAGAAAGTTATTTTAAAATAATGTATGATAGTAAATGTAGCAAGAATTTGATTTATTTGATCAGATAATTTTAAGGTATCAATACATTGGGTAATATGTAATATGCTCAGAAACAAGAGCAATTAATGGCCAAAGTTTAGGGAGTCCTGGAGGGAACACTTTAAATTCTTATCCATATTGCCTTTATGCTCTCAGTATATTTTAGAAACTTTGTTGTTCTTTAGGGCTAAGTGTTCTATTGATGTGAACAATTATCAAAATAATCAGTACAACACACAAAATAAAATTATATCCCACCAAACTACCATAGACTTGATAAACAGCCGGTAGAATATTATACAATAAACTTCCTGACAATGTTAAAAATTATTTTTTGAACCAATTCAAAACTAACCTAATAAATTCTCTTTATACAATTCGTTTTATACAATTAGATAGTTTATAAATAGGTATAAGTTCCATAACCCAATTGTTTAATTAAGCTAAAGTCTTACTTGTGGTATTTAGAATATTGTTAAAAAACAATCTTTATTGTAAAATTTAACATTAAACAAATTGTTGTTATTAATTGTTTATTGTTACGTGTGTGAGTGAGTTCGACAAGTACAGAGAGACGCTACGAGCTACGACTACTAGTGAGTGAGGTTCGACACGGACACACAGCATGCAGGCACAGTAGTCAGACTAGGTATACTACCTTTGTGTTGCAAAAGCAACACTCGAACTCACTCGGTAACTCGTCCAACTGGCGAGCCAGCGCGGCGCTATCGTTCTCCTAAAGCACAACAACAAGCACACATAGTCCTTTCCCTGCGTCCAGCCGAGACATACTCATACATATCAAGTCTGATTCCTGTTTGTGCATGTAGATGCCCGTAGAGTGTTATTTAGATTTGCCGATTCAATCAGTGTCTCACGAATCACAACCATTGGTTTGCATACAAGATTATGGTTGGACAAAGCGAGCCCACGTTTGAATTAGTTGAGTCTTTTGACCTCTCCTACAAAATATAAATTAATTATTCTGCTCTAAATAAATTTGGAGAAATGTCCGGGGCATCTGTTTGGGGCTGGTACTTGCTTCCCTCTGGCATTTTAGGAAAGCTATAGATTTTTTTAGTTAAAAAACAAGTTCCTCCCTCATGATGGACCACTTTTAAGATCAAACTTCACCCTCGCCCACGAAGAACTCCTGATTTTTTTCTCAAAGAAAGTTGATCGCCTTGAAACTGCTGACTTATCTCAAGCAACTTCTATTTGTGAAACCAGTTTAACTTCTTTCTTTTATATGCATTTTTAACATTGAAACAGCTTTGGATTTTACCAAAAAAGACTTACAAAATATAATCTAATTTGTTTTAAATATTGAAATATATCTAACATGATCAGCAACGCAGGTAGAGAGAATCAAAACTCAGGGTTATATACTTGATACATGTTCTCACATCCAAAAGTAGTTTTGGTTTCATATGTGACTGTATGTCTCGGCTAGACCTTTGAAAGAAAGAGACTAGAGACAGAAAGAAGATAGGTAGGGAAGAGAAGGTAAAACAGATGTTTTGTGATGAGCTCTTTTACAACTTGTCTGTGCTGTAAATTTTTGAAAGTCTACACACAAAATTTGAGAATTTGCAGGGATATTTTCCCATGAAAATGTCTGATACTGAATCATCAAGTGGAATACATCAGAACATGAACCATTGTGTCAGATTCTGAAGATTAGTTCTGGACCTGGCATCATGGGTGTTCTTAATGTGATTTTCTGATGTGTTCCGATCCTTCAAGACCTCATCAGACAATTCCAAAAGGTATCTTAGAGAGTTTGGAATATACCAAATACCATATAAACCCATCACAAGAACATCCAATTATTATTTGAAACAAACAAAGTCTTACACATTTTAACCATGCTGTTCTAAAAAGTATTTTAATCATAGGGATTAAATTCCAGTACATTTCCATTTTATCCTGTACATCCAGTCTTCTTATAACTTGAATTTGTGTTTTGATACAATTGCGATACTTGTATTTGTTCGTTGGCAGTGCTTACTTGGCCAATCAAAGCTTCAAAAACAATACAATCAAGCAAAATGTCAAGGCACAGAGCTAATAAGAACAGTTTTATTATATCTAGTCATGGTAATGTTACAATCATTATTGCAATTTAACCAAAAAATAGTTTTTATATTTTGTGATATTTGTTCACTTTTCAGGGATACTTGGTATATTAATACAAGAATTGAAAAAACTGAGAAGCACCCTTTAACCATTTATTTAAACCACTACCATTCCATGGTGTTATCTTCCTGGATAAATGGTTAAAGGTTCTCTAATTACATATTATATCCCAAAGAAAATTTTTTTCTTAGCTGCTTAAATTGACCACAGAAAACTTTAGAAAGAACATATACCTTTTTTATTTATCTATAATTTTTTATTTCCGTCTCTCTTAAACTAAGAGGGTCATCCAGAAAGTAAAGGCGCTTTGGCATGGTCAAAAAAAATAAAGATATCAACACAAAACTTTATTTTGCATAGAACCTTCCTCTACTTTTCTACGCATTCGCCATGGATTTCAAGACACTGGTTTTAACGTGGGACCAGTTTTCCATACCATGTTCTACTCATTTGCCGCAAAACATGAGCCAGGATTTCTTAGCTTCTTTGAGTTCCTTATCGTTAGCAAACTGTTTTTACCAAAAAATCCTTAAGCTTCGAATAAGTGATAATCACTTTCGGGACCAAGTCAGGGCTGTAGTCGTTCTTTTCTTGGCATAAATTCGACATGGATTAAGCCCTTTCGATCCCAAAACAGTTGCCATGACTTTTCGAGTGTTTAAATTTCACACTTTAAATTTAGGGGTTTTCAATTGTCGATGCCATTATTAATCACTGTGGACACGGAGCGTAATCACACAGCAACGAACCTACTCAAACTGAAGAGGAAGAATGTAGCTAGCAGCTGCACGCCTTCGTAGTGGTGAGGTGTCTTGCGTCGCGATACTATCGTTCTTTACTTTCTGGATGACCCTCGTACTTAGAATCTGGTTTGTTCACTTGTTTTCACATCTACTTGTTTATTTAAAATTGGTTAAAAAGGTTTTAAAGGTCTGACAAAATAGCAAATATCTGTTAAAGATGGATTTTCAAAAATATTACTTTTGACTTGTCCTTGACTTTAGTTTTGCCAAAAACAATATCCTTGAAGTGTCTACAAACTATACATTGTTGTCAGTGTGATTGAAAATAGTTTTGGGAGCTTGTTTAAAACTAGCACAGTCCCATTTAAAAATGGACATTAACAAAGTCTGATACCTACATGAAGTAACTAAAAGTGTTGGCACACTAAGGTGACTTACCGGACTGGTGGGGGGGTTGTTGGGTGCGGGTGGGGGGGATTGTTGAGCGGGGGCGGGGGCAGGGGGCTCCAGGTCGAGCAGTGGTAAAGGCAGAGGCAGCAGGCTGAGCGGGGGGCCTCGGTGCCTGGGGGTGAAGTGCTCATGGTTCCGGTAGCAGCCCGGCCCCGTCTGAGCGGGGTTGGCACCACTGCTCTCTCCCTCGGTGCTGTTCCCGTCTGCCGCCAGATTGTGCCCGAGGACAGCATCTATGCATCAAACCAGTGTTAATATCTTCAAATTGTTGGCTTTATTACAAACAAATTGTAAATTCAAAATTGTATTTTTTTGTATATTTTAAACTTGAATTCTTTATGCTTAGTTTACATTGGTAAACATTCACATTGATGACCTTTGTAAGCTAATTTTAAATTTTTTCTAAACTGTAAAATAAAAGAGAGGATAAATATGGGGCGTATAAACGGAATAGGGATTTCAACATTAGGAAATTTTTCCCAGGGCGTTTTAACGTGATAGAAATTTCAACATAAGGGAAATGTTCTAACGCCTTTTAAATTTTGTTATGTACTAAATTGTGGAATTTCTATAGAAGCATAGAACCATTAGTACTGCAACATATAAACACATTAAGTATATACTGTAATTGAAACTTTTGATGTCTACGTTCTTATAAGAAAATTAAGTAATTTTTTAAATTGTACATGTTGAGGAACTTTATCACTTAAAAGAGTAGGATAGATAAATGCATCAGAAATGAAAGTTGACTAAAATTCCAGAAAAACTCATAAAAACAGATTATTACCAACAATTAAGTATTTCTGACCATAGTTTCTAGTTTAAACAGTGCAGTAAGATAAAAAAGTTTAAATGTAGTACATAGCACTAAAAACCAGAAGAAAATAAGAATATGGTCCCAGAGAGCAAAATATATAGCAAAGCAAAATACAGTTTCAATTGCATGAAATAATTAATGTAAATCTAGTACAAATTTCTTTGCCGTACTATACATTTGTAAGGGGTCAAACAAAATTCAAATGACGTTCTAATAAATTGAATTGATGCAATGTATTAAAAAAGGATTTTATGGCAGCCTTGACCTGCATACAGACCTTTACTATTAAGAGGTTGAACAGCCTCTAACCGAGATAGGGAATTTAACATGGGAAAATTTGGAATCGATGTTTTAAGTAGGAACTAAATTAACGTACTAATTTTGGGAAAAGTCCTTCAATAGAAGCTATCAATGCTGCAGCATATAAAAGCAAAAACTTTAAACTTCTTTGCCAAACAAAATATTTATTATGATTATTCTAGTTGTATGTTCTTATGGGAAAATCAAGTTTTAATAAACGTAATTATTAGTTTATTTTTGACAAAAGTACAAGTTTTAGAGTTCATGTACAGCAGCCTCAATAGCTTTATGCTTCTATTGACACAGATTACGTTAACCGGTTAAAATTATCGTTTGCAATTTTACCCAGTTAAGTGTTGGTGCCCAGAGTGGTTTATCTGGTGGCCTCTTAAGTTCTTACAACAAGAAATACTCACATAATAATTTCCAAACTGATAGGCTCCTTTTTATTCAAATAATGAAGTATTTAAATATCTGTTATTATATACTGTATACACTTCTAAAACAAAATAAACGTTTAAAAGAATCAGTGATTTAAAAACCTGCATTAAGTGGGCTTTGAATAATAAAACAAAACATCATATTATCCAAAGGGTGAGTAGAACATGAGAATACCGACTTTTGAATTTGTATTTAAACAATTTGAAAAAACAAATAATTGAATGTCTGATGGCTGTCAATTACAATAACAACTAATTATCTGAAATGTGTAGTTTATAATAGAAATGCCAGCAAACTGGTAAGTGGATTCTGATGTGTATTAATCATTGATTGAAACCACATTCTGATTAGTTTGGTTAGATTTGATTATGTTTCTGAATGTATTGAATTAATTAAATCGTAATACTATACAACTATCTATGTAGATTTTTCATAAATAAATATTTATATTTTATTTCTTGGTTCATGCACTCAAACGCAAATAAAACAATTGATTAGTCAATGAAAGTAACTAGTAAAGTTAAGCAGCTGGTTCAAATACTGTAATTAGTTTATAAAAATAAAGCTAACAAAACAAAGCAACATTTTACCCGAGGTTTGTTGAATGATGATTTAGAAGGCAGCAAGCAAAGCAGAAAGTGGACATCAAACCATAGAAAAAATAAAAGCACATTTACCTTCAAGTTGAATAGATAGCATAATAATAGAATGTTTCGATAATCAAGTTATTTCAAAAACTGAAACTCTTTATACGATGAAAATCACAAGAACTAAGAGAATGAAGTATACTAACATACTACCAAAGAGTATGTTATGGTAGGTAAATTGCGCATAGATGTCACATGGCTGAGGCAGGAAAATCAACAAAGTTCGGCAGCCCAAGCACAGAGACTCAAGTAGAGCCACTGACGCAAGCGTAAGTTTGTTTTGTTCGTTCTCGAAAAGCGCACAATTTGGTCACATTTAAGTCATCGACATGTGAAAAGCTCGAGCATGTGAGCCGAGGGGGAAGAAAGACGGGAAGATATGACAGCGCTCGCAGCGCTATCTGTGCTTGGGCTGCTGCAACAATGTTGATTTTCCTGCCTTAGTCATGTGGCGTCTATGTACTATCTACCTACCATAACGATATCTTTGATGACACTACTAAATAGTAAGTAAAGCCCCCACCCAAAACATGTTTGTTCTTATTTGTACTTTCACTGTGAATATTAGAAGAAATTAAAAGAAAATCGTATGTGGGTTCTGCAGTTAAGAGGATTCCCGGAAAATATTCAACATTTAGGTGTGAAAGATAATCTAGATTTTACTGATCTAGATGTTATCATTAGTTCAAGATAACATGAACTCACCACAATTAGTCAAAAAGTTCACATTTTACAGTTACCTTCTATTTTCGAGTTTGCATCTACCATAGTAAGCCACAACTACTGACGTTGAGGTAATAAAACAATCACCATTCTCGTATTAATACAAACAGTATGTTTTTGATGCCTTTAAAGTTCAATACAGCATTGTTTGGCAAAATTACCCTGTGGGTTTCATGTGGTTTTTTACATTATACGTTAAGTTTTACAGAAAACAAAAATAATATTAAACAGCTAAAAACAACAGTATTTAAATTGTTTACCTTTTAAATTTCAGGAATGTTCAAAATATTTTACCTTTTCTCTACATTTAGACAGTGCTATTTTATGTACATGCGACCTTTTAAAAGATATAGATGTACACTCTCATGAAACCAGCATGAAGAACCACCGAACTAGTTCATGAACGTTTGCCCTCACAGGCAGGAGTTCAGTTCGTCAATAGACTTCCAAATTCGAAAAAAGTATCCCAGTGCTAAAGACGTTTACAGCTCGCTACAACCAGTTTTCATTGCACAAGCTTTGCAAAGTTCAAAGTTATGGCACACATTTGGGAGACTTGGGAAACAAACAGACTGACTGGGGTAGACGGAAGATTCAAGTCAATGGGATATTACAGATGTAAGTTATGTATGTTTGAAAGGGATGAAAATTAATACAAAATATCAGATTAAATTGACGATGGAGATATTGGCTTGTTAACATGATTATTTATTCTATAAAATATTTAATTGTTCATAATTTTGTGAAAAACTGGGAAAACAGAATGATTATGGATGGGCAAAGCTTTTCGGCTGTCTAGCAAAAAACACACCAGGCCGACACGCAGCTAGTCGCTAAAGTGCCGCTCGCACGATAGAAGCGAATTTTTTGCAATTTGTGATTCTAAATCGCTAATATTAACACTAGTTCTTCGGCCATCAACCTGCAATTTTCACTACACACCATTAAAGGAAAAGTATTTCATATGTCATTAAAATCGAACTACTCTTTCCGCTGTTGTAGTGGAAAATCACTTTTTTGGCCGCCATTTTGAAAAAACTCAATGTATTTTTATAATCTTTGTTTTATTGATTGGTCACATTAGAATGCATGTTGAAATCAAATTGTATCAAAGTTGAATACAATTTACTCTCCCCAAAGGGTACTTCCGTTCGTCCGATTTTGCTTGACCGAGATATTTACAAAAAGAACATTTGTAACAATTTGAATGAAAATCGGACAAAAATGCTACTTGCAGAGAGAGATAGGCTACACACACATACACATAATGTATTTAAAATGTTTAAAACTCTCAAAACGTGTTCAGGGGCCAGGATCGGTGCTTATTTCATGGTCTCGGGTCTGGGTTTTACCATGCTGACGGCTTGAATATCTCATTTTTCATCTAATTTTGATGTAATTAAATTTAGTAGTGTGTGTGTGAGACTGTGTGTTCCGCTTGTCAAAGGACTTGTACCTGTACACTACAGTCTCCCTGTAACAGTGTACACTGAGACTGTACAGTTAACACAAGGGGGACGCTGAGAACTGAGTAGTGCTTGTTACTATAACACTGCATTGTTCCTCGCCTCTCGACCAACTCTGTGCGGCAACGTTTCATTCCTCCTTTACATCTTGTTTTTAAAAACGGATTTTTGTATGCGTAAAGTGTGGAGAAATGTGTGTTTTTTGTAATTTCGGTTGGGGTTATAACTACTCCGTCTGTAGGAGTTCTTAAAGGTGATTCGTTAATTTTAAAACAATGGTTGGCTTCACTAGTTATTTTATTGATTAATAGATGAAATACCTTTTGGGTGCCTGTAGACCTTGTGAGGAAATTGGAAAGATGTGCAATTCGAGACGTTTGTCGCATCTTCTGGGGGGAGGGGTACTGTTTACATAAAGAACACTTTTACACACTATTTACACTTATATACACTTAAACTTGTCACTTTGTGGTCGCGGCGCGGCTGGCACCCCCGGTGGGTGGGATTTAGTGCGCACGGTGCACTACCCCTATAAAAATATTTTATTGAATTTTCTAATCACACTGCACTGTATAGAGTGCAACGATCTAATCAATCCTGCAATGAAAACAATTATTAGTTTATGTTGATAATGAGTAGTCCATCAATACCGCATTTGCAATAACATGTGCCTTTTTACGCAACTTCCAGAACGGAACGTTATCAGTGGGGCGTGTGGGTATACCGTGAGCACAGTCCATGTATAATGTGTACAGGTCGGCCTAGCTTGCATATCAGCTGTTATCTCTGGTATCTGACACACAAGTAGCTGTTATACTTCTCCCTCTGCTCCGGCCATGTATTTGCATGCTGATGAAAATTCATGTTTTGCGCAGTGACTGTAAGTAGTGTTCTGAGTTCGACTCTGGGTCAGGGAATGCTTGTTAGTGTACATTAATCAGCTGTTATGATATTTTTAAAGTTTTTTTAATAAAGAACTATTTTTTAATTTCCTGTCAACCAGCTGGTAATAACCACTGGTTGAGTTGTTTACGGTCTGCAATGTTTGCATTTTCACACAACGTTCAAACGCTTTAATGCATTATTGAAGATTATTAACGCAATAAAGATATTTCTTCATTCTTTATTATTCAATGTATACAATATGCTAAAATAGTTAATTATACAGACTGTAACGCTAAAATGCAAACCTAAAATAGACAAAGTAAAATTTAACCTATAAAATATCCAGCTTTCCTATTGGTTGGCTGCCGGTCCTAATTTTAACCACCGGTTAAGGCTGAATTGAAAAACGGCCCATAGTCTTTTTTACGGGTTAAGATATTTTCAAAGAAGATTAGTTTGGGATTTATACACTTTTTATTGGGAAAATTATGAGTTATTGCGTGTGGATTTAAATCCTACCTCTTGTAAGCTTAAAAAGATAAACCCTGCGTTTTGTTTGAGAATTAAATTAGATTTAAGTTTATTTTTCGGTTTATTGTTGGGAAAAATATACATTTAAAGAGGAGGCTAAAAAGTCCAAACGTCGCAAATAAAATGAACCCCCATACTATTCTCATACGCAAAATTTAGGGAATGGAGTTAAACATAGTAAAAATTGTAAATTCCTGCAATTGAGTTGAAAATGTAACAAAATGGGCGTTTATCCATTAAATATTTCTTAAAATGTTTCAGTCAATAATGTCCACAAAATGTATCCTCTTCATGTTTGTGAGTCCATTTTTTAGGGTCGACACTGTGAACTTGTGAAGTTGAATTTTCCACATTCAATTCTACTAACAAAGCCCTTAAATTTAAAAACAACACGTCTTCAGCTCCACTTAAGATTTTCTACAGTATGCTACTGTATAAACTACACGTCTTCATGGCTTCTCTCTTTTGAAATCCACCATAATTATGGTGACGCCTGAAAAAACTCTAATCCAAATCCAAGCCCAAATCCAAAAATAAACTTGAGATAGAGATAATCATCTTAGGTTTCCGGTACAGAACGTCAATAAACTATTTACAGTGTCAAACGTTTGCAATCAAGCATCCTCAGTGGACTTGCTGAGACATTGAGATAGTGACGGCTAGGAGGATTTCATAAACTCCTTCCAAGCATTTCACTGCCTCTTCCCACTGGCTCTACAGGCTTTCTGCAAGAGTCCGTCCGTGAGTTCTTTTACAATCATCCTACGAAATAATTTAGGATAAACCACTTCTCGAACTTTACAGGACTAAATTACACAGGACTTTATTAATGTCCGGTGATCTGACAAGAGAGTGACACTTGAAGATTGAAAGGGGTTGACACCATGGGTGAGAAGGGGTGAGGGGGAGGTCAAGAGGTTGTTTGTTTCTTCAGTTACCTGTTGCTGATCGATATCTCTTGAAAACTTCTACACCCACAGACTTTGTCTCCCCTTCCCCCTCTTTAATTAATGTTCCTGCCATCTGCTTCTTCTCTAATTGGCGATTGTGTGCGGGGGTTCTTGAAACGTCTTTCACATAGACTAACTCACAATCTTAACTGTGTTCAATAGTAATCTGTGTAACTTCAAACATATGTTTTGTTTGGATATTTATAAAATTTATGTTTTGGGGATTTGTTTGTTTTGTGGTGTTTGGCGATATAAACAATGTGAATTACAGTGCTGGAGTTTGGAATCATTCCTCTCACTTAATTATAAGAAAATAACAGTTGTTGAATTCATTGACTTTTGATTTTGAAACTGTTAGGCCACTAAAGCTATGGTTGCCTAAGAAGCAGTGAAAGGTATTTTATAGCCGATTACGACGGTGAATTTGTATTATCGAATTTTCTTTCGAAAATTATATATTCATGCCGTCAGCATACCCGGACCGTGAAATGAGCACCAATCCTGACCCCAGAACACGTTTTGAGAATGTTTACAAGACTTTATATACATATGTGTGTGTACTCTCTACAAATCGCATTCTTTGTCAGATTTTCATGAAATTTGGTACAAATGTTCCTTTTGTATCTTGTTCAAGTTCGTTAATCAGCAAAATCGGGATACCGGAAGTACCCTTTGGGATAAAAAAAAGTGGTTTTAATGATCTAAAAACAGTAAATTGCATTCTATTTTGATAAAATGGGAAATAATTACGTGTTTCTAAAATATCCAAAATAAATATTTTTAAAATTTATTGAGTCGTTTCAAATTGACGGCCAAAAAGGTGATTTTTACTCTAACGACGTTATGAGTAGTCCGATTTCAATAACATTTAAAGTAAGATCTGGCTTTATTGGTGAAATGATGAAAGACAAACTAAATTAAAATACGATTTAAAGAAATTAGTTATCCGTAATATCATCTATGAACTCCTCCGCCGAGTAATAAGTTTTGCTTAATAACAAACGTTTCACTCAAAATTTAAAACTTTTGGTTTTTTTAATTTCCTTTAAATTTTTAGGAAGGTGGTTGAAGAGTTTTATACCTACTCGGAAGGGTAGTTGTTTAAATTTAGATTTTCTGTGTTGAAAAGTTTGTAAGTGGTTCCTTTCTCTTGTGTTGTATCATGAGTGATTTGTGATTGAACCAACGTTTTCTAAGTTTGGCAATATAAAATCACTTCCAAGATATAAAGACAGGGAAGTGTCAACCAACCTATTCCTTTAAGTATATCTCGACACGATTCCCTGAAACTTGCTTTTGAAACGATTCGAATAGCTTTCTTTTGCAGCCTAAATAGCCTCTCAAATTGAATTTTTGAACATCCTCCCCACAACCTTATTCCATACGACAGATGAGGGAATATTAGTCCAAAATAAGCTATTCGAAGAATATGAATAACATGATTTGGCTAAGTTCGTAAACCGAAAATTCCTGAAGAAACTCGTTTACATGTTTCGTTAACCTGAACCTTCCAAGATAATCCCTGATCAATAAAGATTCCTAGGAATTTGGTAAATTCTACCTGTTTTAAACAGATTTCATCCACCTGAAACATAGGGTGGCTTCTAATCCGTTTTCCAGAGGAAAAAAACAGATATTGTTAGATTTTTAAAAATTGTTTTGTAGGTTTACGAGTATATTGGCAAAGTGTTGAATGCATGAACACAAAATTAAGGAAGAGTTTATTTCTAGTTCCGCTAGAGTTTTATCTTTTAAATGAAGATTCGTGTCATCTGCGAATTGTATTATATCCCCATTTGTGATTGATGAAATTATTAAGTTGTTTACATCAATGAGGAATAATTTACGCGTGTCTATTTTAAATGAAGAAGGCAAAGCAAATTGAAGACGCCTTCAAAATGTTATGGACTATACCCGCACGACACATGTGTAACTGGATTGCCGCCGACGCCGCGACTAAAGTCACTCTGTAGTACTGTACGAGTAATATACAGAATGTCACAAAATTGTGTAGCGCGATATGCAGAACCGGATTAAACATACAAAAGTAAGTCGAAAATTTTAAGTTACAATTTTTTATTTCGGCTTAGTTTAGCCGTAATCCGCGATTTCGTAAATTTCCTAAAATAATTAATTATTTAAAACCCTTTAAGATACGATTTTTGTTAAACTTGGCATAAACTTTAATTGTTTTCTTAATAACATTTTACAAAACTATTTTATATCCAACTTAACAAATTTCAAAATGGTGGCCATTTAAAAATTTAATAAGTTAGTTAAAACTTATTTATGGAAAATGTTATTAGGAAAAACATTTAAGGTGTATACCAAGTTTCACAAAAATATCCCAAAAAGTTTTAAACTATTAGTTATTTTCAAAAATTTAAAAATTGCGGATTACGGCTAAACTAAGCCGAAATAAAACAAATGTTACCGGACATTTTCGACTTACTTTGTATGTATATAATCCGGTTCTGCATATCGCGCTACACATTTTTGTGACACCCTGTATACAGAGTGTTTTGTATATTACAGACGCTGCAAACTATATATCTTATTCCACTAACCCAGTGTAGGCTACACATTGATTTTCTTTATGTGTTTTGTCGTTGGTAACCGTGTTCGTATGTCATAAACAATGGAAGTTATAGTAATTGTTTTTAACGACAAAGACAGTCGAGTGCCTTTTAGCTTCTAGAATGAGGGTAGCAAAATAATCTACCAGTTGTCTAGCAGAAACTTAAGATTGCATAGTATAGGCCGAAAGTTTGCTTTACATCTCATAGGAACAATTTAAAAGCATGTGTTTCTCAGAACATAAAAAATCCGTGACACAGTTCCCAATTAAAAAAACATAATACTGTTTTTATTTTTTTCACGAGTTAAAACAGTAATTTAACGAAGTCATGAAGTAGATAGTTAAATTTTAAACCAACACAAGAGCTTCCGGACTATGATGAAATAAACTTATCTTCACCCTAGGCGCATATTCCCAAATTGTTTCAAGATGAGGTTTAAAGAAATATACATTATAATATACATTTTAATATACATTAGAAATGTATATCCTGTAGTTCTTTCAATAGACTTGACCGTGAACCGGTTTCGACCATCAGGCAATCTTCCGCATGCAAGTACAAAATAGTAACTATTATAATCAACATTATGATTTTAAAAAAGTAAATATAAATCCTATGAAAATAGATATCATTTTGTTAAAGAACAAATTAATCCGGAAATAATGTTATATAAACAAGATGTTTCATGAACCATATAATTCCCTAAACTTAAGCGTGTAGGGTTAAAAATATTCTAAGGATTTTTCATCTTGTTGAAATATACGAGATCTTCTTTACAATTCATCATTTGGTCTTTCCTGCAAAAACCAATCATACCTTCAACAACGTAGAGGATCATTTAACCATCTTCGTGTAGCAAGGAAGGTCCAAATTATGAACTGTAGAGAAGATCTACTTGTACTACCAACAAGAATGAAATTCTCAGAATATACTGAACACTACACACTTGAATCTTAGAAACCCAATATTGCATGAAATCAACAATCTGACACAGTCATATGGTTCATAAAACATCTTATACATTATCATTTCAGGATTAATTTATTCCTCAACTGCAATAATATCTGTTTTCATTATTATTATGATGTATGTTTGTATTTTGTAAAATCATATTGTTTATATTTGTCAAAATTTTGCACTTGCATGCGGGAGATTGCAATGGTAGAAACCGGTCCATGATAAGTACTACAGTACATTTCTTTATACCTCATAATTGTTAAAGTAACCCTTTTTGAATCTCTGTAAACTATTTCAAGAGATTTTGCTAACACCCACCTACGCCAGTTTCTCGTTGTACTGACCTGTATCCACAATGACGTCTATGAGGTCCATGCTCTTGGCGAAGGCGTCCCTGAGGTTGATATGATGGAAGCTGACAATGCTGCCTTCTCTCTTAGCTCTCTCCAGCGCCTCTCTCCTCTTCAACGCCTTCTCTCTCCGCATCTGGTTCTTGTAGAACTCGGCGAAGTTGTTGACTATGATGGGAATGGGTAACGCAATGACCAGAACCCCGCAGATACAACAGACACTACCGATCACCTTACCCAGAGGGGTGGTGGGGTAGATATCTCCATATCCGACTGTGGTCATAGTGATGCCGGCCCACCAAAACGTCTCTGGGATACTGATGAACTTAGTCCCGGGCTCCTCCTTCTCGGCAAAGTACGCTAGGGAGGAGAAAATCAACACGCCCATGGCCAAGAACAACATCAGCAGACCCAGTTCCTTGTAGGAGTTCCTCAAGGTGAAGCCGAGACTCTGCAGACCGGTAGAGTGTCTCGCCAATTTCAAAATTCGGAGGATCCTCATGATCCGGAAGATCTGCACGACTCTCCTGACGTCTTGGAATTGGTCGTTGGCGTTCTTGTTGGTCTCGACCAGGAACAGTGAGACGTAGTAAGGCAGTATTGCTAGCAGATCTATCACGTTGAGGCCCCCCTTGAAGAACTTCCACTTGTTGGGCGAAGCCGAGAACCTGAGCACGTACTCGAGCGTGAACCACGTGATGCAGACCGCCTCCACCATGGCCAGCTGGGGGTTGTCTTGCACTGCTCCTTTGTCGTCACTCACTTGCATCTGAGGTATCGTGTTCAAGGTCAACGCGATGGTTGACAGCACGATGAAGAGGATCGAGATGACGGCGATCACCTGTAAGAACCCGGCACACGTTCCTAATCAGTCGTTCCTGACTACTAATAATTGTGTTTATTGATGTTTGCGTTCTATCTGGCGGCTGGAAGTGACCTAAACTCGTACCTAATTTTAAATTTCCGTTGAGAAAAAATCCAAATTATGCAAATTAGGGTCTGGAATCTCATTTAAAAGTTGAAATCGACTGTACTCTACCCACGGTAGTAAAATCTTTACGTTTACATGAACTACTGTTTCATGACTGTTATCGAAACTATTTAATCGTTGAGCTGTAAATTTCTATTTTAACTTTTATTTACGGTCATTTAATAAAGATGTAAGGGAATATATAATTTTACTTTTTTGCCACTCTCTAAAACTGCCATTGTATTTTAGCAAATAAGATTATTATTTCATTTCAATGGTTTTATTTCTTGTATGTAAGTTGATTCAAATTCAAAAATATATTTGTCTGTACCCTTTTCTAAGTAATTAGTTTTATTTTGACGGGTTACGGTAAATTTAATATTTGTGTTACGGAGAAATGTAATTATTACAGGACCAAATGGTTTAGTACTTGGATTTATTTTATTATTACACATTTGTAGCAACTTTTCTACTATTATTATTTTGTTTACTTTGACATATCATTCAACCACGATTTCGTGATAGGATCGTGACAACTACAATATAATGTTCATCTAAACTTGATGACGTTAACCAAAATTAAAAAGCTCTCACCGAACCCAAAAATTATATTACAGCAGCCGTGTTTATCAAATTTAGATCTAACGTCAAGATTTAAAGAGTACCGTTAATTCCAACTCGGCACAAAGTATTTAACGGTTTAACCTTCGCGCGGTACTAGAACATCTACAAATGCACTATTGCGTGATACTGTATCTACAAGTGATGAACCATACATTGTACATAGTACTGAGTAGTGAGTACTAGTCTACTCTGCGGCAACGTTACTGCACCTGCCGCCTGCCGGCAGCGCAATAGCGGAAGCAGTCATACCAACTCTAGGCTAGATCTAGTGAGGTTATGTTTATGTTACACCTCAATGTTAATGTGATGTTAGCGGATGAGTCACATAGACTGCACGAGGCGACATTCATTCCATTGCAAAGCGTTAGAAGACAGAACAGAGAAGAAACAGAACAAGAAGGTAAACAACACCAGCTGATTTTTGGTCGTAGTGATGCCAACTTTGACGAGTGGGTTGGGAGGTTTGGTTTTATCTCTGTGTAAAGTGGTTTTAGGTTAACTAGTGCCTGTGTTTTGTATCCACGTGGTGGTGTGTGAAGTATTAAGTAAAATTTTAGAAATGAGTCTACTGCCCGTAAAGGAAACTGTAATAATAGGTGTGTTTTGTTTGTAAAAGTGACGGTTAAAGTCTTTGTTACTGTTTCTAAATTTTAAGGTGAATTTTTCTCACAACCAATCTACGGACTTAGAAATTGGTCGTTTGATAATTTATCACAATGGAACGCCATTTCTTGTATGAAGCTCACCCACGCATGCGATTGAGCTACTCTCCTGCTAAATTTGTAACAACGATATAACTTCGTCATCAGTTTTAGTCATATTTATTTGTTTAAATCACAATTGGGTACATTTTTGTACTATCAAATTAAACAAAAATATCCCTCATCAAACTTTGTGTTTTACTTTGATAATGGTTTCTTTTCCAGACAACCCCAAAACTAGCACACCGGGGATAATTATATTGGTCCTTTATCAAAAAGCATGGTAAGTAAACCTTTATTTCAGTTGGGATTTGCAAAAAGTAGACTTGTTGTTCCAATAATGTCACGAATGCTACATATCTTGTACCCCGAGTGTGTCATAGTGATATACGAATGTGTGTATGTATGAGTGGTGTGGAGGGAAGAAGGGAGGGGAGGGTTGGACGTGCCGGGGGGTGGCAAGCCCACGGGCGAAGTCCGGGTCGTCGCGTTTACCCATTCCCTCACAGTAGTTAGTAGAAGCAGCAACACCTAGAACACACCCAGCACACACAACACCGAGACAACAACAAAGTTCACATTACGTTTTGGTTAGTTACATTTTTATTAATTTTATACATTATTCTGCAGGGAGAATTTTAGTAGTTTGTTACCACTTTTCGTCTGACTGAAATGTACCAACTCAACGTTTGATAAATTTTAGTCCTTCCTGTGGGAATCGAACCCGCGACCTCTCGCTTCGTAAGCGGAGAGGCTACCGACTGATCCAAGGAGGAGACTCGTTTTCGTTACGTTCAAACCAGCAAGAAGGTGATTAATTTATTTTCGTGCTTGATAATTCCAACTTTTTTAACTTACAGGTTTTAGGTAATAACATAGACTAACGTTTACTTTCTTCTGCACAAATGTGAAAGTGTAAAAGGTATAGATATTATTAATATTATGTCAAGTAATATTGTGCATAAAACCTAATACGCATAAAATGACTTCCACGCAATTTTAGAAAGAATGCACATAATTTTTGTAAATGCTACAGCTACAAGAAAACCTTCTTATGGTAAAATGTTACAAATTATATCTCCTCTTAGCTATGTTCAACAATAGGTTTGTTGTGTTTAGATACACCATTTATTTATAGAGAGTCCCCGATAGGAGACCTCTCTCTTTAAGTGTATAGCAATTGAATGTTTCCTAATCCGCTTTAGGAAAACCTAAAGAACCGGAAGTGTTTGACAACGTTTTAAATGATCAACCTCTTCTTTAGTAATTACTCTAACAATTCCCATAATTTTAAAGAGAACGCAAATACAAAGTTGCCCCGAAATGTGTTTTCAAAACTACCTCATCCAAAATGGTGGCCTATATTTTGCAAGATGCTTTGCATTAAAAATTTGGGTAAAAAATGATTTAAGTTAATTAATTCAAAAAATGTTCAAGCAGGACAGTTATTTTTATTCAGACCTTTTAAGAAGTCCACAGATTCAAATAATATATTTCTTCTGATAAACCTCCTAACGTTCCCAGATTTAAAATTTTGTATATCCAAAATAATAATAATACTTCAAAACCAGCATTAATACTTTAAACTCAGTTTACAGTACTTACAGTAATGAATTGTACAATACAAACTGTACAAACTTACCACAGGAGTTAATATAACACAATCAAACAAACAAGATACATTGAACTGTTAGTAACCAACAATAGTTTAGCAATTTTATTTTACAAAAGTACAGGTAGATCTAAATAGAGAAGACAGAAGATAAGTATGTAAATGTATAAATGTGTAGAGTAGATAGATAAAGAGACAGAAGAAGAAGAAGATGTGGGTGGAAGTGCGACACTAAAGCAAATAGCTAAAGCATGTGTAAGGCCTCTCGGATGAACGTTGTTAGAAACATAATAAAATTCATTTTGCATTATTAAATAACTTTACAGATGAAAATAACAAAATATTTTTGTTTGGGTGAAACTTTCGTGAAAGAATCTACTTTCTACGAAACCTTTGCAAGTGGAGGGTTTGACAGTTAGACCGCATCAGTTGAAAGAGATCGCTCGTTGTTACATGCGCGGGTCACGTGTTCGGACGAGTGCAGTCTTTCTTTTCGGTGACCAATGAGGCGGACCCTTAATGCAGTAATGTTTGTCTTGTTTAACGATGTGAAGTTAGAACTACACCGTCCTCTCTACCACTCAATTTCGACCTTTACCTAGCGTTACCGAATAGTCACATTACAAATGTAAGTGGTGACTGCGGGGATCGAACCCGCGCCAGCGGAGTGATCAGCTCCGGAGTCGCGCACGATTACAACCCTCCCGAGTTCGCTATACGTTCTTCCGGGCAGTTAAAGAAAATCCTTCTTTCCCAAAACAACCCCTTTCTTATGATTAAAGTCTAAAAAACTAATTTTGAATCGGACAAAGCTGCCGACAGACAAGTCTTGTATTTCTCGAAACTACAATGTTAAATCCTAATGCAATTTTATACTTTACTACTGTGTAAAATACGTTTTGTCGAAATTCCGACGAGAGACCTTTGTAAGTCGGTTGTGAGAGTAGGAATCGATGGTTTACTGGAGTCTGACTCGGTTGGTTTTATTGCCTATGACGTCAGCAGCCAACATAAAATACCGGGTATTGGACCCCCCACTCCAACCCCACTCCACTCTAACGTCGCAATGCTAGCGACCCACGTTTTCCACACAGTATTTCCTTTCTTACGGTAAACATTTACTGCTTCAACGTACTTTGTCAACGTAAATTGACGTTCTGATCGCGATGTATGTTTGAAGTTTCTTCCTTGTTGTGGTACTTTTAGATTTTTTCGGTTATTTTTATTTAAATTGTAAACTTGTTTGAAGTACGTTTGTACTTTGTTTAAAGTTTGTTGTTGACGATGGGAGAATTCCAGAGTTTAAACTATTATTGCGGACATTTTCCATCGTTACTGAGCAAGATGACCACGACGTTTCGGGATCTGCAATCTGATCCCGTCTTCAGGTGAAAAGTTGTACGTTGTTTTAGCCTACGTTGTTGATGCTTTGGCAATAAACGTCTTCAAAAGGCATACCAGTACATTTGAGAATACTTCTATGTAGCAAAGTTTAAGCTGATTATCGCACAGCTCTCGTACTACCCAGACCATTTGAGTAAAACAATACAATTTAATCATTATACCATGGAAATCAGCTAACATTTCATTAGCTTATCAACAAAAATCTCGCACTGAGATGGTTAATAGATGGTTGTACTCAAGATGAAAAGGTAAATTTAATCTGGATTGTGTTGTATCGACTGATGCATTATGAATCGTAGGGAAATTGTCTAAAAAACAGTTTCAGCTATAAATTATCCGACGCTAAGTCACATGCGCTACCGTGAATCCTAGCGAATTTCCTGTAACGGGGAATAATTTACACCGGAAGTGCCCTTTTGGTAGGACGTTTCCCCCTTAAGAGGATTAGTCAACCAAGCGAGAACCCGTATTTACCACTGAAATAGCGGAGTATTGGTTATTTCTCTCCGGTAAACGGTGGAAATCCAAGTTTATCTTCCGTTTCAAAAACATTGGCTCTAGTAGGGTTGTCTTCGCTGGCTCAGTTCTTTGAAGAGTCGCGCGTGCCGCCGACCTTGCCAGTCAAGAGAAATGGTAGTAGCGATATTCTAACTTTGCTCCGCTCACTCAAAAAGTGACAAAACATGGTTTTGTAATCCCCAGTTTCCGACACCGTTTATGAACCGAAACGAACTAATACGGGTTTATATGACAGGGTAGGAGTGTTTCTATGTTCCTTATACACGAAAAAAAAAACTGCTTGTAAAAAAATATAATACAATTTTAAAATAGCCTATTTTTGGACAACTTTTTGGTAATATTAGCGTAAGAATTAAAAAAACCAGGTTATACAAACTTAGAGACAACCTTTGAAAACATGGAAAACTGATTTTCTAATATCTACACCAAAAAATAGCGTCCGTAATTGGAGGACAACGAGAGTATGTTTTGAGCAACTTTTTCCGGGTAATAAATCTTTTTAAAAATCGTGCTTATGTTACTAACGTGCATTTACGGTCCGATTTCAAGGGAACGTAGTATACACGTTTGTTTGTACACAAAATGTGCACCAAAACGAACCAAATTCAAAACCCACACTGAAATAGTGCAAAATATTATTTTTCCGCCACCATCTTGGTCTGGCTAAACGGGATTTGTTGATATGTGATACACATACATTTCAAATCAGGTAACATAAATGTTCATAATAAGTTAGTTTGATCAACATTTGATCATGGGCACAGTTTGTTTATAATAACTCCCCCTCCCCCTTAAGGTAACTTCCGGTTGACCAATTTTGCTTGGCAACGAAATAAAAACAAAATTGCCTCAGGAGGTGCAGGGAATATCACATTCTACGTTTCGCTCTACACGGAGATTGAAATGAATGGAAATTCACCAATTGATCCTAAAACAAATAACATAACCATTTTAGATAGATTGCATTAGAAATAGAGATCTGAAACTGACAGCAACAACAAGCCGATTCACTGATAAACTAGATTTACTTGAAACTCGGTTATAGATTTCACATAGAATTCAATGGTTTAAACAATAAGCTTCTGGATTGAAACTATTCCCCGCTCTTTATGACTCTAGTTTAGGTTATCGCGATTGTATTTCTTTATAGGTTTGTTTGTTTGTGAACAGGTTTATTCTTTTGTTCGAAAAGATTTAAAACACATATCGTGATTTTGCTGGTTAATGACCTCGACTGATATATTTACAGAAGAAAAAACACAAAAAAGAAAAGTGACGTGTAGAGATAATACACATATACAAGAGTTCAGTTGGCACGGATCAACCACCGGGTGGTTTATCAAGTCAAAATAAACAAAACATGTCCATAACACAAAGTCCAATCTCGCCTGTTTTCGTCTGTTCGTCCGTCGTGTTTTCACTACCATTTTCGATGTTACTGTTATAAACCAAAACTTGCACACTCGTTATTATAGTTGGGTTTATATTTAAAAATAAATTTGACTAATTTTACCCTGTTTAAAAGATGTGGTCATATTAGTCTTAATAATCAAACTTTATGGTAAATACACTAGATGATAATACGTGGCAAATGTATTTTAAGACCGAATTTGTTGTTCTGTGATATATTAACGGAGAAATATGAGTTTTCCTGAGCAGTCTCGTTTTAAGTTTCTAAAAGTAGAATTAAAATGTACAAAATGCAGGAGTAGCTCAGGAAAACTGAAATTTCTCCGTTAATAATTTTTCAGAACAACAAACTTGGTCTTAAAATGTTTGTAAATACATTTTCCACATATTGTTATTCTTGTTTATTTACCATGATTAAGGGTTTTGAGTTATTACGCTTAAAATGTAATATGACCACGATTCTTAAACCGACGAAAAGTCCACATTTTTTTTAAATATTGGTTTTAATTATATTAACAAATGTAAAGTTTTAGTTTATAACTTAATTGACTCCGGAGATAAAATAATTTAGTGAAAAGCACAGGCAAACAGAAAACTAGGCGAGGACTATGTCTTATGAGAAATTTTGTTTATTATAAGCTAATAAACCACCTGGTGAAGTTTGGTTACTAGACACCCTGAATACAAACCTGCTCAAAACGTGTTTCGGGGGTCAGGATCGGTGCTCATTTCATGGTCCCGATACCATGATTACGTCATGAGTATCTAGTACCTTCCAAAGGAAATTGATCTGCTGCTTTGCTGGAGAAGAAAACTATTTAGCTAACCCGTAATTTTTACTCAGAAGACTCAGGAGTGATTCTAAAAAGATTTTCTTGCTTTGAGTTGGGTTCCTAAGTTGTTTCCTGGGATTCAACAAAATCTGAACTACGCAAGGTCTCTTAAATAAGTTCACTTACTTTAAGCTTTGGGTCTTTTTAATATAGAGCGTATTACAGAGTTGGGACTCGAGGGGTTCATCAAATTACGAAAGGAGTCCTGGAAAATTTGAAATTGGTAGGGAATTTACTCATTTTGAAACACATCTGACACTTACATTCCGTGAATTTTGAAATGTTTGTAAACATATGGTCAGTAGTACCAAATAGTAGCCCATCCACTATGTTTTATATGAGGTTTTACTCTTCACAGAGTCAGCAAATCTTGAAAAGTTCAGGCACCTCTTCAGTGTAAATCTGCTAAACACTCTAGTATTTGACCCCAACATTTACAAAACATTAACTTGCATTCCCACTTAACCTATGATATTTTCAAGTCCCTCAATCAAACTAATTACGTATGTTGTAGTTAAATCAAAAGATGTACCTACTCCTTCCGTGTATCTACCCCACACAGCGCATAGAAATGAACGTGATCAATAAAGTTAAGGATGGGTCAAGAGAGAAGGGGAGGGGGTGAATGATAAAGGGGGTTGTAGATAAGAGGTGATAACAAGTAGATAAGCTGCACGGCATCTTGACCTTGACCTCACGCAAGGTCAAACCCCCTCTCTTCCCCCCTCTCTCACAAAACTCAGGGAGTTTGTCAGGATGGTAAGGCAAACGTAATATCAATGTCAATGCTTGACTAAAGCTTGGACTTTTATCGCAAGGTCACTAAATATTTAGATTTTGAACCCAGTTAAATTCGACTGGGACTCGTGGCGTGGTCCTGTAATCCAGCTTCATGGAGGTCAGGTTTTGAGGATGATATAGGTCTAAAGCGGCTCAGATAGTCTCAGTGATCATCTGATGATACCCGCATCAACTCCCACCATCGTTTAGACATATCAGACCATCACCTGCGTGGTTCGGAAGTCACGTTAAGCCGTTGGTCCTTGTATTTCCATTGGTCATTGGGCTATTAATTAATGGCCCGTTCTTAGGAAGAGTCGGCCTTAGTTTGTAACAAGACTACACCTCATAACACATTACTAACACTCATCAAACTCATCCTTCACCACATATTTGCCTTAAAATACCCTCATGAGAGTGGTCGGCATCTCAAATAGTGATTTAGTGATTTAGTGACCGGGAAAAATACCTAATAAGTTTTGAGCTCCATAAATAATATGTAACCCATTTCAAAGGTCATAAGTTGGTTGTTCTATTTTATAAATAAATTAGAAAATCAGTTGTGTTGAATATAATATATAACTGTAATATTCTGAAGATGAGTATTAATAATACTCGAAATATAATAATTGATTCTCTCTGTAAATTGAGTATTTATTACAAGAAAATGAGATGTCACCAAATAATTAATTAATATACGATAAAGCCGGTTGTATAGGTGACTGGTGGTGAACGAGGCACTTCTCGGTATGCTAACTTTCTCAACCAGATACTCTTTTTGAAGCTTTTGGTGTGAAACTTTCGGGAAAAATCTGAAAACATTCTTTTTTTAAGGCTCTGAAAAGTTGGCGGCCAAAAGGTCTGAAAATCTGCTTTTGTATTTAGCCGATTTTTAAAATCATAGTGGTAAAGCAGTTACGAATGCGACCGAAGTACAAGGCCGAGTGAGGCCCTGGGAGGCCAGCCCCCCAGCGAGGCCGAAGGGTGAGTCATACTATAACATTGGTTTTAACAGACTATTAATTTTTATCTATTTACCAACAAATGCTTCTAGGGTTTTGCCGACAGAGTGCGACTCGAGTACATATTGAGTTGTCCTTTCACAACGTATTTTCAATGGTACCAAGTAACCACTTTTTATTTTAGAACGTTAATTGTTTTACACGATATTAACTTCATTTATTCTTCACAGTTAACCTTGTGGCTAAATTTCAAGAGAGCCAATAAATACGGCTTTAAGTTCTTACGTCACTAAAAAATGCGTAACGATTTGTGTCTTTATAAATTCTTTTGACAACAGGTTCTACAACTAGGACATTACTGAATTTGCTATCGTACAACTACTGGCCACACCTTTGTGTTACATACAAAGTGTGTGTATGTGTGTGTAAAGTCCTGGCGCCCTTTACAAGAAAGGTCAGCAGAAAAAGGAATCTGCGAAAATGTCAGACGAATATTGCTAGAAAGTTCATTCACTCAAGCAAACTAACTTCCCAAAACCGACCTATAGGCAACGCTTAGTTTACGAAAATACACAAGAGTGTCATCTACATATATTTTATATTTCGAAGATTTTTGGACCAAATTTAACTTTTTGGGGGTGGATTAAAAGCTGAAACTTACTATGATAATTCAGAATTACGTTAAAAACTACGCCTTCAGGTTTTGCTATAACCCTAGTGTTTGAAAACTGTGTTAGGCGAATTTCCATAAAATAGAAGTATTAATTTCTCTCGCCAAACAGAATGAAACGTCTTATAACCAAACTGTTTACAGTTTTAAGCATCCTGACACCTCCTGAGTCAAATGGAAACACTCTATATACTTTACTTTGGGGTTCTCTATAACTAAAGACATTTGAAAACAATTTTGTGGACTGAACAGAGACACTTTTTAACAGTTTTTTCTCCACCGTCTTGATCTGACTGAACGGACTTTGATGATTTATGGTACAAACTCCCATTTTTGAGGGAGAGATCCTCCAAAAGGACACTTCTGGTCTGATTTTGCTGGTTAACAAACTTGACTAATTTTCGTGGAAATCGATAAAAAAAGGACGACCTGTAGAGTGGTCACAAGGGTTGAAAATTGGGTCAAAAAGGGCACTTCCGTTGTAAAGTTGACCCCGTTATAGGAAATTCGCCAGGATTCACGGTAGCGGAGGAAATTGTTCAAACATGGCGTGCTTGTGATCTTGGTCGCGTGCGACACATGAGTCGCCATTAAAGTGACATCTTCATTGCATCCCTTTACAAGTTCTATGCTCGGGAATTTTGTGTTCATTTGTTTCTGTGTTTTGTGAATGATTTGCCTAAGAAGTAGACTTACTTTCAGTGAAGGATAACCTTGATTTTACACTGCCTAAACAAGTTGTTTAGCTTGAGTTAACATTAGAAACGAAATATTTTTCTAAAAAGTACATAATGTACTCTCTAATCTTTTCTTTGTATTTGTCAACAACCTTGTGTAGATCTTTTTGTTAATAATTTCATTTATGTAACTTTCGCTCTACCTGGAGATGGCAGAATGACTGTCAAAAGCCTAGTATAAATCACACATATTGGCCTGTTTGTATTTTTTTTAAATATTATCTACCGTTTGCCAATGATCTCCGCTTCAAGAAATCACATAATGTTCTATTCAATGAGTTTTGACGCTGAGAAATTCGATATTTTATAAGGTCTAAAATCCAATTCAACACAAATATGTCTCTATTGAAACTATTAGTACAAAAAGTACCATCGGAAAACGGTGCATTATTTCTAAAGTATGTATCTATGCTTTGAGAATATTTTACAGTACAAACTAGATTCAGAGAACAACATAAAGGAAGTAAAAATGATCGATGATTTTCATTTACTTTTAAACCTCAACGAAAGGAAGCCCTGGGAGCAGGAACATATCAAACCCAGGCAGAGATATCTAATAAATATAAAACAGCAGGAGTCCTAAAACTAAATAAATTTATTTACTTGTTTTCTGAGGTAGATGCTAAGAGTACCCTTCTTGAAAGAGACATAACTCTCAAGACAAGGTGGTGTTATCAGTTGATGGAAGCTCGCTGTGGTATCAGCTGACGAGGGGGTGTGGTAGGGGGGGAGATAAGGACGTGAAGGTGGATGGGGAGGAGGGTGACGTCAAAGACTATTCTGGACTCGCGCCACCCCCTTCCCCCCAACCAAAACCACTTTGGTACAATATACTTTCATTTCGCCAAATCCCTTGTTTTGCGACCCACATTTCGGTTCTTGTATTTTTTCATTTTGTTTAAGCCCTCGATCGAATTCATCGTAAGATCTGATCAAAGAGAGCTGGATATTGAAGACTGTATTTTCTGTAGCTACCTTGGTATAGGTATTAATTTGACGGTACTCTAGAGGAGGTTTTGGTTTGGGCTTCATGGGTTGTACTGGTCCTGCAGCTTTCGCTTTCTGACAATTTCGCCCAGTGATTTTATTCGTGTTTTCCTGATCGAGAGCTGTCTTCGTGGCACTCAGTTAGACCCTTTGAAAATCTAAACCAATCGTAAAGTTGACATTAATGATCTCATACAATAAATCTATCTAACTTTTAACTGTAAATCGCCCCAACAATTCGCAATTTCTACAATTTTACAATTTTCTACAATCAAACAAACAAACCTTCATCCAAACCTATGGAAAATTAAATTCCAAGTTGGAAATTGCAATTGAAAGATAGACAACAGATTTTATTTCAATTAAGAGTTGTCTTCATATACCAAACTCTATATAGAACTATACACACTTTTATATACAAATCATTACCTTTCTAAAATGGTATCTACGAGTATATTAGGTAAGCTAGGTTTGAACATACCTAGATGTGGTATATCAATTTTTGAAATTTGGAGTCAAATGTTAGGTCTTAGCGCTACATTTTGAAAACCAAACCATCAAAACTAATTTATATCCATTTTCGCGTACTCCCTAACAACTTAGATCAAATTCAAACTGTCATGCTGGATGAGACTGAAATAAAAAAGTGTATTCAAAGAAATTCTTAGGAATACACCTCGATCGAAGATTGAATTGGGATTGCCATGTAGACAGTATTTAGCTATAATCTACTAGTAGTTCTACCAGTAGTTATTCCGGTTCACACCGCGTCCAAACTTCATAATCAGGTGGAGATATTTCGGCCTCGCTGTGGAGTCCCATCTTCAGTCACTGATTGGCTGAAACTGAACTACTTGCTGTCTGCTATCCTATTGGTGGTAGGGCTGCCAACCGTCAATGGAGCAGGGATGCCAACTGTCGATGTTCTCATTGGCTGTGATACTATCCAACCAGTCCTGAAGCAGTCTTTTCGATAGTATCACAGCCAATGAGAACATCGACTGTTGGCATCCCTGCTTCATTGGACGGTTGGCAGCCCTACCACCAATAAGGCAGCAGACAGCAAGTAGCTCAGTTTCAGCCAATCAGTGACTGAAGATGGTACTACAGGCAATATCTCAACCTAATTATGAAGTTAGACGCGGCGTGAACATGAAAAACTAGATTATATTAAGTTGTAACACCGACCGCGAAAGCCTCAGAGTTAAGTTTGAACAGTATTTTTCAAGGATTGGAAGTTGGAACATACAGCTTAGCATGTAAAAAACCAATAAATGCGTTAAAAAGCATAGGTTTACAGGCAAATTTCCAGTCCCGAAATAAATTGTATGCAGAAATTCGCATTATTGAATGATCAACATATACTTTAGTTTGTACACAAAGCGCCACTACTAATCCTAACAAGTAAAAAAAAACCGATAGTACTAAACTAAAACCCAAACCCATTACACACGGTAGAGTGGATTCCACATGAATAATGGATGGAAGGTCTAGTTGTAATGTGGGCCGAGTATACTCAGTGACTACAGCAGTGTGACCTGATTGTACCCCGCTGGGAACAGCTGATCCTAGTATTTTTTATCCTTTAAACTTTGAAATAGGTCAGTAAGCTACTGTAAAGAGTAGGGCAAACAACCCCAAGAGACGGCATTTTTCCTCTAAAAACTGACAACAAATATATTTGCCTTGAAAAAAACTTTTGTGTGTCTAAACATTTATTTGTAATCGGAAATGTTATGTTCTACCCTTTAAACGTATGTTAAATAGGTATACAGTTTTAAGTCATTTTAACCTCTTTTGTTTGGACAAACTGACTCATTCATCAAAAACTCTAAAGATTTTCTTCCTCTCCTTTTGGCTGGGCAAAAATATATTTCTGTGGCTCTCTGTTGCAGTTGGTCAGTCTGATAACAAGTCTGTGATTGGTCGTCCGCTGCTCCCATTTAGTCAGCCGGCGGGCAGCTGTCACTGGTCGTGTTTGGGCTTTCCTATTTTATTTGTTTTTGTGCGTGTTGTATTTTTTTCTAGTTAAGTTGTGTCTTTTTAAACTTATTGTTACTAGAAAAAACGCATGCTGTTTAGGGTGGGCGACTTGTCAAATAACGCTGATAACTTTTAGGCTAGCTCGTTTTCTTGTTTTGTGTTATGTTTTAGGCCTTTCATCTAAAGACGGGATCAGATTTCAGATCCCGAAACGTCGTGTTATTCTTGTTCACAAAAGAACTGTGGTAAATATCCGTAATAATATTTCAACAGCTTATAAAATATAGCTCCTTGGACTAAATTTGGTCGGTTATTTGTCTGTGTTTGGGTCTGGGGCATAGCAAAATATTTGTTATTATAGTATGTATAGCCTGTTCATGCATGGAACAGTTGAGCTAGCAGCTGGTTGTAGTTGCTCAGCCAACACCCAGGCAGCGCCACTGGTCTCCCTTATTAAGTAACTACAGGCTACCGCGGGCGCCGTACCAAGTATCACCGTAAGATAGCGTCACTGCGCCCTGGCGGTCCTGGTATCCATTTAGGTAGTAAGTCCCCTATATCCATGTATTTAGTTCTACGTTATTGAATTAATAGCTTACAGTCTTTCATTTTTGAAGTTTCCCTGCCTAAATCGGCCAAACTGGCACCTTTTTCTATGGAAAACAATGGTTCCACTTAAACTAATACTCATCGTTAAATGGATTCATTACTTGATGTCAAACGGTCTCTTCAAAATCAAAGTGTATTATTAAAGTCGGCTATTTATGTGATTGTTGAAAGAGCAAACTCAATTGTTGCCTCTAGTAAAAAGTTCGGAATTAGTTTGAATTTCAATTCACTAACCGACTACCAAGTAGTTTGGGGTTTATTAAAGTCCACAACTGACGCTGGAATAGCAATCAAACGCCCATTACAGACCGCTAACTTCTCTAATCACTTCGCCACTAGCGAGTACCCGAGTTCTCAGCCAGGAGCGCTAGTGTCGCCGCCACACTAGCGCTGCGGAGCGGCCACGCCGACAACTACAGAGTCGATACTGAAACTCCATTTCACAGATTACCTCGCCTCTGCCTCGCGTTCCGTGACCTAACTGTTGTTTATGACCGCCGGGACTTGACGCCAAAATGACTAACTACCGGAAACCACTAGATTGCAACTGTTCGTCGATCTATTAGCTTATTGTCTTGCTTGACACAGACTGAAGGTAAATTTTGACGAAAACTGTGTTTTTTGATACTTTACATGCCTTGGACACCATTACAAATATTTAGTTAGTTTTGTTTATGTAGACAGTGTATTACTAAAAAAGAATGCCTATTGCCAATTTTAAGAGATAATAACCAAATTAAGCCGAATATTTGCTAATGAACTCACTGAAATCGTATCAAAGAAATTAATGAACATTGTTAATTATTCTTTGAATTATAACCAATTTCTGTTATTGCTATTTTGAACAAAATAATATTAACAACATAACGTACTAGTCTTTAGTACGATCCGAGAGGCCTGAAGCTTTGTGTGATTGGTGTGAACTATATCTAAAAGGAAAAGTATCTACTTGTTGTAGTACCAATCCTTGCAGGTTAACTAGATGGAATAGATAATGACTAAAAACGAAATAGGACCTGATCTTGCTGGAAACTGGAATTTGAACATTTCAATTTTAGTTCTTGGAAATATTCCTGCATATTGATGTGAACAAGTTTACTAAGCACTGATATCAAAATCCATTTCTCATTGGTTGAGTTACAGGGACTACAAACTAAACGTAATGTTGTTAGCAGTTTCTTATAAATTCACGAACGTGTTGCAGGATAAACCATTAATACTCGCAGCTACTAATTTCTACATTGTATTAGCTAACAATATCGATACATGAAATTTTATCGATATTTTACCGAATTGGATTTTTAGATGGGATTCGAACCCGTGACCCTAGCTCCGCAGTCCAGCGCACTACCGACTACGCTGCGCCGCCGGCAAGATCAAGTCTATCCATGAGATCGCTGAGACTCACCCGGGCCGCGATGGAGGTGGTCGGCTTCTCCAGCAAGTCCCAGAGAAACTGTTGATAATGTGCACACTTCCCTTCGCCAAACTCCTCCTCATCCCTCTGCCTGAGGGACTCCGCCTCCTTCCTCATCTCCTCGTGAACATGCTCCTTCCGCTGGTGGTACTTGTGCTGACAACAACTCTCCAAGTACAGCTCGTCCACCCCCCAGTACTCCAGATCGTCACTGAACGCCAACACACACATTTCGTCCACCAGATGGAGCTTACCGGTCCTATAAAAGTTGAGGATGGACGAGAAAGACTTGGGGTGTCTGTCGAAGAAGTATTCGTTGTCTACGAGTGAGTAGTCGTCGCACAGTTCTGTGATCGCCTCGTGCGTGTTGCAGTCCCGTAGTCTGCCGAGACGAGTGTGAGGAAGTCGCTCCAGGGTGCGCCACAACACCTCGTGCTTCACTCCCCCCACATTGATGGACACGCGTCTGTTCAACGCCTTGGATCTCATGATCATGAACGGCTCCGGGGGCAAGGAACTCATGGAGCGCGAGTGAGAGCGGTTCTGTACCGCCAGGGGCGGCACTTCCTTGGCGTCTTCCCATCGCACTACCGAAGGATCCCTCTCCAGCTTGTCTTGGTCGACCCGCTCCTCCCATCGTAGTGTGGTCGGATCTCCTGTCCCTGCCATCCCTAGCGACCCCTCACCCCCTCCCTCCCACCACGCCGCCGCCCCATCCTCCTGCACGATCTGAAACAAACATACCACCAAATATTATTTAAGAATATCATATGTTTAATATTGGGAAAATTGTTGTTGTCAAAGACGTAGCGGAAATTAGGTAAGGTATAGGTTGTCAGTCGCTACCACTAGAATTTTGTTCAGCTAAAACTAAAAGCATTTCATGTACGGCAAAGGGTATGTTGGCCTCATTGCTTGAATAATAAACATTCAAATCGCTTTGAAACATAAACATTACGCTCGAAGAAAATCAGTATTGTGCCAAACGTCCCGTTGCTTCAGCTTATGTCAAGTATATAGTCTAAAATTTGGTGGGTTTCTTCAAATTGGAACCATCCTTGATCATAACTGTCACTACAATAAATATTTGGGTAATAATTTATTGCTAACATTGATGTATTCATCGCTCTATAAACATAACAAAATTTACATCTAGGACTCTTCCTGATTGTATTAAAAATTTAGTTGTTGTAAAAAATCGATACAATTACAACGAGCTATTAAATTGTTTTATTAAATCGATTGTATTTTTCATCGAGTAAATAACAAATTTCTTTATCCTCGTGTGTGTCACAATAATCTCAGATTAATAATAAGCAAGTAAAACCCTGATGAATAATTTAAAACTTCTTTTATTTTGATTACAGTTTTAGTTAAGCTTAAGTATATAATAAGATCTAAGGCTTCCGGTATTTATTACGCAGAAGTCACTAGTTGAAGAATAGTACTGCTTAACGTTTCGACCTCGCTGAGGAGAGTCATCCTCAGTAGCTGGTTGACTGGCGAGACTGAGACAACCAGTCAACCAGCTACTGAGGATGACTCTCCCATCAGCAAAATCAGTATTTATACTTCAACTGTGACGCGGCCTTAGATCTTAGTGATGACACCGGCCGTAGAATATTGTTTGTCCTCGTAACGTTTTTTCTTGCGGAATCTACAAACTACCAATTTAAAATTTCTACTTTTAAGATTATGATGATTTATTTCTTTCTTCGACAGATTTCGTGATTATAGTAAGAGCTAAGCTTACAGCACATTGAAGTGTCCACAGCAATTTATCCTCAACTACTGTTTTCCTCCGTTCTCATGCGACCTCGCATGTTTCCGGGGGTGTTTTTATTTAGCACTCGACTAATACGATATAACACGATTACACTAATTGCCACCTGTAGTGGTGTAGTGTAGTGTATAATAGTGTAGTTCATTCATACTGACCATAACACTTCAGCTAAGTGCCTTTGTTGTCCGGATAACGCGCTTAATTGGTTTTCTCATAACTATTTCCCATGTTTGAAATTAGCCTGAGTGTTATTCTAAGTGAATTAGCCGCCGCGCTTTGTTGGTTACTAAACTGTTTGATTTATTTTGTATTTTTCGCTTTATTCGTGTGGCATAACTGAAAGGTTTACGAAGAATATCTACCGAATCAGAATGAAGACGGCATATAAAAGGTGAAAAGGTAAAGTTTTTCTACCACTCAACCTCGACCTTTACCTAGCGTTATCGTATAATCACTTTAGAAGTCTACGTGGTGACTGCGGGGATCGAACCTGCACCAATGGTTGATGAGCTCCAGAACGCACGATTCCAACCCGCCACGGGTCCGCTAACCTACGATAGCGTTGGACCCGTGGCGGGTTGGAATCGTGCGAGACTCCGGAGCTCATCAACCGTTAGTGCAGGTTCGATCCCAGCAATAACCACGTAAATTTGTAAAGTGACTATACGGTAACGCTAGGTAAAGGTCGAGGTTTAGTGGTGGAAAGAACTTAGTTCTAACTTCACCTCGTCCAACAAGAAAACGGTTTTTACCTTTTGGACATTTTCAGGTCTACCTTTTGCAGTCAGAGAAGATGGGAGATGAAACTGTCGAAGGGTGAAATTCAGACCCAAGGCAGCTTTTACTGATTATGAACGCTTTGAAGCGTACTTCCTTCGAATGGAGAAAAGTATTTAATCCCAAAATTCGAAATGGTTGAAACATTACCCGTAAATGCCCGCTAAACGAACGAAGACGCTATAACATCTTGCACTGCAGTACCTAGAAGTAGTGGTGAATCACCCTTCACCATGCGGGGGAGGGAGGTAATTTACCAGCTGTAAAGAGTTGGTCGAGGTCTCCGCCAGAGAGAACGGGAAATAGATTTTTGAAATTCTCCATTCTCTTTGGTCTCCACGTTTCCAACTAGTTGCTTAAAGAAATTTCAATTCTTCAAAAGCAAGCAGTGCCACTAACTCAGATCTGCAATGGAGAGTCTTGCAAACAAGCGTTCAAAACTATAATCTAGTTCTTCCGGTTTCAGCTAATCAGTGACTGAAGATGGTAGTTTACAGCGAGGCCGAAATATCTCAACCTAGTTATATAGTTTGGACGCGGTGTGAGCCGGAAGAACTAGATTATAGTTGTGACACCAGCCGCGAAAGCCTAAGAGTTAAGCGTTCAAAAGTCTGAAACTGTTGGCACTACGCTGTCTTAACATCTTAGAAACGAGTTTTTTTTAATGTGAGCTAGTAAGAGCCTGCTCTCAATTTTGTTTTCTTAAGCTAGTAGTTTTTGTCACATATATATATTGCTGAAAATCGTAGTCTAGTTTGAGGTTTTGAGGATGATATAGGTCTAAAGCGGCTCAGATAGTCTCAGTGATCATCTGATGATACCCGCATCAACTCCCATCTCGTTTAGACATATCAGACCATCACCTGCGTGGTTCGGAAATCACGTTAAGCCGTTCGTCTTTCCGTATTTCCATTGGCCATAGGGCTATTAATTAATGACCCATTCTAAGGAAGAGTTGGCCTTAGTTTGTAACAAGACTACACCTCATAACTCATTACTACCACTCATCACACTCATCCTTCACCACATATTTGCCTTAAAATACCCTTGAAAATGAGACTAGTCGGCATCTCAAATAGTGATTTAGTGATTTCAACAGATATATATTTATTATTACAATAAAATAATAAAGTATTTTGTAAATTCAATGTAAAATTTAAAGGTTTAGTTTACGATGGATCCCTCTGCATATGGTAAAGTCTTAAGAACATTGCCCTAATAATTAGAAATTGAGTCTGAACAGTTAAAGAAAAAAAATCTTTCGTTACACTAGTTATATGATTTTTTTTTTTGAAAGAGTGTAGGCCAATAGTTTGAGATAGATCTTCGTGTGTTGTACTTCTTTCGTAGTTTTTGAAATGATGGCAATTTAAAATTTGACAATGTACTTAATTTTGAGACAACTGTAAATTTGAGCCATTTCTTTATGTTCTTGTGTAGGCTGGCTTTCCTACACAAATTGACAGTAATTTCACAACACAATACTTCTACACTATAAAAACTGTAAAACACTATAAATAAACATTATGATATATCTATGTAAATTTTCAATTAAACTGAAAATACTGGTTGTTAGACATTAAATAAATAAAATAAAAATATATTTATCCAAAATATCTGTTTAATAGTTTCAAATTTCATATTGTTTTCTATTTTCGTTTCTTAGCAACCTATTTTTTATCAAATTATTAATAAACTTCAAGCCCGTGACATAGAAAAAGTATTTATCATCTTCGAGTATTATTATTGTGCCGATGGAAATTTGAAATTTGAAGAGATCAGCAACATCAGCCAGAGGACTGTTCGACAAATCTAGAAACTATTGCAACACGACAACGAAACCCTATGGAAGATGCAGCTTCACGATTGTGGATGTCATGGATAGGACCAAGCAAACAGAGGAAGATTCGTGGTGACTTCACCGCAGAAGGAAGGAAAAGGATACGTCGAAGAAGACTTTCGGATCGTCTCATCAGAATTATTTTGTGTTAGTTTTAAGAACATTTGTGTTATTTTCAATATTAGGGCACTTTATGTACAGTGTGTAGTTTTAATAATTAAACGTCCTGGGATTCCGTTTCGGCAGATACCAGGGCCAGGTGGTTAGCCTGATTGTGCGTTTTATTTCAACAGGGAAAAGCTACAGTAGTTGCAACACAAAGTTTTAATGGTTTTAACATTGACTTGTTGAACGGGTAACACTTAGAAAAACTCCCAAGAATAAACCAAGTGGTGGATTTGTAAAAAACCTAAGTTATGAAATTTTATTGTAACAAAAGTGAGTTTACGTAAGTACTCTTGGTTTTATAATCCTAAATAAACTTGAATATGGTTTGATTGAAATTAGAAAATTGTATGTATTGACAATATTATTCCGTTGTAATAGCTACACAAGCGGAATTCTTTCAAACGGTTTTTCTTTGTAGTAAGTTTTTTATTAAACTACGTAATTAAAACTATTTTAAATCTTAATTTGTATAAACGCTAAAAAGCTAATTTATTACTAAAGAAATTCGAAGACAAAAATGTTTGGACCGAACCGGGACTTGAACCCGGGTCTCCCGCTTGCCGGGCGGTTATGCTAAACCACTACTAAAACTATTCTAGTTATACAACAATCTGTTTAACCAATTTACTCTCATACTCAAACAAAATCAGATAAACTTGCTGAAAAATAAACAAACTCCTGTCGACATACAAAGAATACATTAACACCGAAGAAGTGGACACTTAAGGTGGAGGGTATAAAGGCAGTAAATAAAGTAGAAGTAAAGAGCATTTTCAAGAAAGGGGTGGTGTTTGGGGTGAGAGAGGGGGAGCTCCACAAGTTTATCAACTTGTCAAGGGTTGACACTTGGGTGGGGGGGGGCACTAACCATCGGCTCTCCTCTGTTAACCAAACAATGTTTAACCTAAGGGTTTTTAGTTTTGAAGTAACGTGAGCTGTTCAAAGAAAATCACGTCATTTTAAGAGGCCGCCGGATAGAGTCCGAACGGCCTCTAACCGGGATAGGGAATTTAACATGGAAAATTTGCGATCGATGTTTGAAGTAGGGCCTAAATTAACGTACTAAATTGGGAAAAGTGCTTCAATAGAAGCATAGAGCCATTCATTGGTGATGCAGCATTCAAAAGCAAAAACTTATGGGAAAATTAACTTTTAATACACGTAATCTATACTGTTAGTATTTCGGTTAGGGTTGTCCGGAGTGTTGAGATCTCGGAATCTGGCTGAGGTAATTCAGATTTTTTGAATAGAAATGGTCCTTAGTGTGTGGAGGGTGGGGGAAACAAAAAAATTATATAGATTTTTTATTTTTATGGGTTTTTGAGGTCCCCAATTCCCCATGTTATATTTCTTTTTTTAGTAAATATTTATTAGTAAATATCAACGGATTTGTTTGAAACTCGGCACATAGTTGTATACCATTAACCCAAAGACCCTACTGATTTTGGGGTTCGGGGGCACATATATGGATTTGGGGAATTAAAGGGGGCAAGAAATAAAAAATTGTCCAAAGCAAATAAGCCATGAGATAGGCCGGCGGGATGGCCGAGTTTTACAAAGCAGGCACCGAGGCCGTAGGCCAGTCCTTGGCTCCTGAGCGAGCGACATTGTCTGGGGCATAGGGGCAAACTAGTTATTAATGTATTGTTTGACTAAAGCTTTAATTTATTGTTTTAGAGTTCATTTGCAGCAGCCTGAAAAGTTTTATTGAAACAGATTTAATTACGTTAACCGGTTAAAACATCGGTTGCAATTTTTAATTTATGTTAGAAGTGGTGCTCAGATTTGGTCCTGTGTCCGCGCTATCCGGCCGTCTCAGTTGCATATACAACAAGTCCAGAAGCTTACTTACATGCGTATCTAGAGTTTCTTTCAAAATAATGGAAAACTTGGACATTTTCAAAGTTTATTTGTGAAACTATTAAACCACTTACGAGAAATTTGGCTCTATACACGGAAATCTCCACTAGTTTCCAAATATTTATGTTTTAATAATGTAAAAAATATGTTGTAATGTGAAAAATGGTCCGCCGTAAACCTTTGCAAACGCTTGGTTTGAGTGCCAGTTGAAAGAAGGCACGTTTTTTAACCAGTTGTTACGTGCGCGGTGTCGTGTGTTCCTTGGGCGGACGAATTCAGGCTTTCTCTCAGGTGACCACTGAGGCGCACCCTTAACACAGTGTACTTGGTGAACCATAAACCAATTTTACTATTTTATTTTTATAACGATCTATTACAATAGGCTCCAATAATAATATTATCATACTTATTTACATCGGTATTTCCATTTCGACAATGCAAAACAACAGCTGCTCTGTCAGTACTACCCCATAACCTCAAACTTATGATATATTCATGGTAATGGGTATATTGATCCAGCCTATGGAGGCGTAGTTGCACTACATCACGGACTATGTAGCTTAGTCTTCTCTGTGTTACCATTGAGAATATATGTTATAGAAAGACAAGTGAATGGTGAAAACTGTTTACAAAAATTGCTATTTATACAGGGTGAGTTTTAAATGTCCCCCCCACCTTAACTTTTGA
Organism: Matsumurasca onukii; assembly: GCA_018831715.1. Classification (NCBI taxonomy): domain Eukaryota; kingdom Metazoa; phylum Arthropoda; class Insecta; order Hemiptera; family Cicadellidae; genus Matsumurasca; species Matsumurasca onukii. The sequence goes on from CM032067.1 coordinate 3,011,799, forward strand.
AAATGGAAATATATTTTAAAACCCTTTCGGGAATGGTTTTAAGGGTTCTGAAGTTTGTTTTGACGTACTTTGTGTCACCCCCACCCAAAGTCTGGGAGGGAGGGCCCCCATTTAAAAAGTAATACAAACCTCCCTCATGTGGCACTCAAAAGGGGACATTTTAACACAAATTCTACGACGCAAAGAACATTTTTTCTTGACTCGTTTTTTTGTTATACTAGGTTAAAGATGATACAAAATCAGGTTTAAAATGCCACATTTCACATACAATTTATTTTGAATGACAAAATTGTCCTCTAAATACTCTGAAGGAAACATCACAACCCTATAACATAATCCTTTAAAGTATTTTGAAGAAAATGTTTTCATTCAAAATAAATTCTACGTGAAAAGTGACATTTTAAACCAGATTTTGCGTCGTCTTTAAATTGGCATAACAAAAAAACGAGTCGAGATAAAATATTTTTCTTTACATTGTTGAATTTGTGTCGAAAGTTTCTTTCTTTTGAGGTCCACTAGGGGAGGTTTGTATTTTTTTAATTTGGTGCCCTCCCTACCGGTTTTGGGTGGGAGTGGGTGATGCAAAGTACGTCAAAACAAACTTCAGAATCACATAAAAACATTCCCTAAAGGGCTTTAAAAAATCTTTCCTTTTTCAAAAGTTAAGGGGGGCGTTTAAAATGTCTACCAGTTGGTCGGGCAGTCACCGATCGTGAACATGTTTAGTTTATCTTTTTTACTGTTTTGTGCATGTTGTATTGATTTCTAGGCTAGTTCTTTACGGTTCAATTTGTTTAGCTAAAAAAAGCTTTGTTTGGTCGTATTTGAACTAGCTCAATTTTAATGTGTTGTGTTATGTTTTAGGTTATTTTTCACCTGAAGATGGGATCAGATTGCAGATCTTGAAACGTCGTGATCTTCTTGTTCACGAATAGTGGGAAATCTCCTCAATAGTATTTACATTTCAGAAATTCTCTCACCATCAACAACAAAGTTCAATAAGAAATGTCAACCAGATTTTCAAATAAAATTACCATGAACGTTTCACGTTTTCTGGCCCAGATTTAAGGCAATTTCCCCGTGATAGCAACATTGCTACTTTCTTGCATGCGGTTATAAATAAAAAATAAGGTACATTTTTGAGATTTTTCTAACGACTTTGGGAATTTTTTCTGGATTCCCTGACTTTTCCAGAATTGCAAGTCAACAGACAACCATCACAGAGAGAGATCAGACAGTGCATGAACATGCTTCGGGGTATCGGAACTTTTTATCTACCGATACTGTTTTATTATTGCTAATTAATAATGGGTAAATCAATTTGAAGAGAGAGAACTCACACTATTTATTAACTAATATTCAAATGTTAACAACATTGCATCATCTTTGTTGCGCTATTTTTAGATCAGCTGTTTTCAACAAATACGAGTAATAATATATGTAACACACAGAATAGATACAAATAGAGGTGACAAATTCCCATAATAGAGAATAGATACAAATAGACATAATATAGGTGACACTGACGCTAACAACACTGCATTTTGTACCTTATTGCCCTTCACTTAATGACTAGGATGGTTGGCAGGTTGTTGGTGGGGAGTACAAGCACTACCCCTAGATCAACCCCTGACAAGCTGATAAAGCCTCCACCTCTCCCTTCATTTCAACGTAATTTACTGCTTTACTACACAACAAACAAGGCCTGAGAAACCACAGCCATCTTGAATTGCTAATCTAGGCTGTGAAAAAATACATCGATATTGTGCTGATCAAGGATCGATCGTTCTTTCCTGAGTCCAGCAGCCTCCATGGTTCTGGCTCCAGTCACAGAGGAAGAGATTACCAAGGTGATCAAAAACTTCCAACCAAAAAACGATTCAAATCACTTTCAGTGTGGCTTCTCAAATAATGTTCAAAACTCTTGCTGAGACCACTAGAACACCTTATCGATTTCTCATTTCTCTCAGGTTCATTTCCAACCTCCCTCAAAAAGGCAAAAGTAAGTCCTATTTCCAAAAAGGGCGACCCTTTTCGACTCAAAATCATCGCCCAATTTTAATCTTGCCGGCCTTCAGCAAAATCTTTGAGAAGGCGTAAGTCTGAGGCCGAAGGCCGAAGCAAGGCTGTGAAAGGACAAATAATATTAACAAATTACACAGGAAATGCGATTCACTCATGCAAGCGGCGCTGTAGCGCTTAGCTGCGCATCGGCCAGGTTCTCTTATAAATTTAAAACAAAATTTCCAAACGTTCTTCTAGAACATGTAACTAATGCTCTGTGTTAGTGACACGCACATCTCAAGAAGATATTCTTGTTGGCATTTAGGTAGGCGAACAAGAAACATAATTTCAACTAGAGAAACACTGCAGATAGGCAATGAACGCTATTGTTGAACTACGGCTCCCCGAAGTAGGCGTACATCACACTACGGTCCCCCGAGAGTGGCTTATTACAGTATGTAATGAACAATACCCGCTTTGATCTGTGTTACGCGGTGTCGACACTCTTTGTTTTCAATTCTTTTTTTTATTGCGTTACTTTGTACCAAAAAGAGCTTGCTATAAAGTAAACGAAGTAGTTGTAGGTTAGCATTTCTTCACACTGGCTAAAGAATTACATTTAATACTCGTAATTACACAAGTAAACGTCGAAATTTATTCACCAGCTGGATGAGATGAGTTCCATTTAACAGGAAAAAACAAATACGGTAATACATTTTGTTGTTGTTTTTAAAAAAGCGTTCTATGGTTCACGTTATGGATTACAGCGATTTTATACATGTTTGCATTAGCAGGCTATGTGTGTTAAAACTATGTGAATTTCTTTGAATAGCTCACATTACTTCAAAGTTAATGTTCTAATGAAACAAACCAATACTTTCTTGATTGAAAACTATATGTTTTCGATATATTTACTTGTAAAGCCTGAACGAAATAATAATTTGCCGTACATTAAAACATTAAATAGGGGGTACAACATTAAAACTGAATAGTAAATAATTGATGTTTGGCTAATGGGGATGCAATTTTTTATAAACGTGTACATGTTATACATTTATATAACATTAACTTTAGCACAGTTTCTGACTGTTTTCTCTCTCGTTCAAAATACAAAATATTATATAATGATAAAGAAAAGAAACATGCACCCTTCTTTATGTTTATACTCAGAAAATAATATTTTGTTTAATAAATTAGACATTTTTAAACTTTTCACAGAATTTTAATTGAAAACAAAATTCAGTGAAAAGCTTAAAAATGTCTAATTTATTAATAACATTTACTTTTAACTAAGTATACACAGAAGAATATTTTGTTTGTTGTTACTCGCCGAGATGATGGCTTCATAGTCTAAACCAGTCGCGCTAATAATAATACAAATCTTTTTCAGGGTGCTATGTTTCTTTTATGTATAGATTATATAATTACAGTAACCCTCAGTGGGTCAATTTATGATAATTACAAAAATATTGTATTATAATATACAAATAGTTATAAAATACTCATTTTCAGCATTGATTTTACGCCCCTCTAATCCTTTTCAGAATTTGCCAAAGTCCATTTTTTATCAATTTCCATTATCTAATTTAATATTGACAGCTATTCAACTGCCATTCATACAATAACAAAATATTTATCCTGGACTAAAATCTATTTACAACTATTAGAAATAAAACAAGCACATACATCCAAACCATACAGTCAGTATGCACACTGCACTGTGGCATGTTATATAGTGTAGTAGAGCAGTGGAACAGCGGGAGATATGTTGGCAAGCTTGCTCACTGCTCAGTGGTACCAACATGCCACGATTCTCCTTTATGTCGTATACACTATACAGTATACACAGACTGTCTTGTCCTCTATCCTCGTACATTTCTGCGCTACGTGATCCAACAACGTTGTCACACAGTCATAGCTCTTGTACAGGGTGAGTTCAAAGTATGGATACACCATGTTCAATTCTGAATGGATAAAGATAGAAATATGAAACTCAGGATACCATTATAGAAAATAAAAGTGAACTTTTTGGTCGATATTACAACTTTGCCCATTGCTCTAAAATGGAATTTTCGGGGGCAGCTCAAATAGTAAGACCCATTGAGTGCCACCTCGTTTTAAAGGTCTAAATAAAAGAAAAAAACCTCTCTATCTCAACCAAGTACAAAATGGCAGCTCATTGAAATTAAGGAAAACTTAATAAAGTGTGAGTTAAAAGTATGGAAACGCCCAGTTAAACTTTTAACGGATTAAGATCGAAAAATGAAACTCTAGACACTTTCATAGGAAAAAATTGAAATTTTTAGTCACTATATAACTTTACCCATTTCCCCAAAATGTGGTTTTGGGGAGCAAATCAAAACTTTTAAGTAGTAAGACCCATTACGTTACACATCATTTTAAAGGCCTTGGTTGAATAAAAGAACCGTGGAAATTAGAGCTTTCTATCTCAACCCCAGTACAAAATGGTATTCTTAATTAGGTTTCATTAATTTCTACGAACCGTCGTTTTGTACTTACCATTTTGTCAACTTTATTATGTTAACCATTAACTAATCTAAATGTTATACATGTTTTAAGTTAAGTAAAATTTTGTATCCTCTCATCTAGCCTAACAAAACATTTTAACCCTTCCAACCCTTGTCCCTGGCTCAACAGGGCAAGCTGACGTCCCAATGCCTTCAAGGACTCTGGGCGAGAAGACTAAGTTCTAAGTAAGTAAATACATTTTTACCACTTTTATTTCAAATTTCAACTTTTTTTAACTTATAAATTATTTTGTACTAAAGGTGCTTTATAAATAATTATTGATACAATTTAAATACACAACTGGTCATATATAAAAATACATAAAAGCAATAGGTCTAAAATTAATATGTTGACTGCAAACAAACATTTTGCCCAGCCAACTCAAAGTTAACAATTTACCAAAAGTCATACCTTAAAATGTACAGTGACCTGAATAAACTAAATCACTCCCGATTGCGCAAACATTAAACATGTTAAGCACGACGTTATAAACATTAACCGAGGCTAAGATTCATACGCGCCAGTTATTGTTATACGGCTGCATTATTGCCAACTGTAAATAACAAAATAAGGGTTGACAACATTTACAATCTCTCTACGTGGCTCCAGTCCAGTGGTTCAACATTGATTGTTCTAGACATTGTTTTGTGAATTATCACAACTTATCTACGAGTATATGTAGAAGACATGAGAGTAAGGCTTAGGCTGGGTGCACACTGGAGAAACGCGTTTCTTGCAACTGGTTTCATGAAATTGGTTTCAAGGAAACTGTTTTTCGTTTGACATGCACACATAGGAAACGGGTTGTCAGTTTCATGATGGATTCAGACGATGATGAAGTGATTTTTTTGTGGTGGTGGCTAAGAAAAAGAGAAGAAGTAAGTTTTGGTTCACCCGTTGATTAGGATCGTCAACATGGTACTTACGTTGTAGCTCGTCAACTTTGCAGTGATCCTGACAAATTTAAGGATTTTTTAGAATATCGAAGCCTCTTTTTTGATAATTTGGTGGATTTAGTTAGCCCACTAATAACAAGGAAGGACACCAACTGGAGGTTAGCTTTAGTGCTAACACTTTAAAACTTTAATTAAATATACATCAATAAAACCACCTGCAACGTGAAACCAAACCAAGATGAAACCTGTTTTTGGATTTCGTTGAAACAAGTTGCATGATAGAACGAAACTTCAGTTTCATGAAACGCAGTGTGCAGCCCTGTGTTAATCTAATCTATCAGTTGCACAACTTAAGTTTCACGTTTCATGAAAGCAGTTGCAAAGACACGTTTCCCCAGTGTGCATCCCGCCTTAGTCACGATTGTAATCCGAGGCTTCCCGTACAAACTGCGTCAATAAGCTATTTACACTCTTCATAGTGTCAAACGTTACGCTCATTTTACAATCGAGCATACTCAGTGGACTTGCTGAGACCATACTACTATCCAGGATCATAAGAAAGTAAAAGGTAAAGTTTGTCTTGTTTAACGAGGCGAAGTTAGGACTACAAAGTCCTCTCTACCACTCAACCTCGACCTTTGCCTAGCGTCACCGTTTAATCACATTACAAATGTAAGAGGTGACTGCGAGGAACGAACCCGCGCCACCGGAGTGATGAGCTCCGGAGTCGCGCACGGTTCCAACCCGCCACGGGTCAGCTAAAGTCGATAGAAATCAAGAACAAACCCGTGAAGATAGCTATAAACTTTTAAGAGCCTGACCAGCAAGTTAGAAACCAATGGGAACCAGTTGAACCAATGGGAGGAAAGATCTTCATCTTAAACACTGGGAGTTGTCCAAGGAATTTGTCGGCGTCTATTGGTTGATAGCCGGCAGCTTCGTCCAATCGTGCTCGCTGTACCTTATTACGATCTCACAAGTACGGTTGGTACACCTGACGCATGAAGGAAGCAGTTGGCAGCACTGCGCCTGACAGTATATAAGAGAGCTACAGTCACCAGAGCCAGTCTCAACAAGTCCACTGAGGATACTCGATTGTAAAATGAGGACTGTAAATAGTGTACATAGTTCATTGACGCGGTCTGTACCAGAAGGTTTAGAGTTGGATGATAATCATGAAGGCTCCCCTACATGAAGGGCTCACAACACAATCCAACACTTCAAAAAGCTACATCTTAACACAAGGCCAACTCAATGCATACATTCTTTTTGCGGCAGACAGATCGAAGTACTAACGTTATGTTTGACGACACTAAGATCGAAGATGTCCGTTCGATAAAATTTCTCGGGACCTTGGCCGAGGGTTGACGTGGAACTTACGTATTACTGAGTCTGCGATGTGTTTGCCTCTGGTATTTATGTCTTTTGTTTTTTTTACTGTCTACGCCAATGGCATTTTGACTGTGTTACTTAACCTAGGGTTTGTGAGATCACAAAACGCTTGGTCCAAACCCTTGTGCCTGCGCTGGGAATCGAACCCGCGACCTTGCGCTTTACAAGCCGTGACTCTACCCACTGAGCCATGGACGCCGACCTCTTGAGGGAGCTTTCAGAGTACTGCCTAACTCAGCTATTGATTACAAAACAAAATAAACTTTCTTCTTCATCAAAATTTTATCCTTGGAGCTCTGCGCAACCCTTTTGGAAACCACAACACGAACGACGAAACCAACAATAAATACCAAAATTCCTACAAACAAACAACTTTGAGAATCGTGGTAAGAAATATAGTATAAGAAACCGTAAAACAAGGAAATAGGAAATAAATAACCGGGTCTTGAGTGTGGACGACAAAACAAAACAAGATTTAGAGGCGATAAACAGTTCCGAGTCATTGAGTAACTGCTCCCAGTTCCGACTCCTTCCTTCTCAGTCGAGTGATTCGATAAAGGAACACGATACTCGCGAGTATGGTAAGAAGTTCAGTCATCACTAATTGTGAGTCGATTTTACAAAAACTAGCTTAGTACAGCCACAGACAATAGAAAGTATCTACAGGCGTCCATTTCATTGCTATAAAGGAAAGACTAGTTCAATACCCAAATCCATCACCGGGTGCGGTTGCCATTACAATAAGGCAACCGTGCTTGGTAATGGATTTGTAGTCTAAACTAGTCAATCAAGTCATTAGGTGACTAGCGAGTTATATTGACAAATTTCAAAGAAGCTCACTTAATTCACGCCAGCGGTGCTATGGCGCTTAGATGCGACCAAGCATTAGACAAAGCAGAGTCGATAGTTTCTTTAGTCAAAGGCGAGGAGTAACAAATGCCAAATGTGACCTGTTTATGCTCAACCAATAGGAAGACAAGGAATATATGAAAATTATTTGTAAGATTTACTTAAATTCTAGAAAGAATCTCATTCGCCCATAGCCATCTAACTTTTTGATCAGTCTACCCATGGCTTAAGGCCGAGGCAATGGAGAAGCTCCTGTGAAGTTGTTGGGATTTTGGGTTGACCCCAGGTTAAATGGAACTACCATGTAGAGCAGGTATGTGTCAAGCTGGCTAGAGTCTGCTACCTATTAAGGAAACGTGTTTTAAATAGAGACCTTGATGGTTTACTATGGGCTTTTCATAGTCACCTGACGTATGGGATTGTAGTCTGGGGCCATTCAGCATCTATTCAGGATATTTTGCTGCTGCAGAGAGCAGTAAGTCATAACGGCTCTGATCATCTTGAGCGCAAGCCCATCTTTGCAGAGTTAAGAATCCTGACCGTGGTTAACCAGTACATCCTTAGCATCAACTTCTCTCAAGAAAGATATAGGAGCCATAGCAAGAGAGTGTACTGCACGGCCATGAACTCGTCATGCTGGCAGGCTGGATGTGCCTCGCTTTAGCTTCAAGTAGAGCATCCTCCTCTGCTTTGAAGATTTTAACAAACTTCCTCAAGAATTACGAGATCTTGACTAAGGACCTTCAAGGCAAGAGTGAAGGTGCCAGTCAGGAGATTCTTTGACTATTGGCAGAGTAGCTTGTCCTTGTCCAAATATTGTGTAAATTTCTTGTATATATTTTTTAACTTATTGACGCTGTCTATCCGAGTCATCGGTCAACGACAAAGGAAACAAGTATTCAAGTAAGTACCAATACTAAGTACCCTTTCCGGAAAAAGCTCAAGTTTTCCGATTCCCAAAATATCATCAATATTTGTCAAAAACAATATATTTGTAACTCCATAAACCTTTTCAGCGTCATTCCTTTTAGTTCAAAGAACGAGTAGGATTACAAAAATTAAGGTTAACCTCATACCTATGTTAGCCAGAAATTCCTACTACAGCGCCCGTGAATTTACTGGCAAGTCTCGTTTTGCACATATGTAAATTTTTCTCATTAGGTTCATGATTGTTAATTATGTAACTCTGATATGAATATAAAAGAGCTGAGTGTTTTGACTTGGCTCGTGGAAATGTTTTGTTAGTTTTGCTGAATAAACTACTTTGACTTAAGCTTACAATCTGTTTGAAGCAGATAAGCACTACTAAGATCATGCTCTACTGTCTTCAATATTGAAATCGGTTTCTGACCGTTGGTAGAAATAAAATAAAATAAAAATAGAAATTAGGGTGAAAGTCACTGATTGGCCAAACTGAGATACTTGCTGTCTGCTATCCTATTGGTCACAGGTCTGCCAACCGTCGATGTCCTCATTGGCTGTGAAACTATCAAAAAGACACAGCCAATGCGAACATTGACAGTTGGTATCCCTGCTCCAATGGACGGTTGGCAGCCTGTGACTAATAGGACAGCAAGTGTCTCAGTTTCGGCCAATCAGTGACTGAAGATGGGACTCCATCCACAACGAGTCCACAACGAGCCCGAAATATTTCAAGTTAATTGTAATGATGCTTTGACGCGGTGTGAGCCGGAAAAATTGGATTTTAGTCTAATTAATGTTTTAAATGTGAAATTTTTCCCTGGAACCATAGATCTATTGATATTGTTGCGTGTAAACACTAAAACTTGTACTTTCATTAACAAATGAGATTTTATTTCGAAATTAAAAGGTTTTTCTATGTGAATACAAACCTCAAAATTTTTAAGTACATATTATTTTATTTTTTTATTTAAGTTAACCTTTTGTGTTTATATGGTGCAGCACTAATGGCTCTATGCTACTTGAGAAAAAATTTCCCTACTCACATAAACCTAGTTAAGACATCGTTTGCAGAACTCCCCATGTTAAATTCCCTTTCCTGTAAAACAGCACGTGGGCTCTATCAGGCCACATCTAAATTCACCCTGTTCATTTTTAAACTATTATATTGTTGACAAACATTTCAAAGATACGGTTGGAGGGTTTAAAACAACTATTTCCCTATGTTTATCAATTTATTCCCAGCTAGACGCATTTCATTCAAGTCAACTAACTAAGTGAATCTAAATGTGTTCAAAGATTCCTGAATACTTTGTGGAACAGGAACGAGTAAATGGAACGGATAAGTGACACTTGATTGGATAAAATCAATATTGGCACTCATTCACTCTATTGGAGGCAGCAACTGCACCAACCCAGATTCGTTAATTCTCCATCACTAACTGGGTTATACTGGGTGACTAAAGTAACTACCACCCCCACCACCACCACCCGTTAGCTTTGAGTGAATCTTCATAGGAATTAGAGCTATCCATTTTGAGTTAGAGTCCGTGCGTTTCTTCGTGGCGCTTGGTGAGGGGACAGAGTGGGGGAACAAATCGAGGTTTTCAAAAAGTACAGTAATAGCATTTCCTCACAGTACGAGTGCCATGAAAAGACTGAACAGTTGGTTACCCCCACCCTCGAAAACCCAGTTATTGTGCAAATGTTCTTTTTGCAAATCTCTAGGCATTAACAAATCATGTTCGTTAATAAGCTAAATCGGTCCACTGAAAGTGCCCAAACTACAAGGATTTTTATTTTAATTTTATTATCGGATTATTGGAACCCCAATAAAATTAGCAATATTACGGTTCTTGGTCAAAATAAGTTTGCCAAACTCGTGTTTTTTCATGATCCAAGATAATTCAAAATATCTACAGGATTTTCGAATACTTGATTTGAACACACTGATAAGCAAAGTGACACTCCATTGGATGAAATCAAAGTTGGTACTCATTCCCTCCATTAGAGTCGGGAATCGCAGTCACCCGTATCCGTTAACTCCCCAACACCATCTGAGTTATATGCCAGTTGAATCGGTTTGTTGGTGTTGCCATACTGGCTGTACCCGATAACGCCGCTATATTCATTCATTCGATCATGGTATTAATCTGTTATCGTCAGGAAACAACTCGTTATGAAGGTTCGTGCAGGGCTTCAACGTTGCTAAGATAAAGGTTCGCTTCGTCCCGATTTTCCCGGGACATTCTGGAATTTTGAGGGTGAACTTCGAATGTTTAAGGAGTGATCCGAGATGGTATTTGTCCTGGATTCATAAGGGATTCGTCTATAACTTAACAATTTTCACTAATTCATTTTAATGTTTCCCTGACCATCAACGAGGCACATTGCAAAACAATAATAGTACGCGATTGGCCCCGGTAAAACCACAGACAGTACTTGAATCGGGACGAGTAAATAGTTTGCTGTGAACCCGACACAGTTTGGATTCCAATGTTGGTTACCAGGATGCGCCACTCGTCTCACACAGCTGAGTAGACTGCGAGGATATACTTGAGGTGAAAAGTCAGAAACGCCTAGAGCGGGAATCGAACCTGCAACCTCAACTCTAGAGGCCAGTGACCTAGCCACTAGACAAGCGGACCCTACATTGCCTAATATTAATCACTAAATCACTATTTGAGATGCCGACCACACTCATGAGGGTATTTTAAGGCAAATACGTGGTGAAGGATGAGTGTGATAAGTGGCAGTAATGAGTTATGAGTTGTTGTCTTGTTACCAACGGCTTAACGTGACTTCCGAACCACGCAGTGATGGTTTGATATGTCTAAACGATGGTGGGAGTTGATGCGGGTATCATCAGATGATCACTGAGACTATCCTTTAACTTATACATTACATTTCATACTTACGAGTATATTGTAATTTAATGTTCTTTGTTGTATTATGTTATAGCCCATGCAAAGGCTTACCTTTGTAAGAGGTTAATAAAATATTTCTATTTCTATATCTGAGCCGCTTTAGACCTATATCATCCTAAAAACCTGACCTCCATGAAGCTGGATTACAGGACCACGCCACGAGTCCTAGTCTAATTAAAAGTATTTCCACGTACGGTTTCAAAACATAGCAAAACTTTTCTTATATTCCTCTTAATTACAAATTATTATTCAACCTTTATCTTTTTTATTTCAATTGTTTAACTATTTCCTTTTCATATGTAATAGACGCGTCAATGGTGGTCGTGGAAAACGATGGGGGTGAATATAACCGTTCTTCTCCAGTTATAATTAAAACTCCAAAATTATTCATAGCATAATTCGATTGCAATGAATCTGAGTCATCAAAATTGTATCGTCAGAAATGAAAAACATGAGCAAAAGTCCTTTTTAAAAAGTACGAGGTTGGATTCTCAAACCACATTGAAATGTTTTAAAGAAGCCTCAAAATGCGTTATTTTGCGTAATAAACTATAGATTTTTCTTTGGGCTCCGGGTTCTATTTTGCGCTTGGGAAGGGGAACCCATACTCCCAAGGTCCTCAAATACCCGCCCCTGATATCATACTTTTGATACTTTGATTTGAGACACCGACCACTTCTAGAGGGTATTTTAAGGTGAATATGGAAGGATGAGTGTGTTGAGTGTTTTTGATGGATGATGAGGTGTAGTCTTGTTACAAACTAAGGCCAACTGTTCCCCAGATTGGGTGATTAATTAATAGCCCAACAACCAATGGAATGGATTAACGCTTTGACGTGACTTCCGAACCACAGGAAGTGGCCATCGTGAAAAGTTATCACTGCGTTCGGGAATCGAACCGGCTGATTTGGTGCGAAGCACACACTATACCACTGAACTTTGCCAAAAGTTAAGTATTCCTAAAGTTCGGAAAGGGTCGTTTTTGGGGCAAAACTTTCATGAATGTTTTAAACCGTTATGGTTATTGATAGGACGAGCCACTTGCGTGCCAAAGTTCACGTTTAAAACTTGTTGAATGCCACAATATTGACGGATGACTTGTCAATGAATAGTAAAACTAAGTCGAGCCATATACTCGTACTCTGTTACTTTTTTTGCTTTTGCAATTTTGTTACACATGTAATGTCGTGCCAATGTTGCACTTTTATTCCCATGGAAACATAGGATAGTTGATGATATTTTTAGGAAGGAAAGATGACATCAGCTGTTATGATGTGATTCTTTTGAATTTCAATAATGACTAATAGTGAATTATCAGTGCAACAGCTGTTTATTCTAAACCATAGTCAGACAACTGAGTTCAAAACATTGTTTACTTTCAGTTTATTTATAACATTAAACATATTTATTGACTATGATTATTACTCGTATTTGTATCGTTCATCGCTAGTCCCAAAAGTGTCTTTTTCATTCTAACGGCAAAACAAATAGTCGGATCTTCAATCTGATGAAAAATCGTTAGTGTGGAAATACTTTTCCTACAACTGTTGTATTTAACCCTTTTTCCCACATATGACGGTTTCGCTGCTAGATCAGTTTGAAGTTGAATTGTCGAAAATTCTCAAACATATAAAATTTATGTGTGTGTGTGTATACAAAATATTTTCATTTGGGAATGCCCCCAAAATACAGGCCGCAGGCCGAGCGGGGGTCTGGGAGCGCAACCCCCAGCGATCCTGAAGGGAGAGTTTGTTCTAAAAGCAACTTTTGGTATTTATTTGAAGAATTTCAGATGGTAAGGGGTGTTATATAGGCCCAAAAATACCCTTGGTAAAATAAACTTGTATAAAGAAATGTCGTAACATGTTTTGGACGCTAAGGCCATGATAATACAAAATTTCTTTATACAAGGGTGTTTTATAAAATTATACCTGAGTATGATCATGGCCTTAGTATCCAAAACACGTTCCAAAATTTCTTTATATAAGTTTATTTTACCAAAAGTGTTTTTGTTTACACAATTATTTTTATACCTGTAATTATTTAATTACTAATTTTCTGTTTATTACGTGTGAATTTTCTGTGTCGCCCCTCACCAGTAGTAGTAATATTTCTCTCCATCTACAATACTTCTGACGGTAGAGATGTTTTCAATTTCAAAGTACAAGTAAAAATATGTTTCATACATTCACACAATTAAAAAAAACTCAACATTTCCAATTTCATGCTTTTTGCGTGGGTATCAATCTCCCACACTACGAACACTCAAGCAGAGCAAATATATCGACGTGACAGAGATATATCGACGTGACATAGTGTTTATATCGGCCAGATCACAACTGATGGAGACGTGGATACTGGATGGAGGAAGCGGCGAGTTACACCTGTGGATCAATAGGAGTCAGAACTAAAGGTCAAAGTTCACACGGAACCAAACTCGCGTCCCGGGCTTGCCACCAGGCTACGCCACCAGTCCCGACCCACTGAGTCACGTAAACAACGTGTATACACTATAAAAAGTCACTTTTTGGGGATTTTATAGCTCCATGAGCGGGACGATATAGGACAAAGGGATTTTGTCCACGTTAGAGGGATAAAAAGGTAAAGTTTGTCTTGTTTAACGAGGCGTAGTTAGGACTACATAGTCCTCTCTACCACTTAACCTTACCTAACTTTGCACGTTACTAATGTAAGTGGTGACTACGGGATCGAGCTCACGCTTGCGTTGATCAGCTCTGGAGTCGCGCACGATTCAAACCACGCCAGCTCGTCGTAAGTCACTGTTTGGGGATTTTATAGCTCCATGAGTGGTATGAAATAGGATAACAGGATTTTCCCACGTTTAAGTTTGTGCTGTCTAGGGATTTTATTAATTCCATTGGGAGATCACTTTGTCTTTTAACATGACATGACAACATAGGATTTTAAGAATATATCAAATAGATTGAAATTTTTAATTTATAAGGTTGTTTTATCACCAGTCTAGTCTTGAATAACCTCAAAATTAAAGGGCATTTTGAATTATGAAATTATTTGAAGAAGACATGCATTACTGTTTAAAACTTCATACATTAAACATTTCAAAATTGGTTTATTTGATTTCAAATTATTTTACCATTCAAATATAGAGCTCATCCCTTAGATAAGTTTTAACTGTGAAATGCAAATTAGTTTTGTATTATTTTATGGTAATTAAAGCTTGTTTTGATAATTTTATCCTATAAAACAAATTAATTTAATTAATCATTTCTAAGATTCATCAGCTGTTTCAATGACGTTCTACTCTAAAATCTTATAGGTGGCGTTCCTTCCCTCCAAAAGGGGTTTGTGCCATGAACACTTGACTTATAAACTGATTTTTATTATACTTAGGATACATATTTACAGCATCATATAGCTGTGTACACAAAATCAATACAATCCGTTCAGCCAAACCATGATGGTGGTGTAAAACCATTTAAAAAATGTACGGGGTGAGTTTTAAAAATTTGATACTTTACTTAGACTAGAGACACCGACCACTCTAGAGGTATTTTAAGGTGAATACAATGGTGAGTGTGTTGAGTGTTTTGATGGATGTTGAGGTGTAGTCTTGTTACAAACTAGGGCCGACTGTTCCTTAGAATGGGTCATTAATTAATAGCCCAATGACCAATGGAATGGACCAACGGCTTAACGTGACTCCCGAACCACGGGGAGGGGCCACCGTGAAATGTTCGGGCCGATTTGGTGCGAAGCACGCATTATACCACTGAGCTATGACCATCACCCTCCCCAATTATAACTTTTAAAAATAAAATAGTTTGAAAACCCTTCAGGGAATGTTTTATAGGATCCTAAAGTTTGTTTTGAGGTATTTGGCGTCACCCACCCCTACCCAAAAACCGAGGGCGTCCCTTTTTTAAAAATACAACCTTGTGGTGTATCTAAAAAAAAAAGGGGTTTCAACACAAATTCAACGACGCAAATCATTGTTGTCTCTCAACTCGTTTCTTTGTTATACCTCTTTAAAATTACAAAAAATCAGGTTTAAAATGCCACATTTCACATACACTTTATTTTGAATGTCAAAGTATTCTTGAAAATCATCTGAAGGCAACATCACAACCGCATTACATAATCCCATGGAGTTTTTGGAAAGGACAGTTTGAAGACTCGTTGTTAAAAACATGCACAATATTTTCGAAAATTTAGAAGAGAATGGGAGAATACAAATTTTCAAAGAACGAAAAATTCTTCTACACGGTGCAAGAGGAGCGATCTTCAGGATGATCTAGATAGCAGGTTTTTCTCAAGAATACCTTAGGAGAGTACCAAGATCGACCCAGGCTTCCACTCGGGGTTTCGCCTCAGACATTCATTTTTTGTTTTTTTTTAATAGGTAGTAAGTACCCAATTGTTTGTAAATGTGGAATCTACAAGTATATAAATAAAATAAGGCTTTTGTCTGTACATTTCAATAAATCCATCGGTTTTCTGGTTATTTGGTGTTTATATACCTTGCAAAGACCGAAACTGGCGTCATAAAAATTCCTGTCTGTCTGTAACGTTTTAAGCCTTATTGGACCGCTTACAACTCAAAATCGGCTGAAGCTATGGAGGTGAAACTTTGTTTCAGGGTTTAGCTCATTACGCAGTGTGTCTTTAGTTATATTTTATATCGATAAAACATTCACAAAATAAATGGCAAGGGACAAACGTGGGCTCCGAAAATGTGTTTTAAGCATTTTGGACCGCTTATAAGTCAAAATCGGCTGAAACTATGGCGGTGAAACTTAGTTTAAGGGTTAAGCTAATCACGCAGTGTGTCTTTAGCTACATTTGATGTCTATGTAACATCCTCAAAATAAATTGCAAAAACCCAATGCGGGCTCTAAAAACGGCCGGAACGGCAAAAGTACACTATGACTCTCACAAGATAGTCAACACTTATAAGGAGAAGATGATGAATTAACAGGCAAACTAAATAAATTTGTAATTTTCTTAAAATATACACACGGCAATGTTAACAAACTCCCGTGGCGAAGCGCGGGAACTCTCAATAGTTAACTTTTAAACTAAAAAACACGAACAATAGATTTGTTACAACAAATGATTTGCTTTACCTTGTGTTCAGAGTCCAGCAGGTTGACCGTCATAACCCCATTGAATACTACGGACAAAAAAAGAACTATTATACATTTTGTTCGTCTGTGCTCAAACCGGCGCGTGTGGATAAAACCAACCACCACCAAACTACATTCTTACATGTCAACCCAAGTAAAATGTCCATCCAAGTCAGCAATTTAAAAAAACCAGGCCGACACGCAGCTAAGCACTAAAGCACCGCTGGCATGAGTAAATCAATTTCCCTTTGCAATTTGTTCTAATTCGCTCCACTCACAGCCTCGCTTCGGCCTTCGGCCTCAGATTTACTGAAGGTTATACTACTTAAATCACTAAATCACTATTTGAGATGCCGACCACTCTCATGAGGGGGTATTTTAAGGCAAATATGTGGTGAAGGATGAGTGTGATGAGTGGTAGTAATGAGTTATGAGGTGAAGTCTTGTTACAAACTAAGATAAACTCTTCCTTAGAATGGGTCATTAATTAGCCCATTGACCAATGGAAATACAAGGACCAATGGCTTTACGTGACTTCCGAACCGCAGGTGATGGTCTGATATGTCTAAACGTTGGTGGAAGTTGATGCGGGTATCATCAGATGATCACTGAGACTATCTGAGCCGCTTTTAGACCTATATCATCCTCAAAACCTGACCTCCATGAAGCTGGATTACAGGACCACGCCACGAGTCCCAGTCAATTGTTTTCCTTATCATGGAAGGAAAACGTTAATTTAAATTTAATGAAGTAGGACACTCATTCCGCTGTTATAGTGAAA
This sequence comes from Matsumurasca onukii, assembly GCA_018831715.1. Lineage (NCBI taxonomy): Eukaryota > Metazoa > Arthropoda > Insecta > Hemiptera > Cicadellidae > Matsumurasca > Matsumurasca onukii. Next base: position 3,029,203 of record CM032067.1, read on the forward strand.
AATAACGTTTTGGCCGCCATTTTGAAACGGCTCATTGGATTTTTATAACTTTTAGTGTATTTATGAATAATAACAAAATACATATGTATTTTAAATTTCCTCAAAAACAGACGAAATTTACTGTTTTTTGGATCGTTAAAATCCCTTTTTTGGTGAAAAGTCCCCCCTAAAAGATGGGTTCCGGTAGTCCGATTTTTCTGGTTAACAAACTCGACCAAGTTCCTCGTATTTACAAAAGGAACATTTGTACCAAATTTGGTGAAAATCAGAAAAACATGTGACTTGTAAAGAGTACACATATATGTATATAAGAATCACTTAAAATGCGTGTCCTGCGGGTCAGGTGCTCCTATTTCATGGTCCCGGATCTGGGCCTTACCATCCTTTGGGCATAAATATATAATTTTTCCAAAAGGAAATTTGATAACAATTATGAATTCTAACTACCTTATTCACAATTAATAACAACAACTAGAGCTTACGTTTATGCTTACATTCTATATGTAAGCTCATAAATAATAAAGATTTTTTTTAAATATGCGTAAGTGGTTGTCTGTCTGTATGTGTTTTTGATAAAGTAATTTTTAATTTCAAAACTGTTTCATGGAAAGCTTTGAAACTCGGTATGTAGGTCCAAATTATCAATGTAAATAAAGTGTAATTTTTCAAAATCCTAACTTTTTAAAAATTCAAATGGCGGCAGTTAAAATTTTAATTTGAGTTTTAAAATTTTAATTGGCCACCATTTTTTAAAGATTAAATTTAATTACTTTATTGCCTCTTCAGTTTGAAAATAAAGTATTTAATAAAACACAAATATTAAAATCCTTATTATTTATGAGTTTACTAAGCCTCAGGAACAAAACCTAAAGTATGACACGAATTCACAAACACCCTGTATATTCGTTTAACCAATACAATTACTTAGTAATTTTTCAATACATTTCTATTTCAGTTTTCAAATATCGATTATTATACCAAAACAAGCAATATTGGAACATTCCAAATTACAAACCAAAACCGACTATTCCTCATCATTCCTTCTAAAAAACTCTCTAAGTTTAACAGTTCAAATGAACTTATCAATCATAAAAATATAAATTCGTTTAACCTCTACAGTGACTTGGTATTTTTACGAGTTAGTTCTCATTTGTACGTATATAATTTCATTTGTGAAATTGTACAAGCAATCTTTGAACATTCCAAATTTTTCACTCAAAAGGTTTAACAACAATACAAAAAGAGAGATCTCCAGATAATGCACGATGACACAGAGATATTCCCCACTTTCACACGCGGAGAAAGAAAGTCCTTTGTTTCGGATTTGTCGGAAGGGTTGCTTTGTGATCGCGGGGGTGTGGTGGGTGGAGGGTGTGTAGGGGGAGTGGGGGAGGGTCTCTTGGCGCCGCGCCGCCAGAGTAAATAAAACCTACCAGTTCAATATAGAGAACCTACCCTGATCCTTTAGGTACTTACAACCATTGTTCTTATTGTTGCGTAGCTGTCGTACGGCTTGGCTAATTTCATTTCAACCAGGATATTCAGCAGGGTTGGTCGTAGCTCAGTGGTACAGTGTGTGCTTCACACCAAAACAACCCGGGTTCGATTCCCGGCGCAGCGATAACTTTTCACGATGGCCACTCTCCGTGTCAAGTTAAGCCGTTGGTCCATTTCATTGGACAAAAGGTAAAGTTTGTCTTGTTTAACAGAGGCGAATTGGGACTACAAGGTCCTCTCTACCATAACCCGACCTTTACCTAGCGTCACCGTATAGTCACATTACAAATGTAACTGGTGACTGCGGGGATCGAACCCGCTACCGGTGATGAGCTCCGGAGTCGCGTGCGATACCAACATCACTAAATCATCACTATTTAGATGCGACATCTAGAGGGTTTTTTTTAAAAGACAAATTGTGGTCAAGGATGCGTGCAGTCAGTGGTAGTAATAGTTAGAGGTGAGTCTTGATAAGGCCGAGTCTCTCTAGAAGTCATTGTTAACCCAGAGCCAATAAATACCGGACCAACGGCTTAACGTGATTCCGACACTCACTGGTATATATTAAACGTGGTGTGAGTTTAGGGTATCATCAAATGTCACTAAGACTATCTGAGGTTTGGAGTATATCATCTCAAAACCTGGCCACAATGAAGCTGGATTACAGGACCCGCCACAGTCCCAGTCACGAGATCCATAAAGTTGAGTAAAGGACATTGGGCAATTAATGACAAATCTGGGCAATCCCCGAGTTTTTAACAAGACTACACCTCTACACCCATCAAAACCTCACCCTTCATCCCATATTCACCTTAAAATACCCTCTAGGAGTGGTCGGTGTCTCAAATCAAAGCATTAGAGTAAAACTCTGTAGGAAATAGAGTTATTATTTCTATCGCCAGAGAGAACTAAACGTCGTAGAACAAAGCTATTTGCAGTTTTGAACTTCCAAACACCTCCTTAGTGAAATGGCAAAGCTTTATATACAAATATGTGTGTGACCCCTTTACAAGTCGCACTTTTATCAAATTTTCACGAAGTTTGGTGCAAATGTTAATTTTTAAATATTTAGGTTAAGTTAGTTAACCACCAAAATTGGTCTACCGGAAGTGAGTTTTGGGAGGAAATTCCCCTCCGCAGTCCACCCCCTCTATGGTAAAAGCTTTTGATCATAGCTCAAGTTTTAATGAGCGAGGATCAAAATGTCACCTTTGAAACGAGCGATGAACGATACTTTTTGTCATCCTGCAAATAATATTGACAAATAGTTTTCAGTTAAAGTGTTTATTATTAAACTAAAAGTGAACAATGTTTTGACTTCGGTAGAGTGGCTCAAAAGAAACAGCTGTTTCACTGCAATCCATAATTCAAGGATGAGTTTCAAAAGTAATGCATTTCAACAGTGATGTCCATAGACCATAAAGCTATGGTTTCCTAGAAAAAAGTTCCCCACTATATTACGGCAGTAATGAAGGGTCCCCCTAACCTTTTAAATACGAACCCCCCTCCTGTGACACTTTATTTGAAAGGGTATAAGAACACAAACTCATTGATACCATTAAAAGATTTTACGACGTTTCTGTACAAAACGGCGGCTCAAAATGTTTTCCATTTTTTAAGCAGATAAGTGGACGCTGTCGTATAACTTTCAAAATTTTGAAAAAAATTAAAGATTTAGTTTTTGGGTACTCAAAGCTTTAAAATGATATGTTACAAAATAAATGTTAAAACTGCCCTTTTTCAAAATTTATCAATTTTCAAAAGTTTAAAAATGTTGCCACATAAAAATCATTAAAATTATCTTTTTCTTAAAGGAAATCTGATTTGTAAAGTTTTGTTTGGGACCCATACAAATCAAAAACCACTTGTTCAGCCACATTCTAGTAATAAAAGTATCAAAGAAGTGCAGCACAAACCTAAACTATTCTCTTGCTATTTCAAACTGAATTTTGAGCACTGCTAAATATTTATTTACTTTAACATATCATTGTATTGATACAGGTTTGTTCCAACTTTTAACTGTCAGCATTTCATACTAGCAGAGATGGGCTGTGGAATACAGGGTTTACTAAACGTAGCACCAGGCTTAGATTCAAACTTGTATTCGGTTTATGAAACCACGTAATGTTTTTATTACTCCCCCCTCTCCCACCCACCCAGTATTCAATATTACGCACTCATAGACTTGGATAATTAGTTAAAAAGAAGGGCCTGTGCACGCATTTCCCCACTGAAATTCACGGGTGTAAAAATACCAAGTTAAAATTAAAATTTTAAATAGTTATGCTTTATTTAAACTGTGTAAATAAATAGAATAAATGTGGTAAAACGAGCTCTATTTGAATCAGTATAGTTAGCAAATTACCTTTGGAGAAATATTCATGCTGTCAGCGTGGTAAAAACACACCCGGGACCACGAAATGAGCACCGATCGTAGCCCATACAAAACCAGCTCTCAACAGGTCGCATTTTTATGTTGAAGAATTTGTAAACATTTACCTAAACTTAACTCTTACGCTTTCGCGGCCGGTGTCACAATTATAATCTAGTTCTTCCGGTTCACACGGCGTCAAAACATCATAATAATAGCTTGAAATATTCGCCCGCGCAAATTTCTCCGGTCACTGATTGGCTGAATTTGAGCTACTTGCTATCTGCTATTCTATTGGTGGCAGGGCTGCCAACCGTCCATTGAAGCAGCGATACCAACTGTCGATGATATTGATAACAACTTCAACAAATAAGACATCACTTAACTTTCCAGAAGCTGGTAACCAGTCCTGAGGAAGTCTTTTCGATAGTGTCACAGCCAATGAGAACATCGACAGTATTCTTGCTTCAATAGACGTTTAGAAGCCCTGCCACCAATAGAATAGCGTACAGCAACGAGCAAGTAGCTTGGTTTTAGCCAATTAGTGACTGAAGATGGTACTCCACAGTTAAACCGAAATATTTCAAGCTAACAAGATGTTTTGTCGTGGTGTGAACAGAAAGAACTAGATTATAAATGAGTCGCCTAATTAAATATTGTCCAGTATGTTTTATTTAATAATATTTTATACATACCCCTATGTATAATATTTTATATGTACTCAAATTAACAGTACAATTGTACGAGTATTGAGTTCTGACGTTAGATTACACCACTGCCTTAAGAATACAAAACAGTTGGGTAATTTCTGACGAGAGCAAACTTATTTTAATACACCTTAAACTAAGCTGAATTCAACTTAGTTTAAGGCAATCTATGGTTCTAATTAACTACTAGTTAATTAGGCAATCTATGGTTCTAATTAACTACTAGTTAATTAGGCAATCTATGGTTCTAATTAACTACTAGTTGGTAGGCAATCAATGGTTCTAATAACTACTAGTTAATTAGGCAATCTATGGTTCTAATTAACTACTTGCAGTTGGTAATCTAGTTCTGGTGGCTACTAGTTAATTAGGCATATATGGTTCTAGTAACTACTAGTTAATTAGGCAATCTGGTTCTAATTAACTTTACTAGTTAATTGCAGGCAATCTATGGTTCTAATTAACTACTAGTTAATTAGGCAATCTATGGTTCTAATAACTACTGTTAATTAGGCAATCTATGGTTCTAATTAACTACTAGTTAATTAGGCAATCTATGGTTCTAATTAACTACTAGTTAATTAGGCATTCATATGGTTTAGCGACTCTGTGTCTAAGCTTGAATAAAAAACAGCTCTTATTTGTCACGCAGATAAGCGCTAAAGCACCGCTGGCAAGAGTGAAACGAATTTCCTTTGCAGTTGTTTACTCTAGTTCACTACGTTCACAGCCTCGCTTTGGCTCGTTCAAGTTCCATTTAAATGGGACGAAATTTGCTATTTTTAGATCATTAAAGCAGTTTTTTGTGGAAAACTCCCTCCTCTAAGGGTTACTTTTGGTAGTCTGATTTTGCTTGCTAACAAACTTGACCATGATACTTACAAAAGGAACATTTCTACCAAATTGTGTACCAACATTGGAAAAACTTCGGACTGTAGAGATTATACACATATCTACCGATGTTAATACACACATACAAAGTGTTGGAAAACTCTCAAAACCTTTCTGGGAGTCAGGATTGTTGCTCCCTGCTCATTTCATGACCCAGGGTCTAGGTCTATGCGAACGGCGTAAAAATCTCATGTTGTCAAAAATAAATTCGTTAATAACATATGAGAATAGAGGGACAAAAACCGTGGAGGGATCTCATACTATATTGGGAAGGCACAAAGTGTAACATTACATGAAGTTTTCACTCGGACACGAGTTGTCGTTGCTGAGGGGGGGGAGGGGTAGGTTTAAAGATGCAAGAAGGGTGGTCTGTACAACGCTTAACCACATTACACTGAGATGTGCGTGTCTGGGGGGGAGTGCGTGAGTTGGAACAGCCCCTCAGCCAGTGCATTAACATGCAAATGAGAGTGGATGTCTTCCAGAAACTTCAAAGCAAGCTTTCCGCTGTAAAGCGTACGCTGTCGGGTTTAAGTAGGGCACTCATTTTTTATGGATTACGGACCTATGAAAGACATTTATATTTAATAGCAAATATGAGCACAAAATATCAACAAAACGAATATTTGCACCATAAAATTTCACTAAAATCAGGTACAAAATGTGATTTATAAAGTGGTAAAACATGTGTATACATTTTTGGCATTTGACTCTTGAAGTGTCGGGAAGCTCAAAACCACAATCCGCAATGTTCTACGACGTTTCGTTTCATTTGGCAAGAGAAATTAATAACGCCTAGGAATAACTTCCTATGGAATTTTCTTTTAAAGTAAAGGCATCATTAAATATGTTTATAGTTATGGGCTTACGGTAATTATAAATATATCTGCAGCTTTTGCGATTGCATTGTGCTTGATAGGAACATCTCCATTAAAATTCGGGGTTCCTCAGGGTTCAATATTGGGACCTTTATTATTTTTGGTTTACATCAATCACATAGGTTCATTTATTATTCCTAGGGGCATGATTATAGTAATCACTCAAAGTTTGAATCAAAGACACTGTTGTGTTAGGTAGATAGCGCATAGGGGCCTAATGGCTGAGGCAGGAAAATCAACGTTGTTGAGGCAGCCCACACACAGAATGCGCTGCGAGAGAGTCTCAAGTAGAGCCACTGACGCACGCAAGTTCGTCCGTTCTGAAAAATCACACGATTTGGTCACATTTAAGTCAACGACATCGGAAAAACTCGAGCATGTTGAGCTGAGGGGGGAGAAAGACGCCGAGAAAAGCAAAGCTCGCAGCGCATTCTGTGTTTGGGCTGCCTAACTACTTACTTAATTGATACTTGATGTCTTCATCGGAAACTGGATGATTCCAGCATGGATGGCGTCAATATGTTTTTCCTGCCTCATCCATGCGCTTTCTACCTTCCATAACATTGTATTTGGTTTGAACTCTAGTCGTGCTTAATTTTGAAGCTTTAGGATTACGCAAACTTATCGCCATCTCAAGGCCTTGATAACGCGAAATTTTAACCACTGTCTGTAGCTTCTAGATATTGATGCTCTAAAATGTACATTGACTCACATACTCGTGTGCGTGACGCAAAATATCCCCCTTTCACCCCTAACTACTCCCCCTCCCCCACCATCCCCTCACCACAAGTGCTCGCACTGAACAACGTCTGTTTACAACCCCTAATGAGGATACACTACAAACACACTCTACACACGATCCTACAAAATACAGAATCATTACTGGTGCACAGACTGTATACAGGGTGTCGTGCTTAGTATTGTTACCTGCTCAGATTACTTTATACTGGGGTACATCAAAAAAGAATTGTTCACAAAAATACTGGGCAGCTTTGTAGTTGTCCAGATGTTGAACACGCTCCGTTCCCCACCAGGGGAGGTTGGATCAGATATCATTTTAGGGGATGCGGCAGCAGGGTAGACCGCGACTTCAGGAGAGGCTTGCCATAATCTTGGGGGGAACGGTCCCCCGAGTGTTGGCAAGGCACTCCATGTCTTGGGGGTTAGAGTCCCCTAAGTGGTTGTCAGCGGGCTTGCTTGTCGCACCCTCTCATGATTGTCTGGTCAGCCGAACCCAGTCCCATTCCTCTCCTGAATCCAGACTTCCTTTCATTCCGGTGGTAGCGCAATATGCCCAACAGACGAGGCAGACGTGCATAAGGGTAACCAGTCCCTGACCACTTGATCCCCTCAATCTAACATCTAACATCTAGTATTGTTGGTAGGAAGGTTTAACCAATGCCGTTTTATCGAATTTCCTTTGGAAAAATGAGATATTCAAGCCGTCAGCATGGTGAGACCCTGACACGGGACCGTGAAATTAGCATCGATCCTGACCCTCGGAACACGTTTTGAGCATTTTACAAGACTTTATATACATATGTATGTATGTGTGAACTCTCTACAAGTCGTATTTTTTTGTCCGATTTTTAAGAAATTTGGTACAAATGTAACTTTTGTAAATATCTTGGTCAAGTTCGTAGCCAGCAAAATCGGGCTACAGAAAGTACCCTTTGGGAGTTTGGTCAAAGAAATGGCATTGACTTTAAATATACAAAATCAATGGAAATTGGTTTTAATTGTCTAAAAACAGTAAATTGCATTCGATTTTGATGAAATTTGAAATAAATATGTATTGTGATAATATCTATCAACATACCAAAAATTATGAAATCCATTGAGTCGTTTCGAAATGACGGCAAAAAAATTATTTTCGCTATAACAGTCTTAAGAGAAGTCCGATTTTAATAAAATTTCAAGTAAGTTTTCCTTCACGATATATATTAAAGCCTGCATTAAAGAAACGTAAATCTGAGGGCCGAATGGCGAAGCGTTGTCTGAACAGAACATTGGCGAATGTCCAAAGCCTGTAAGACGGAATAATAACAGTAACAAATTGCTAAGGAAATTCGAGTCGCACTCATACAAACCGCTTTAGCGCTTAGCTTTGCGATGTCAGCCTGGTTTGAAGTTTTTTAATTGCACGATGGTAGAGTTTCTGTTAATTGCAGTGATGTTTCCATTTGTTTTAGTGAACAAGAAGAATCAGAATCCGGATCAAAATTTCAAATTCAGGCTTCGTGTCGTTCTTGTTCATAAAAAAAAACTTTGAAAAACGTCTGCAATAATATTTCAACCTCAATTTCGTCAGATTTAGAAAGAAGATCGTTCTCAGATTCTTCAACATTTCATGACCACTAGTTTTTTATTCAGACCTTAGAAAATCAATTACATTGGTACAAATTGGTCAGCCCACTACCTAACGCCCATATGATGATGTAATCGGGTTTGAGTAATAAAAATATTGTTTTACTAACATAATTCTTTCTTCTGTCACGGTTTTAAATTTTATCTCTTTGTCTTGTCCGTTCAAAACATTCCAGCTTGAGACTCCTCTTAAAGATCATTGAGCATGAAAGTTTGTAAAGATATTTCAAAATTTAAATAAATAAATAAAATCTTTATTGAATGCTTTTAGGCGAGATATGCCAATTATACAGAGCATTAATATACATAACATTTTGACATGCAAGACAACTGACTGACAACTTTAACTTTATATTGATAAATTACTTAACTTCAATAGACATAGACAACATGATAAATATAGACAATACACATACAATTAATGTAGATGAGCAATTAAATATAAATGCAACCGTGGAAGTGATTGTTTTAATAACTATTAAACCAAAATTAAGGCAAGGCTATAATGTGATAGTATTGGTACTTGTTTATATATTTATTGCAATTTCAAACATCCTTATACGCATTGCAATTGTATTTTCAAAGCAATAGTGTATGTTATAGTTATCTTTGTTGTTGTTATACATGAATACATCTTTGCGACATTTTTAACATTGTGGTGTTCATATCAGGTTCAACTAATTTACCACGTGAAGTCAATAGAACTGTATCGTTTGGAACCAAAAAGACATTTTCAATTTTATAGAAACAACAACTTGAAAGAAGTTTTATCTCAAAATACAAACCCGTTACGAAATTCAACTAAAACTTGAGACGGTAACGCAATACTTTCAGTGAAAGCGTCGTGTTTTCTCGTTCAGTCCTTCGAAGAGAAGGGAAGGAAACATAAATTGTGGTTGTTAAGAAAGAAAGAATAAAAGTCGTGGCCGAGACTGAGGTAAAAATGCCAAGATTTAAACAACAAACTCTCCACCCTTTGTTGGAGGGTGCTTCAGCGTCGTGTGTTCTGCAAACTGTCATTTGTGTATACACTGTACAGAGCAGAGGTGATATATAGTTTTGTGAACAGGATACCTCGTAATTTATTCTTCAAGTTATTGAGTTTTTTAATTTTAAGCTTTTGCAAGCATAAGAACCGGTTAAAGATACACTTTTTGGGCTAATTATTTGAGAAAACAATAAACAATTTCCACTCTCACCGAATATTTATTAAAACGTCTAATTAATGATATGGCAATCCTAATCGGAGATAGTTATGTAATATTAAATAGCCAAAGCGTAGCCATAGACGCTACCGTGAGTTTCCAATTACGGAGGGCTAGATTAATACCCTCAAAACTGTGTTGTGTGCCTTAAAACCGATTTATACAGTGTTGCCATATGACTCACTGTGGGTCGAAAAGCTCTAAACTGGTTTCCATTTTGTTGTACGACGTTTTGTTCTGTACAGTGGTGGAAATGAACAGCTGTGTTTGCTATGAAATCGCTAATAACTAGAAGTACAGATTAGGATGAATCCCGGAGAGGGGAGTATAAACAGCTGTGACGTAGCCCCCACCACTCACCGGTAGACTTTCCCCTCACGCGGCTCAGTATAGTCCGTTCCAACAGAATCCAAGATGGCGGTTTGTTTACAAACAGCAACTATTTAAATTATCTTGTTTCTGTAACATAAATAGTTATTTATTTTGATCGTTTAAATTCAGTTTGGTTGATTCTGTTTTACTATTTTAACAGTTGTTTTGTAAGTATTAAAGCTAAATCCAAACTTCTGTTTAAAAGCAGACGAACAACAAGATGAGGTTATGTTATTTGTATTTGTTGTGACAGCTACAGCGAGGTTTGCTTGTCACCGACTGTACTAAGCGGATAGGAGAGGAAGTGATCTACGCGCAGGCGCAAGTCGCGCTTCATCCTAGTTTGGCACTAATGTACCTGTTTTTGTGTGCTACAAAATTATTGCTTGCCTTGGTGCTTGTTCGAGAGGTAATATTTATTCAATAATCGCTGGTTTTAGGTAAAAACTGATGTAATTAAATTTGTTGAAATTGTAACTCCCTGTCTCACATGGTCGGTGAATATAGTCCATAGTTTGGTCAATACTTCAACAAATAGCCAAATACTACATCCACCCTTTTGGATTTAAGGGCCGCCATCTTGAATGAGAAACGGAATTTAAAACGCAAACATTGTTTGGCTTAAGTACAAAGTACCTTGGAACCAAATTTCACGAAAGTAATGCCGATGGTTGAGATGAGAATTAGAAATTCGCTTACTCTCGGTCAACTAAAAGTTCTCCCATTGCCCAAACTTGACCTTTACCTAGCGTTACTCCTTAATATTTTTTTCTCAAGCGCTTACAAGATTTTAAACCTGGTTTCTGAAATGTACATTCTCTTCTCATCGGCACGAAGAGTGCAAGTACATAGTTACAAAAGCCCAACTTTGTGCTTAAGCCTGCACATCAACTTAATGCCACTTCTGGTGGAGCACTCATTAAGTTTATGACGGGCTTGACTTTGTCTACTTTATGCCGCGTTGTGTTGCGGCGTCTTTTATAAAGCAGGCTCGGTCTGCATCTGAGTGTCTTTACTAACTACTGTTCTGTAATAAAGTTGAACAATTCTTAACCATCAAAATTCCTTGGTAAAGGACTTATATGGGAGTAAAAGGAAATTTGGTAGATATCGCCATGATGGTGGACATCGTCAAGGGAAAGCTTGTAATAAGACAGCGAAATTCTCAAGTAAATAACATGTCGTATTGTATATCAAATCTTTTCAAACGTTCTCATCAATAGGTTGACACTGGACAAAAATTGGCTATTGAAAGCTCAATAGATTTAATATTTTTTGACAATTACACTCTACACAATTATACCTTCAGTTAAATGTCAAACGTAATAACGATTTTACTCAACAATATTTTCTTGAAAGTCCTATGGTTTTGGAGAATTTCTTTCTATGAGAGCATAGATAGAATTTGGTGTCAAATTGTTGGTCCCATTTATTTAGTATAAGCACTTCAAAACCAACCCCAAAGGTTCATTCAGTTCAAAATGGAGGCACTTCAAAGATCACAACTCTTTCAGCCAAATATTTCTTTACTCTCCTACATGTCATGTAACAAAATTTTGGGTAGACAGGTCCAGAGTTAGCGATCTATAAATTCTTGAATCATTGAAATCAATGAAATTCGGCACATCATAATCCCGACATTAAGGTTTATACTCAACTAAAAATTTCACAAGTCGCCATTTTGTTGAAACAAACGTAATGGATATTCTCATTGTAACTTTTATATAACTAAATCAAATTACAAACATGTCATACAAACCTAAAAGGTGTATCACATATTTTAGAAGGGACGAAATACCGAACCAAAGAAAGGTTTCTATTGAAATATGTAAATTGTCTATGGAAACTTTAAGCTAAGGACGAGTTCCTGTTTTCTATCCAGCAGAAAGCTGTCCTGGACCTTGAGAATGTAGCTACGAAGTGGTCATAGCGGCAGCTTCGCTCAATCGTGTTCGCTACACAAAGTAGTTACTCATTAGGTATTCTGTTTATTTCTTGTTACTGATGGCTGATTTGTTTCTAAATTTCAAAAATGAATTACAAACATAATTTTAATTTAATTTAGATATAATTATTTTCAACGTATTTTGTTTTATTGTTATACCAAAACAAAATATTTTGTATGGTTAAATAAATAAATAAAAGTAAGCAGTTGGCAGTACTGCGACTGACAGCCACCTGAACTAATCTCAGCAAGTCCACTGAGGATGCTCGGTCACAAAATTAGCAAAGCGTTTGGCAAATTGTAAATAGTTTATTGACGTGAGCTATACCGGAAGCTTTAGATAATATAAAAAGATTTAGTTTAACTAGAGCTAAAACAAACAAAGTCAAACACAAAGAACAAAGGATCTATTGTTTAGTTATAGAAGATGTCGTAGGGATTGAGTGGTCGCCACAGTTATAGGAGTGGGTCCAAGTTTGTTTGTCGATCCTTACTTTTTGGCTTCCCTCGGCCAAATCCCACTCGGAACTTTACGCTCTGCGTCAAAAGTTTCTTCGGACTTCGGGCTTGTATAGTGGTTGTATTTGACCGACAACTTGTTGTAATTATGTAACTAAACAGTAAACATACGACCCAATTGAGAGTATTTGTTTCAATATAAAGTGCTTATTGGTTCTTTTAAATTCAAAGCGAACTGATTGTTGGAAGATGAAGCATCTTTAGATGTTTAAAATCACTTTTGTCTGATTCGCATTCACGAGTCTGAGAGAGCGCGCGCCAATTTGAAAATGTTTTTTCTTATCAGAAATCAGAAATTTAAAATTGTTGAAATTGTTAAATTGTTAGCTGCTATATTTTTGAATCTCGTAATGAATATGCGATCTCGTAAGAGGAAGGATATTTATCTTGTGTCTTACGAATCAGGAGAGAGGTAGAACTGACAAACTGGGAGACGCAGAACGGTAATAAACGTTCCCCGTCTCCGGTTCGAGTTACCAAACTCGATCCAAAATGCCCGATTGTCGAAAAAGTTCAAAGTGTGTCCCAAGAAAAACTGACAAAAATAGTAGAAAGATTTGAATGAGTGAGAGCGATTGAATGGACAATTTGTATGTTTGGAAATTACTTCGATTTCACGTTGTAAGAAAGCATTTGCCCTAAAATTGCACAGTTACATAACATTAAAATAATTTTCACCCAGGGAGGGTCCTGTTAATGTCCCAAAGAGGGCCTTTAACTCTTTAATGAATAACAATTTTTGAACGCGGCATATGTATTTAAGGGCCAAGTGAAGTAGACATATTTTGGGGTCTTGCCACCCACCCAAAAAAGGGCTTACCATGGTAGTGGGGTGGGGAAAACCCCAAAAATACACCCAAAGGTACTTTACTTCATTACACCATGCTTTACTTGACCCTAAGTGTACATGTAAAGAGCGTTCAAAAAATTGTTAAGAAAGAAAGAAAGATTTAATCCATGGCATACAAGATGCATAGGAATACAAACAAAAACATATGACAAAGAACAAATAAACAAAACAAAACAAAAGTTCCAGGAAAATCAAGTAGTCGTGTACGGAGTAGAAGGCCTTCTTCAAGAGATACAAAAGTTATTCATTCAAAAGCCAAGTGAGGAGGGTGATTGGACTTTTGAACACCTTGTTATTTATCTCACAAGACGCTCCTCGCTTCAGCCTAGTGAAACGCGAAGTTAGATAACAGTTATCAGCAACGTAGTTTGACAGTAACGTTTAGTTGCACAGAGGTAAAGGGGAGTAGGTATAAATAAACAAGAAAGGGCTGAGTGTGTTGTTAATCATCTGCATTGTGTCGGGCTCAGGACAAAGGGCTCTTCTGCATCTCTCCTCTTTACTCTACTCCACTGTTTGTGCCTTTTACCAACAAACTCACGCTGTGTAGCCTTTTCAACAACCTATTTTGGTGTAGGTTTTTGATTACTACAGGATTGAAACGGTCGATGAGAAAATATTTCTGATTTTTCGTGAAAAACTACTTATTAAGATCTAAGGCTTCCGGTTTACAACGCGTCACAGTTGAAATAATACTGCGTAACGTTTGACCTCGCTGTGGAGAGTCATCCTCAGTAGCTGGTTGACTGGTTGAGACTCTCCAACAGCTACTGAGGATGACTCTCCACAGCGAGGTCGAAACATTTAGCAGTAACAATGTCATAATAAATAATATCTAGTTCTTCCGGTTCAGACCGCGTCAAAACATCATAATAATTAACCTGGAATATTTCGGTCTCGCTGTAGAGTGCCATATTCAGTCACTGATTGGCTAAATCAATCAACCATTGGGGTAGGATGCCACTGTCGATTTTCTCATTGACTGTGACACTATCAATAAGACTGGTTGCCAGCTTCTTGAAAGTTTAATGATGTCTTCTTTGTTGATGTTACTATCATTTTTAATTATTTCAATGGTTTCTCTGATGTCTCTCGGGTAATAATGTGGAAATCTTTTGGCTTTGTCAAATTCTACTGCATGTTTCGTGTTGTAACTGCAGACTGATTGGCCGGCTTTTCAACATCTTCGTGTTTTGTGTGTCTGATGTGTTCCTGAACTTGTTTTGAAATTAATCTTTCAGTTTCACCAAGAAGCTGGCAACCAGTCCTGAAGAAGTCTTTTCGATAGTGTCACAGCCAATGAGAACATCGACAGTTGGCTTCCCTGTCCCCAATGAATCGGCGGTAGCCCTGTGACCAATAGGATAGCAGACAGCAAATATCTCAGTTTCGGCCAATCAGTGACTAAAGATGGTACTCCACACCTGGACCGAAATGTTTCAAGCTATTATGATGATTTAACGCGGTGTGAACCGGAAGAACTAGATTATAGTTGTGGCGCCAGTCGCCAAAGCCTAAAGTCATAAGCATGTTTGATTCCCAAAGGAAATGGTGGCTGGGGGTTAGTAGAACGGATTTTGCAGATGGCTATAGGACATTGCATATTGTTGAAAAGGTATCTTTTCAACACAAACAATGCCACAAACCGCACTTCTCAGAAATTGTTCAATTGAAAGATAGGCCCTAGTGCCGTTTAAAGTTTTAACGGCAGTAACTTCTGATTGAACAAATTTTCAAAAAAGCTGTTTGCAGCGATTTTTGTTAAAAATTCTTTTCTAACTATATGCAAATTGCCGTTGCTTTCGCATTCAGCTAAAACCTGTACTTCCAGCGTCAGTATTGAGTTTGTGTTTATAGTTTTAAAACTTTAAACGGCAAGTTGTATATCGTTAAAAAAGCATTGTTTGTGTTGAAAAATACCTTTTCAACAATATGCAATGTCCAATAGCCATCTGCAAAATCCATTCTACTAACCCCAGCGGGTCGCACCCCATCAGGCCAACGACTAGGTAGAAAAGTAGTTTATATTCACTAGAAAAGTCTGTGAAATTTGGGGCGTTTATCCTGGGCCGTTAAAAATTTATTAAACCGCCTCGAGGCTTAATTAACACTTTATATACAAAGGTTTGCCAAATATGTTAGAAATTTCAACTTTGCAAACTGTTTTTTCTACGACGTTTCGTTCTGTCTGGCGAGAGAAATGAGTAGCTCTATCACCCATTGAAATTCGCTACTAAAAGTTAAAGGAAAAGTGAAAGTTACTTTCTAGCCACCCTGTATAATCAGGAAAGTGAAGCAAAAGCAGGAACTGAACACATCATATCTCGCTCCTACAGTTGGCTCGACATCAAGTTGCAAACACAAAATGTTATGTTGACTTGTCAGGTAACATTCTTTGGGCAAGTTTCCTGTAGTTTAATTGAGTACCTTTCAGCAAACTGCTTAGCATCATGCATTATCTTTTGGCTGTGATTTGAGGTATTTTCAACGTTTGTTCAAGGTTTCTTAAATCTTGGTAAAGTTCTTAAATCGTGTAGTTATTTCTCGGATGTTATTGTACTTTTGAACAATTGTTCCAAAAATAAACATTAAAAATCCCTTTTAAGTGGAAATTTATTCTCTTAAAATAATTTAAAAGGTTTTTGTTAGAGAAGTGAATAGCCGTTCTGTTTCTAAAAATAAAATAAATAAATAGTTTATTGCGGAGACATGTTATGCAATCATTAGTTATTTTCACTAACATTTTCCATGCATACTGCCTCATTACTACCACTCATCACACTCATCCTTCACCACATATTTGCCTTAAAATACCCTCATGAGAGTGGTCGGCATCTCAAATAGTGATTTAGTGTATTTATGATACGATTTTGATAAAGCGTTGAATAAATATTTATGCTCAGTACATAAAATTTGTACCAAAAACCTATAAAATCCAATTGGCCAGACCAAGACGACCGGCAAGTATTATTTTCCACCGCTATATTAATCTGGCTGAACGGTCTGTTTTCTTATTTCTTACACATGTTAGGTACGGTCACAGAAATGTTTAAACCAAGTTGTTTAAACCAACTACAAATGAAATGAAAACGTCTTTATTCATGGTGAAATTAGGACTTAAAATTTGAGGACACGGCGCCCTCTCTTCCACTTTAACCACAAAGTGCAGTTTTCATATCATACAGTTTATATGCCCCCACCTTAACTTTTGAAAGAGGATATATCTTTAAAACCCTTTGGTTAGCTTTGATTTTAGTGTTGATGTACTTTGCACACCCCCCCCCCAAAACCGAGGAGAAGGGCCCCATATTTTAAATACAAACCACCCTCTTGAGGCATCTTAAAAGAAAGGGAATTTTAATACAAGTTCAACGACGCAAAAAATCTTTTTATCTCGTCCCGTTTTTGTAATATTTTTTTAAAGACTACAAGACATCAGATTTAAAATGTCTTTGCGTCGTTGAATTTGTATTAAAATTAGCTTTATTTCAAAATGCCACAAAGGGGGTTTATTAAAATGTTTTGGAGGGCCCTCCTCCCCCCTCCGGTTTTTTGGGGGTTGGAGGTGGGTGACGCAAAGTACGTCAAATCAAACTTCAGAATCCTATGAAAACATTCTCCTTTTTAAAAAAAGGTTTTAAAATTTTCATTTTCAAAAGTTAAGGTAAGGGTGACGTTTAAAACTCACCCTGTGTAACCCTTTTAAGAGAGGAGGAACTTTTTATCAGCCCTCTACACCCAAAAGACTCACTTCCGGCGGAGCGATTCTCCTGGGAAACGAACTTAAATTTACAATAGGAATAATATCTATGTGCAGTTTTGCCGTTTCACTCAGGGGGTGTTAGGAAGCTCAAAAACCCAAACTTTTTCGTTCAGAACTTCATGTCTCGAAAATTCTCTAAAGAGCTTC
Organism: Matsumurasca onukii; assembly: GCA_018831715.1. Classification (NCBI taxonomy): domain Eukaryota; kingdom Metazoa; phylum Arthropoda; class Insecta; order Hemiptera; family Cicadellidae; genus Matsumurasca; species Matsumurasca onukii. The sequence goes on from CM032067.1 coordinate 3,046,715, forward strand.
AAAATTGTTGGATTACCAATTCCAGGAAACATTGACTGCCATAACTATTGCATTATCAACACCAAATCCTATTAAACCAAAGTTAATCAAAGCGGTGCATAATACACTAACAGCTGTTCGCTCTGATAGTAGAGGGGTGGGGTGTAAATAATAGCACATATGCTGATAAGTGTTCCGGCCATTCCATCAATCATTCACATTCAGCGGAATGCCGCATTCCATATGTCACATTCACACATATGAGTGTCGAGTGGTGAATAAACTGAATAATCTGTGGTGGTCGACAACAAATGTCGGTGATTTAAAGTGTGCTGTAGCTTTTATTGGTGGCAGGATTTTAGTAGGTTAAATTGAAAATTGGACATTTTAGAAAGTGTTAAAGTTGAAACTCAGATTTTAGTACAACGATTTAGTGTTTGTTCAAAACTAGCTGACCTTTAGCCTGAAACTTATGTGTTTTTACAGCACGTTTTTCTCCATATCATAAAGGTAAAACCAAAGATTATGTTATAATAGGTAGACGGCGCATGGACGCCGAATGGCTGAGGCAAGAAAATCAACACAGTAGCGGCAGCCCAAGCACAGATAGCGCTGCTGTCTCTCGCCGTCTTACTCACCCTTCGACACCACATGCTCGAGTTTGTCTGATGTCAATGACTTAAATGTGACAGAATTGTGCGATTTTTGAGAGTAAATGAACTTTCGCTTGAGTCAGTGGCTCTACTAGAGACGTTTAAAAATATCCCTCTCAGCACAATCTGTGCTCGGGTTGCTGCAACTATGTTTATTTCCCTTCCTCGCCATTCGCAATCTAAGCGCCATCTTCTTATTATAACATAATCTTTGGTAAAACGCATTTCAAATTTGACTACTCATTACACTGTTATAGCAAAAAGTATCTTTTTGGCTCCCATTTTGAAACGAATTTATGGATTTTCATTTTTTTGTAAATTGATGGATAACATAAAATATTAAATTATTTTAAATTTCATCAACATTGGAGAAATTAACTGTTTTAACTTTCAGTACAACACTTTTAGAGCTCTAAAAACACCATTTAAAAGTTGAATTTCAAACCCTTGCAAAGAAACTAACGTTCAAAGTTGACGCCAGATTTTGTAGTTTCCAGCCACTCGCAAATATACAGGGTGAAAATGCCCCCCCCCCTTTCCTTCAAGGTAATATTTTAAAACCCTTTGAGGAATGTTTTTATAGGATCTTGAAGATTGTTTTGACGTACTTTGCGTCACCCGTCCCCACCCAGGAACCGGAGAGGAAGGGTCCCCAATTTTAAATACAACCCTTTTGGCAGCACCTCAAATGAAAAGGAATTTTAACACACATTCAACGACGCAAAGACAAAATTTTTATCTTGACTCGTTCTCTGGAATACCTTTTTAAAGATTACAAGAAATCAAGTTTAAAATGCTACATTTCACAACCAATTTTGTATGACACTAGAAAACTAGAAAAACTTAAGATTAAGCTAGCTAGGGAAACCAACCACGTCACTTTCCTAACTACAAGCCATCAATTTTTATGATGTAGCGGTATTTTTAAATATTGGTTGGAATAGTCTTAGGTTAGATCTTAAGTTAAGATATTAATTAAATGTAGTTCCTAGATTAGTGTAGTCCTCTGAAGACGGGTGGAGTTTTAACTACCCGAAACGTTAGGAGTAGTTTTTCTCCGGAAGTGGCAGTAAAAGTTTGTTTCTTTCCTTTTACTAAATTGCTCTCCGCCACTATTATGAACTTTCAAACTATCTCTATAATCCCATATTATGTTATAGAGCTGTGATGTTTCCCACAAAGATTTTCAAGAAACATTTGTCATTAAAAAATTACAAATTGAAATGTGGCATTTTGATCCTGATTTCTTGTAATATTTAAAGGACATTACAAAAAAAATTGAGGATAAAACATTTTTATTTGTGTCGTTGAATTTGAGTTAAAATTCCCTTTCTTTTGAGGTGCCACAAGCGGGGAGAGTTTGTAGTTTAAAAATTTGGGGGCTCTCCTCCCCGGTTTTTTTTTTAAAAGTACGTCAAAACAAACTTCAGGATCATATAAAAACATTCCCCAAAGGGATTTTTAAATAATTACCTTTTTCAAAAGTTAAGGTATTGGGGGGACATTTGAAACTCACCCTGTATAATTCTTTTACTCCTGATTACTACAGTAATTGGTCAGACTACATAATTCTTTCACCACCCGTACTGCACACCCTTTATACTATGAACAGCTTAATGAGTTTATTCATTCCAGCTGTAGACACAAATCAATGGCATCAGTTTGTTTTCCCGTCAAATCCACCGCTCTCCAAACTCAACACTTGCCTCGGTTCGTTATTGCACGAAGAAGAGAATGAGACCGTTGAATAAAACATTTTCATGTATAAAAGGAGGCCATTAATCAGGAAAATAATCGGAAAGCAACAGCTGTGCGGTTGCCTAGCAACGCACAAACACTGTAGACAGATGTACTCGTGCCATGCGAGCCTATGGTAGGGTGTAAGCGACCACTGAACTTCGCGGTAACTTGCTGAGTGAAGTCTCGCTAATATGGAAATCAGAATAATCCGAACAGTATGTTTAAGGACCGTATTCGTCATTTCACTGTCATTGCGGTGCTGCTATCTGTACTTGAAGTAGGGTAAAAGCCAGGCCGACACGCAGCTAAGCGCTAAAGCGCCGCTGGCGTGAGGGTAGCGAATTTTCTTTGCAGTTTGTTGCTCTAATTCGCTGATTTTAACTTAAAATCGTTACTGGTCCGATTTCAATGAACTTTGAAATGCGTTTCCTTTTATGGTATGAAGTAAAACTTCCAGTTAAAGCCCGAAGGCCTAAGTTGAACTAAGTTCAGGCCGAAGGCCGAAACAAGGCTGTGAGCGTAGTGAAGCTATGTTACGTCCCATGGTAACATGGTACGTTGGTAATAAAGCTAAAATTTGGTAATAGAGTAACAAATTGCAAAGAAAAAGTGGCGCTTTAGCGCTTAGGTGCGTGTTGGCCTGGTTTTATATAAAACGGGGTTGATATACTTTTATTTGAAAAGTCAAGTAACTTTAAACCAGCAAATACATTTTGCAATACTTTCAAATTAGATGTAACCTTTTTACATTTTCTCTGCAGCCACTTCAGAGTTTATTGCAAATCAATAAATTTGTGTCATCGAAAATCAGAAAAAACTTATTCTTCGTTGGTTTTACTTTTGTTGTAGATCAATTTTTTAAATGATAGTATCAATAAGCCTCAAATACTGAAACTTGGACTTATTCGTTTTGAAATTACAACGATAAAGGTGTTCAGAAAGCAACGCAGATTTGATTCCCACGGTGGGCTCATGGGAACGTTTTGTCAAAGGTGTTTCCCTCAAAACTTAAATCACCTGATAAAACTGTTTACTATGACTATTTAGATGCCGACCACTCTCATGAGGGTATTTATGGCAAATATGTGGTGAAGGATGAGTGTGATGAGTGGTAGTAATGAGTTATGAGGTGTAGTCTTGTTACAAACTCAGGCCGACTCTTCCTTAGAATGGGTCATTAATTAATAGCCCAATGACCAATGGAAATACAAGGACCAACGGCTTAACGTGACTTCCGAACCACGCTGATATGTCTAAACGATGGTGGGAGTTGATGCGGGTATCATGAGATGATCACTGAGATTATCTGAGCCGCTTTAGACCTATCCTCAAAACCTGACCTCCATGAAGCTGGATTACAGGACTATGCCACGAGTCCCAGTCAACATTGGACCAACAGTACGAGTTCAGAATTCATTGAACACCGTCCGGAGATTAAAATGACCAAACAAAAGTCCACCTTTGCCCAGCATTTGATTGACTGAAACCACAGTGTCAGACCTATTGAAAACAGAAGGAAGTACTGCACAATGTAGAACAATTAGGAAGCTCGACTCGTTGGAAAAGCTAGAAATCTACAAGATGTTTCAAGACAAAATCTACGTGATCACATCACTAACGACAAGCTTCAGTACGAGTCCCATACTCTGTCCAATACATTGTTCCATGTCTTAGACCACATAAACATAGTAACACAGGCATAAACATGTATCCAAAAGGAGTCACATAAATTGATTCCGTCTGCACCCTGTTGCCTTGCGTTAAAGTTGTCCCTGATATTTGTAGATAGGCCTAACGGACTTAAGTGTTTTTATGTAAAATATGTTTTGTGATTGTCTTATTTATTAAATTTCAAAAGTTTGACGAAGGAAAACCACACTAATGAAAAAAAGAAAACAGCTGCTTGAAAATTTTAATGGTGAACATATGTCGCTGACAAAAGTGTTTGACGGAGGTACCTTATACTAATAAAGTATTCGGTTCACGGGCTATAAACAATGTTTTACAATGTCTTTACAATCCAACAACACAAGGAAGCGAAAGCCTGCAAAGCAAGAAGTGTTAACGTCCATAGCGAAGCACGGGTACTTTATATTATTACACAAACCCATTATGGAACCGCATAAAGTCGGTTTGGCTATGATATGTGTACGTAAACATTTTCTCTGCAGCCACTTCAGAGTTTATTGCAAATCAATAAATTTGTTCATCGAAAATCAGAAAAAACTTATTCTTCGTTGGTTTTATTGTTGTAGATCAATTTTTTAAATGATAGTATCAATAAGCCTCAAATACTGAAACTTGGACTTATTCGTTTTGAAATTACAACGATAAAGGTGTTCAGAAAGCAACGCAGATTTGATTCCCACGGTGGGCTCATGGGAACGTTTTGTCAAAGGTGTTTCCCTCAAAACTTAAATCACCTGATAAAAACTGTTTACTATGACTATTTCAGATGCCGACCACTCTCATGAGGGTATTTATGGCAAATATGTGGTGAAGGATGAGTGTGATGAGTGGTAGTAATGAGTTATGAGGTGTAGTCTTGTTACAAACTAAGGCCGACTCTTCCTTAGAATGGGTCATTAATTAATAGCCCAATGACCAATGGAAATACAAGGACCAACGGCTTAACGTGACTTCCGAACCACGCTGATATGTCTAAACGATGGTGGGAGTTGATGCGGGTATCATCAGATGATCACTGAGATTATCTGAGCCGCTTTAGACCTATCCTCAAAACCTGACCTCCATGAAGCTGGATTACAGGACTATGCCACGAGTCCCAGTCAACATTGGACCAACAGTACGAGGTTCATTGAACACCGTCCGGAGATTAAAATGACCAAACAAAAGTCCACCTTTGCCCAGCATTTGATTGACTGAAACCACAGTGTCAGACCTATTGAAAACAGTTAGGAAGTACTGCACCAATGTAGAACAATTAGGAAGCTCGACTCGTTGGAAAAGCTAGAAATCTACAAGATGTTTCAAGACAAAATCTACGTGATCACATCACTAACGACAAGCTTCAGTACGAGTCCCATACTCTGTCAATACATTGTTCCATGTCTAAGGTCATACTTAGACCACATAAACATAGTAACACAGGCATAAACATGTATCCAAAAGGAGTCACATAAATTGATTCCGTCTGCACCCTGTTGCCTTGCGTTAAAGTTGTCCCTGATATTTGTAGATAGGCCTAACGGACTTAAGTGTTTTTTATGTAAAATATGTTTTGTGATTGTCTTATTTATTAAATTTCAAAAGTTTGACGAAAGAAACCACACCAATGAAAAGAAAACAGCTGCTTGAAAACGCCATTTTAATGGTGAACATATGTCGCTGACAAAAAGTGATTGACGGAGGTAAATACCTTATACTAAGTCTAAAATTCACGGGGCTATAAACAATGTTTTACAATGTCTTTTACAATCCAACAACACAAGGAAGCGAAAGCCTGCAAAGCAATAAGCATGGCAATACAGAGGAAACAGCCGGCATCTTTCATCCTTTCCCATGGAAGAAAATTTGGAGGATGTTTTTATCTGTCAGATGTGTCCAATATTATGTGACTTATATATTTTTGTCACATTATTTTTTATAGATATACTAATAACATTATTATTTCTAAAGCATGATTGAATAGCATAGATCATAGAGAACGATATCTGTCTGGAGTTTGCAGTTTGACAGGGTTGCATGGGTGGAAAAGGCCATTTTGACTTTGTTTATCGTTGGCTGTAAGTTGAGGGTTTGTGAAGTTTTGGAGTTCTTGTTTTTACTTTTTCCGTTAAATCTCCATGTTTGTAGTTTTTATAGCAGGTCAACGTTAAATCGTTTAAAACAGGATTAATTAATGAAAGAGAAAGAGACCTCGATTCGTTAATTATTTTTACAGGGATAACCATATTAAAAAGTCCTAATGAAAAGCTACTGTGTTGGTAACGTAATTTCAAATTTTCATAAATATAAGAGGTTGTGAATCTTCTTAAGGATAGAAAGGGTAATTATACCTACATTTAAGATTACGATTTACTACTAAAACTGGACATAATCGATCATTAATATTCATAAATAATTACAGGAGTTGGTCTGTCCAAGGAGAACTTGATGGACAAGCTGGTTTCAGCTTTTTAGTATAGTAAAAACTCAAGATTATTTTTGAAATTCTTTGGAACTATGAGGAAAGTAGTCCGCTGTACAGAGATGTTTGCCCAACAAATAACCAAAGGTATACAAAGATGACGATGATCCTTAAATAACACAAGACCGGTTTATAGTAATTACAAGCATCAGCATGATATTAAGAACTTTATTGCTAGGCTAAGTAGTGTAAGTAGTTTTAGTGGAATAAATTCCATCATAACTATCTTTCTAGAGTAGACAAAAGCGAATAAGGTCTTCCATATATTTATTATGTGAGTGGTTCTGTTCGCCAATTATTATTTTGACTATTAAATCGGGTACACTTTGGGGAATAAACGTTTAAAGGTGATATTCTAAGCCTTAACAGAGCTTTAAAGAACACTTTCCCAAACGTGCAATTCATGTAATCAGCCTGAAAGCAGCCTCTACTGCGTGGTTGGTGTGCGTGACGCTCCACTACGCGTGGTCGGTGAGGGTGGTGATGGTATTGACCCACCACTGATATCGCATCATTATCCAAATAGCTTAATGTATCCTCAGTTCATCAACCACTGAAATCACCCCGTTCACAATTCAACACAACTTGCAAGTATGGAATCGCTATAGCAGCGGCCTATCAAATCAAGTAATTTTTAAGGGAATTTAATGGGAAGTAGTTTCTGAGTTGTTCTTCTTCGCTTCCATCCTACCATCTAGGTTGCTGGTCGTCACAGCCAAAGTCCGTATCAATGTTCAAACACCAGGCCGACACGCAGCTAAGTGCTAAAGCGCTGCTTGCATGATTGAATCGAATTTCTTTAACAATTTGTTACTCCTATTCGCTCCGTTCACAGCTTCGTTTAGGCATTCGGCCGTTCTACTGCCACGTTCGGCCTTCGGCCTTAGACTTACGTATTCTTTCAATGCAAGTTGCATTAAATATCATGAATGTAAAACTTATTTCAAATTTTATTGAAATCGGACTACTTATAACGTTGTTGTAGTGAAACCCCAATTTTTTGTCACCATTTTGAAACGACAAATGAATGTTTATAACTTTTAGTGCATTGATGAATACCATCAAAATTTAAAATTCCATCCAAAAAAGATCATTAAACCCCTTTTATGGTGAAAAGACCCAAAAGGGTATTCCCATCACCTCAACCCGGTTTTGGGGTGGGGGAGAGGGATCAGACAAACCAAACTTTACGATCCTATAAAAACATTCCCCAAGGGTTTTCGAACTACTTCCTTATTCAAAAGTTAAAGTGGGAAGAATATTTAAAACTCACCATGTATAAATAAATTACAAAGGATGCTGTTATCACAAAAAATTTAGAATATTAACAGTCTTCTAGATTATACATATGTTTTTTTTTTTTATACTGGATCTAATTGCGATGGTTGCAATCTAAAATAAAACTTGCGTTCCAATTTGAAGTTTGCCTAAATGTCACTAAGGAATTTAGATATAGTCCCTCTTGAGCCAATTAGAGTCCGAATGTTTCAATGTTTAATTTTGTATTTTTCTCAAAGTTTTCGGTTTGGTCGTAAATTTTCTTTTTTTCTCATGTACTTCACGTAAGTAGTATTTTATCATGAAACCTGCCCACACATTTTGTTTGATTATCAACACACCCTTTTTTAAAACAAATTTGCCGAAGCATAATCAAAGTGATCATGTGGTTTTACAAGTTATACGTCACTCAACCTCAAATCTAAACACGCTAGAGGAAACTACATCGTCAGCTGTGCAGTATTTATCTCACGCATACCAACTGAAACAATATTGCTACGTGATAGGATCCTGAGCAATAATGTATTCAAGTACAACTCTGTGCGGCACAAGACCACCTGTAGTTGTGTAACTGAGCTCAAACTTATACCGACTATATTCTCTAACTTCATGTTGGTGTATTTATGGACATGTCGATGAGTGGAAATAGATTCGAGTTTGCATGGCGTCAAAACACAACTCTATATTTATACCTTTCCAATCCAATAAAACTCACCTGCAGCAAGCATAGAGTAGATAGCATTGAGCATAGAGAGTAGATATCTGTCTGGAGTTTGCAGTTTGACAGGGTTTGCATGGGTGGAAAAGCGCATGTTGAAACTGTTTATCGTTGGCTGTGAGTTGAGGGTTTGTGAAGTTTTGATTCTTGTTCTTACTTTTCCGTTAAATTCCATGTTTGAAGTTTTTATAGCAGGTCAATGGTAAATTATTTAAAAACGGGTACCATTGTCTTAAATTCAAGAGATCTCGTACGATTCGTTAATTATTTTGACAGGGATAACCATATTAAAAAAGTTTTAATGAAAAAAGCTACTGTGTTGTAACGTAATTTCGAATTTTTCATAAATATAAGAGGTTGTGAATCTTCTTAAAGGATAGAAAGGGTAACTACGAGGGGTACCCAAAAAGTATCTGAATCGGTCGATGACGAGGTGGGATGCATAGTTTGCTTTTTGGACCGCTAGGGCTATGAAAGTGGCAACCCTTCCTGAGTTCAGTGCACTCGGTGCGGCAGTCTGAGAGACAGTGAAGAGGAGCTGTGCGTTTTTCTAAAAGTAGTTTTGTTCTGCTCGTTTTGTTTTGATGGTGTAGTTAAATTCAACAAAGTTCAGCAGTAAAGATAAGTCCTTTTTATCGAAAGAACAGGTCAGAAACGGTTGCGATTATTAAAAGAGTTTACAAAGACGATGTTTTGAGCAAAACCAGAGTGTAACGAGTATTTTCCCAAACTCATATGGCGCTATGTCGATTGAAGACAACCTGTCCCGGAAGATCTTGAAATTATTGACTGGTGAAATTATTCAGAAAAAAAGTTAATATTGAAAAAGACTGTCGGAGACCATTGAGAATAAAGTTTATGCTGTCTGTAGTGTTAAAATTTTATTTAGCTAGCGAATTTCAACATACTCCAGATAAATTGTGGCGATATGGAGACTGGTCCTTTCTATCATGACAATGTACTGCCCACATAGCCATATCAGTGCGCCAGTTTTTGGCCAATACCAGCATGACCACTCTTCCCCACGACCCATATCACCAAATCTTGTCCACGCACCGTTTTATGTTCCCCAAAATAAAAATTACATAAAAAGATCACCGTTATGACGAAATGAAGTAGTGAAAAGGCAAACGAGGATGGAGCGCGGTAGCCATTCAGACTAAGGGATTTTAGGGGTGCTTTAACCATAGGAGCATCAAATGGACAAATGCATTACACTAAATGGTGAGTATACTGAAGGTATACATGTAAATTGTAAACAAAATAATAAAAAATATAATTTTTATAATGGAATTCTGTTATTTTGGGTAATTATACCTACATTTAAGATTGATTTACTACTAAAACTGGACATAATCGATCATTAATATTCATAAACAATTACAGGAGTTGGTCTGTCCAAGGAGAACTTGATGGACAAGCTGGTTTCAGCTTTTAGTATAGTAAAAACTCAAGATTATTTTTGAAATTCTTTGGAACTATGAGAAAAGTAGTCCGCTGTACAGAGATGTTTGCCAACAAATAACCAAAGGTATACAAAGATGACGATGATCCTTAAATAACACAAGACCGGTTTATAGTAATTACAAGCATCAGCATGATATTAAGAACTTTATTGCTAGGCTTAGTAGTGTAAGTAGTTTTAGTGGAATAAATTCCATCATAACTATCTTTCTAGAGTAGACAAAAGCGAATAAGGTCTTCCATATTTATTATGTGAGTGGTTCTGTTCGCCAATTATTATTTTGACTATTATCGGGTACACTTTGGGAATAAACGTTTAAAGGTGATATTCTAAGCCTTAACAGAGCTTTAAAGAACACTTTCCCAAACGTGCAATTCATGTAATCAGCCTGAAAGCAGCCTCTACTGCGTGGTTGGTGTGCGTGACGCTCCACTACGCGTGGTCGGTGAGGGTGGTGATGGTATTGACCCACCACTGATATCGCATCATTATCCAAATAGCTTAATGTATCCTCAGTTCATCAACCACTGAAATCACCCCGTTCACAATTCAACACAACTTGCAAGTATGGAATCGCTATAGCAGCGGCCTATCAAATCAAGTAATTTTTAAGGGAATTTAATGGGAAGTAGTTTCTGTTCTTCGCTTCCATCCTACCATCTAGGTTGCTGGTCGTCACAGCCAAAGTCCGTATCAATGTTCAAACACCAGGCCGACACGCAGCTAAGTGCTAAAGCGCTGCTTGCATGATTGAATCGAATTTCTTTAACAATTTGTTACTCCTATTCGCTCCGTTCACAGCTTCGTTTAGGCATTCGGCCGTTCTATTGCCACGTTCGGCCTTCGGCTTCAGACTTGCGTGTTCTTTCAATGCAAGTTGCATTAAATATCATGAATGTAAAACTTATTTCAAATTTTATTGAAATCGGACTACTTATAACGTTGTTGTAGTGAAACCCCAATTTTTTGTCACCATTTTGAAACGACTCAAATGAATGTTTATAACTTTTAGTGCATTGATGAATACCATCAAAATTTAAAATTCCATCCAAAAAAGATCATTAAACCCCTTTTATGGTGAAAAGACCTGGGGTGGTATTCCACCACCTCAACCCGGTTTTGGGTGGGGAGGAGAAGCAGAGTCAGACAAACCAAACTTTACGATCCTATAAAAACATTCCCAAAGGGTTTTCGAACTACTTCCTTATTCAAAAGTTAAAGTGGGAAGAATATTTAAAACTCACCATGTATAAATAAATTACAAAGGATGCTGTTATCACAAAAAATTTAGAATATTAACAGTCTTCTAGATTATACATATGTTTTTTTTATTTTATACTGGATCTAATTGCGATGGTTGCAATCTAAAATAAAACTTGCGTTCCAATTTGAAGTTTGCCTAAATGTCACTAAGGAATTTAGATATAGTCCCTCTTGAGCCAATTAGAAGTCCGAATGTTTCAATGTTTAAATTTTGTATTTTTCTCAAAAGAATTTTTCGGTTTGGTCGTAAATTTTCTTTTTTTTCTCATGTACTTCACGTAAGTAGTATTTTATCATGAAACCTGCCCCACACATTTTGTTTGATTATCAACACACCCTCTTTTAAAACAAATTTGCCGAAGCATAATCAAAGTGATCATGTGGTTTTACAAGTTATACGTCACTCAACCTCAAATCTAAACACGCTAGAGGAAACTACATCGTCAGCTGTGCAGTATTTATCTCACGCATACCAACTGAAACAATATTGCTACGTGATAGGATCCTGAGCAATAATGTATTCAAGTACAACTCTGTGCGGCACAAGACCACCTGTAGTTGTGTAACTGAGCTCAAACTTATACCGACTATATTCTCTAACTTCTTTTATGTCCAGTGCTCTGAATGTCAAAGTGCAGAAATTCAGGATGTTTGGAGGGTTTTAGTCTCGCAATCTCTTGTAACACCAGGCCGACACGCAGCTAAGCGCGGCCAACCTCTTGTATGTTGGTGAGTTCCGCGTTCTCTCAGTCATGAGCCATAAACTCGTCTATTTCAAAAGCGCCACCTTTACAATCAAGACATTTTAGACTGGTTTTGAACGACTTCGGTATTTGGGTACTGTTGATAAAATCTGGCAACCGGTTGACAAGTTGAACTCCTGCCTGGGAAGAAAAACATTGTTGGACTACCGTTCTTTACTTCGGTAGTTCTCCCTGCCTTAAGTTTGAGAGAGATGTCACTTCCGGCTATCGGATCGCATTTTGATTTAAATCAACCTTAAGGGCTTTTAAAACATCCTGTATATGTGGAATTTCTGCACTTTGGCATTCAGAGCACTGGGCATAAATTAAGCTGTTATATAATTTACTAGCCTATGTTTCCTTGGATACAGCAAGTAAAAAGGTGAAGTTTGTTTTGTTTAACAAGGCAAAGTTAGGACTACAAAGTCCTATCTACCAGTCAACCTCGACCTTTACCTAGCGTTACTGTATAGTACATTTATAAAGTGAATATACGGTAACGAGGTTATGGTAGAGAGGACTAACTTCGCCTCGTTAAACAAGACATACTTTACCTTTTATATAAATTGTTAATTATTTCTTCAGTTTTAGTTGCGTAGATTTACTAAAGAAGAAGCAATAAGGAAGTCCCCCTCCTCCACTTCAACTTCCCCCTCACACCAATTGACAAGACGAGGGTGATGGACTGAACACTTAATGGGTTTTTGATGGAGTTAACCGCAACAAATTAACATATTACACTCAAGAGGGTGGACGTAATTGTGTGGTAAAATCGATCTAAGAACGCTAAAACCGTGGTAAAAATACGTAATGAAGTAAAAAAAAATATAATATTTAAAATAAAATAATCATACATATGGATCCATAGCCTTACTATACAAACCTTTCACATCTAATACAATAATTATATCACATCAAAAGTGCAGTTTCATGGATCGTGAACTCATGTGCACAGAATTTATGGAATACACGTAAGGTCACACAGATAGTTCCAAAATTTCTAATATTGTTGGACCGAAAACTATGCCATGAACTGGAATAAGGCTATAACAAGAAATATCGGGAACCACACTGTTTTAAAGGAAGTTATTGAGCCTGGTTCATAAACTGCATACTGTCCAATCAGCTTCAGTTTAAATCAGGCCTCTCTGGTTACCACCAAAGATAATGTTATGGTAAGTAGATTGCGCATGGATGCCGAATGGCTGAGGCAGGGAAACCATAAAAACTATAAAATTCAAACTATAAATTGTCCATTTTTTGAAGTTTGTTGTTCTTCCTCGCTTCCATCCTACCATCTAGGTTGCTGGTCGTCACAGCCAAAGTCCGTATCAATGTTCAAACACCAGGCCAACACGCAGCTAAGTGCTAAAGCGCTGCTTGCATGATTTAATCGAATTTCTTTAATTTGTTACTCCTATTCGCTCCGTTCACAGCTCGTTTAGGCATTCGGCCGTCCTGTTACGTTCGGCCTTCGGCCTCAGACTTACGTGTTCTTTCAATGCAAGTTGCATTAAATATCGGATGTAAAACTTATTTCAAATTTTATTGAAATCGGACTACTTATAACGTTGTTGTAGTGAAACCCAATTTTTTTGTCACCATTTTGAAACGACTCAAATGAATTTATTTTTAGTACATTGATGAATACCATCAAAATACATATTAATTTAAAATTTCATCCAAAAAGATCATTAAACCCCTTTTATGGTGAAAAGACCTGTGTATTCCACCACCTCAACCCGGTTTTGGGGTGGGGGAGGGGAAGCAGAGTCAGACAAACCAAACTTTACGATCCTATAAAACATTCCCCAAAGGGTTTTCGAACTACTTCCTTATTCAAAAGTTAAAGTGGGGAAGAATATTTAAAACTCACCATGTATAAATAAATTACAAAGGATGCTGTTATCACAAAAAATTAGAATATTAACAGTCTCTAGATTATACATATGTTTTTTTTTTTATACTGGATCTAATTGCGATGGTTGCAATCTAAAATAAAACTTGCGTTCCAATTTGAAGTTTGCCTAAATGTCACTTAAGGAATTTAGATATAGTCCCTCTTGAGCCAATTAGAAGTCCGAATGTTTCAATGTTTAAATTTTGTATTTTCTCAAAAGAGTTTTTCGGTTTGTCAAATTTTCTTTTTTTTTTTTTCTCATGTACTTCACGTAAGTAGTATTTTATCATGAAACCTGCCCCACACATTTTGTTTGATTATCAACACACCCTCTTTTAAAACAAATTTGCCGAAGCATAATCAAAGTGATCATGTGGTTTTACAAAGTTATACGTCACTCAACCTCAAATCTAAACACGCTAGAGGAAACTACATCGTCAGCTGTGCAGTATTTATCTCACGCATACCAACTGAAACAATATTGCTACGTGATAGGATCCTGAGCAATAATGTATTCAAGTACAACTCTGTGCGGCACAAGACCACCTGTAGTTGTGTAACTGAGCTCAAACTTATACCGACTATATTCTCTAACTTCTTTTATGTCCAGTGCTCTGAATGTCAAAGTGCAGAAATTCAGGATGTTTGGAGGGTTTTAGTCTCGCAATCTCTTGTAACACCAGGCCGACACGCAGCTAAGCGCGGCCGCCTGTATTGGTGAGTTCCGCGTTCTCAGTCATGAGCCATAAACTCGTCTATTTCAAAAGCGCCACCTTTACAATCAAGACATTTTAGACTGGTTTTGAACGACTTCTATTTGGGTACTGTTGATAAAATCTGGCAACCGGTTGACAAGTTGAACTCCTGCCTGGAAGACATTGTTGGACTACCTTTACTTTCTGGTAGTTCTCCTGCCTTTAGTTTCATAAGAGTGGATGTCACCTGGCTATCGGATCGCATTTGATTTAAATCAACCTTAAGGGCTTTTAAAACATTTGTATATGTGGAATTCTGCACTTTGGCATTCAGAGCACTGGGCATAAATTAAGCTGTTATATAATTTACTAGCCTATGTTTCCTTGGATACAGCAAAAAAGGTGAAGTTTGTTTTGTTTAACAAGGCAAAGTTAGGACTACAAAGTCCCTACCACCTCAACCTCGACCTTTACCTAGCGTTACTGTATAGTACATTTATAAAGTGAATATACGGTAACGAGGTTGAATGGTAGAGAGGACTAACTCGCCTCGTTAAACAAGACATTTTACCTTTATATAAATTGTTAATTATTTCTTCAGTTTTAGTTGCGTAGATTTACTAAAGAAGAAGCAATAAGGAAGTCCCCCCCTCCACTTCAACTTCCCCTCACACCAATTGACAAGACGAGGGTGATGGACTGAAGATTTAAAGGGAATATAATAACGTATCACGTAGATAACCGAAATCAAACGTATTTTTGAACGTCAATCACTCAAGTATTTTCCCTAATCAGATTTACAGACTGACAGAGTACGCCGTGTCCGCTATGTCGGGTAAAGTACAGTATCAGGATGCGTGGACAGGCATGTTGACAGCAAATGTTGACTGAGTCGATATTACTCGACACGCCTCACCGAGGGTTAACAGGCGAGACCGAGTGTGCTTAACTACCACGTACCGTCCATCTTGTCTTGTGCATGACTTTTGACAATATACCCAGTACTTTGAGATGCCGACCACTCTCATGAGGGTATTTTAAGGCAAATATGTGGTGAAGGATGAGTGTGATGAGTGGTAGTAATGAGTTATGAGGTGTAGTCTTGTTACAAACTAAGGCCTCTTCCTTAGAATGGGTCAGTTATTAATAGCCCAATGACCAATGGAAATACAAGGGCCAACGGCTTAACGACTTCCGAACCACGTGGGATGGTCTGATATGTCTAAACGATGGTGGGAGTTGATGGTTATCATCAGATGATCACTGAGACTATCTGAGCCGCTTTAGACCTATATCATCCTCAAACCTGACCTCCATGAAGCTGGATTACAGGACCACGCCACGAGTCCCATGTGCCTGGTTCACTTGACGCAGTCAATTCCCAGAGGGGTCGGTCTATGAAATTTAACTTTTAAAAAGAATGAAGGGTGTGAACGAATGTTTATGTACTATTAGCTAGCATCGCGTACATTTCTTTAGCCCAGCACAACCATGCAAAATAATAATAAATGGATTCCAGCAAAATATATACAATTTTACAATAAATGAAATAGCAACCCTGGGCACAATTATGAAGCACAATCCTACGACAGCAATGTTTTGCTGGTCTGCGCGCGCATCTCTTCACCAAGTAGGCGTTAATCTGTTTTCTTCAGAGCCGAGCTTTGCCGACAGTTCACGAACAGCCTTCAATCTGCTGGATTCTACTTTAAGAGCTGCTGTCGAAGGTGCACACCCTTGACTAGCAGTTTACGAATTCTCCTACGACTTACCACGGCCAGCGTATGGAAGCTGCTGGTGCTAGACAAGTGACCGCTACTCCATTGAAATACATAATAACAATTTGTTGTTGTATCTGCTGGTAAAGTGTACGTGGTACCAATGATTATGTTATAATAGGTAGATAACGCATATATGCCGAATGGCTGAGGTAGAAAATCAACATGGTTAGTAGTCCAAGCACAGAATGCGCTACCGTCTTGTTTTTGTTCGATGTCGATGACTTAAACGTGAAAAGGTCGTGCGACTTTTGAGTACAACCAACCTGCGCGGCTCTGAGACTCTTGAAAGGATTCTCCCACATCGCATTCTGTGCATGGGCTGCCTCAACTATGTTGAGTTTTTGAGGTTAATTACTAGGGTTTCTGAGGTTTCTGGGTATGTTGAGTTTCCTGCCTCAGCCATTCAGCATCTAAGCGCCATCTACCTACCACAACATAATCTTTGTGGCACTTAGCGCTGTAACGGATCTTGCTGAAGACTACAACAACAACTGGTTTAACTGGTGCAAGTTACCTGAGATTGACTGGGCGTGTGACACAGGGCGTGCTGTCAGAGACCGTCAGTAGAGGAGCCCATTCTCCAGCCAACCCTCTACACCTGCAAGCAAACACAAGTTCAGTCTCTAGACAGTCTGTCAGTAGAGGAGCCCATTCTCCAGCCAACCCTCTACACCTGCAAGCAAACACAAGTTCAGTCTCTAGACAGTCTGTCAGTAGAGGAGCCCATTCTCCAGCCAACCCTCTACACCTGCAAGCAAACACAAGTTCAGTCTCTAGACAGTCTGTCAGTAGAGGAGCCCATTCTCCAGCCAACCCTCTACACCTGCAAACACAAGTTCAGTCTCTAGACAGTCTGTCAGTAGAGGAGCCCATTCTCCAGCCAACCCTCTACACCTGCAAGCAAACACAAGTTCAGTCTCTAGACAGTCTGTCAGTAGAGGAGCCCATTCTCCAGCCAACCCTCTACACCTGCAAGCAAACACAAGTTCAGTCTCTAGACAGTATGTCAGTAGAGGAGCCCATTCTCCAGCCAACCCTCTACACCTGTCTGTAAGCAAACAAGTTCAGTCCTAGACAGTCTGTCTGCAGAGGAGCCCATTCTCCAGCCAACCCTCTACACCTGCAAGCAAACACAAGTTCAGTCTCTAGACAGTCTGTCAGTAGAGAGCCCATTCTCCAGCCAACCCTACACCTGCAAGCAAACTTCACAGAGTCACCGTGTATCCAGTACTTTTGATTGCAACGTTTCTGTTATGAGATTCAAACACGTACTATTTGAGATGCCGACCACTCTCATGAGGGTATTTTAAGGCAAATATGTGGTGAAGGATGAGTGTGATGAGTGGTAGTAATGAGTTATGAGGTGTAGTCTGTTACAAACTAAGGCCGACTCTTCTTCTTAGAATGGGTCATTAATAAATAGCCAAATGACCAATGAAATACAAGGGCCAACGGCTTAGTGACTTCCGAACCACGCAGGGGATGGTCTGATATGTCTAAACGATGGTGGGGTTGATGCGGTTATCATCAGATGATCACTGAGACTATCT
The DNA here is from genome assembly GCA_018831715.1 of Matsumurasca onukii. Classification (NCBI taxonomy): domain Eukaryota; kingdom Metazoa; phylum Arthropoda; class Insecta; order Hemiptera; family Cicadellidae; genus Matsumurasca; species Matsumurasca onukii. Next base: position 3,064,630 of record CM032067.1, read on the forward strand.
GAGCCGCTTTAGACCTATATCATCCTCAAACCTGACCTCCATGAAGCTGGATTACAGGACCACGCCACGAGTTCCATGTGCCTGGTTCACTTGACGCAGTCAATTCCCAGAGGGTCGGTCTGAAGAACTTTCAAAATGAAGAGTGTGAACGAATGTTTATGTACTATTAGCTAGCATCGCGTACATTTCTTTAGCCCAGCACCATCATGCAAAATAATAATAATGAATTCCAGCAAAATATATACAATTTTACAATAAATGAAATAGCAGCCCTGGGCACAATTATGAAGCACAATCCTGACATGTTTTGCTGGTCTGCGCAGGCTCAAGTAGGCGTAAATCTGTTTTCTTCAGAGCCGAGCTTTGCCGACAGTTCACGAACAGCCTTCAATCTGCTGGATTACTTTTGGAGAGCTGCTGTCGAAGGTGCACACCCTTGACTAGCAGTTTACGAATTCTCCTACGACACACGGCGCGTATGGAAGCTGCTGGTGCAGACAAGTGACCGCTACTCCATTGAAATACATAATAACAATTTGTTGTTGTGCTCTGCTGGTAAAGTGTACGTGGTACCAATGATTATGTTATAATTGAGAACGCATATAAGGCTGAGGGAAGAAAATCAACATGGTTAGGTGCATGATGTCAAGCACAGAATGCGATGACTTAAGCACTGAAAAGGTCGTTGACTTTTGAGTACAACAAACCTGCGCGGCTCTGAGACTCTTGAAAGGATTCTCCCACATCGCATTCTGTGCATGGGCTGCCTCAACTATGTTGAGTTTTTTGAGGTTAATACTAGGGTTTCTGAGGTTTCTGGGTATGTTGAGTTTCCTGCCTCAGCCATTCAGCATCTAAGCGCCATCTACCTACCACACAACATAATCTTTGTGGCACTTAGCGCTGTAACAACTGGTTTAACTGGTGCAAGTTACCTGAGATGACTGGGCGTGTGACACAGGGCGTGCTGTCAGAGACCGTCAGTAGAGGAGCCCATTCTCCAGCCAACCCTCTACCTGCAAGCAAACACAAGTTCAGTCTCTAGACAGTCTGTCAGTAGAGGCCCATTCTCCAGCCAACCCTCTACACCTGCAAGCAAACACAAGTTCAGTCTCTAGACGGTCTGTCAGTAGAGAGGCCCATTCTCCAGCCAACCCTCTACACCTGCAAGCAAACACAAGTTCAGTCTCTGAACAGTCTGTCAGTAGAGGAGCCCATTCTCCAGCCAACCCTCTACACCTGCAAGCAAACACAAGTTCAGTCTCTAGACAGTCTGTCAGTAGAGGAGCCCATTCTCAGCCAACCCTCTACACCTGCAAGCAAACACAAGTTCAGTCTCTAGACAGTCTGTCAGTAGAGGAGCCCATTCTCCAGCCAACCCTCTACACCTGCAAGCAAACACAAGTTCAGTCTCTAGACAGTCTGTCAGTAGAGGAGCCCATTCTCCAGCCAACCCTCTACACCTGCAAGCAAACACAAGTTCAGTCTCTAGCAGTCTGTCAGTAGAGGAGCCCATTCTCCAGCCAACCCTCTACACCTGCAAGCAAACACAAGTTCAGTCTCTGAGACAGTCTGTCAGTAGAGGCCATTCTCCAGCCAACCCTCTACACCTGCAAGCAAACACAAGTTCAGTCTCTAGACAGTCTGTCAGTAGAGGCCCATTCTCCAGCCAACCCTCTACACCTCACCAAAGACAGATATGTAGGGCAGGATTGCATAGAATGCCCGAATACCTTAGGTCTGCAATAATTAACGTTCTCATTTTGAACGTCAATCACTCAAGTATTTTCCCTAATCAGATTCTACAGACTGACAGAGAAGAGCGTTTATGTCCCCGCTATGTTTGCAAAGTACAGTATCAGGATGCGTGGACAGGCATGTTGACAGCAAATGTTGACTGAGTCGATATTACTCGACACGCCTCACCGAGGGTTAACAGGCGAGACCGAGTGTGCTTAACTACCACGTACCGTCCATCTTGTCTTGCATGACTTTTGACAATATACCCAGTACTGTCTTTGATTGCCAACTGGATCGATTTCTGTAGGAGATTCAAACATGTCACTATATCACTATTTTGAGATGCCGACCACTCTCATGAGGGTATTTTAAGGCAAATATGTGGTGAAGGATGAGTGTGATGAGTGGTAGTAATGAGTTATGAGGTGTAGTCTTGTTACAAACTAAGGCCGACTCTTCCTTAGAATGGGTCATTTATTAATAGCCCAATGACCAATGGAAATACAAGGACCAACGGCTTAACGTGACTTCCGAACCACGCAGGTGATGGTCTGATATGTCTAAACGATGGTGGGAGTTGATGCGGTTATCATCAGATGATCACTGAGACTATCTGAGCCGCTTTAGACCTATATCGTCCTCAAAACCTGACCTCCATGAAGCTGGATTACAGGACCACGCCACGAGTCCCATGTGCCTGGTTCACTTGACGCAGTCAATTCCAGAAGGGTCTGAACGAATCTTTATGTACCATTAGCTAGCATCGCGTACATTTCTTTTAGCCCAGCACCACCATGCAAAAATAATAATAAATGGATTCCAGCAAAATATATACAATTTTACAATAAATGAAATAGCAACCCTAGCACAATATGAAGCACAACCACAACAGCAATTTTTTTTGCTGTTGCGCGCATCTCTTCACCAAGTAGGCGTTAATCTGTTTTCTTCAGAGCCGAGCTTTGCCGACAGTCGAACAGCTCCTCTCAATCTGCTGGGAGTTGCTGTCGAAGGTGCACACCCTTGACTAGCAGTTTACGAATTCTCCTACGACTTACCACGGCCAGCGTATGGAAGCTGCTGGTGCTAGACAAGTGACCGCTACTCCATTGAAATACATAATAACAATTTGTTGTTGTGCTCTGCTGGTAAAGTGTACGTGGTACCAATGATTATGTTATAATAGGTAGAGAACGCATATAGGCTGAGGAAGAAAATCAACATGGTTAGGTAGTCCAAGCACAGAATGCGATGACTTAAACGCGAAAAGGTCGTGCGACTTTTGAGTACAACCAAACCTGCGCGGCTCTGAGACTCTTGAAAGGATTCTCCCACATCGCATTCTGTGCATGGGCTGCCCCTCATGTTGGTTTTGATACCTACTAGGGTTTCTGAGGTTTCTGGGTATGTTGAGTTTCCTGCCTCAGCCATTCAGCATCTAAGCGCCATCTACCTACCACAACATAATCTTTGTGGCACTTAGCGCTGTAACGGATCTTGCTGAAGACTACAACAACTGGTTTAACTGGTGCAAGTTACCTGAGATTGACTGGGCGTGTGACACAGGGCATGTTGACAGCAAATGTTGACTGAGTCGATATTACTTTCGACAGCCTCACCGAGGGACAGGTTATATCCGAGTGCTTAACTACCACGTACCTCCGTCCATCTTGTCTGCAAAGAGTCACTTTTGACAATATACCCAGTACTTTGAGATGCCGACCACTCTCATGAGGGTATTTTAAGGCAAATATGTGGTGAAGGATGAGTGTGATGAGTGGTAGTAATGAGTTATGAGGTGTAGTCTTGTTACAAACTAAGGCCGACTCTTCCTTAGAATGGGTCATTTATTAATAGCCCAATGACCAATGGAAATACAAGGACCAACGGCTTAACGTGACTTCCGAACCACGCAGGTGATGGTCTGATATGTCTAAACGATTGTGGAGTTGATGCGGTTATCATCAGATGATCACTGAGACTATCTGAGCCGCTTTAGACCTATATCATTCAACCTGACCTCCATGAAGCTGAACAGACCACGCCACGAGTCCCATGTGCCTGGTTCACTTGACGCAGTCAATTCCAGAGGGTCGGTCTATGAAATTTAACTTCTTAGTGCTTGAAATGAAGGGTGTGAACGAAGTTTATGTACTATTAGCCAGCACGCGTACATTTCTTTAGCGTTCAGCACCAACATGATTGTGTCGGGATCCGGTGGCGGATTGGTATCGCGGCGGACTCCAGCTCATCACTCCAGTACGGGTTCATCCCAGCAGTCACCGCTACAATTTGTAATGTGACTAAAGGTGACGCTAGGTAAATCGAGGTTGAGTGGTAGAGAGGACTTTGAACCTAACTTCGCCTCGTTAAACAAGACAAACTTTTTTACTTTTACCTTTACCTTTTTAACATGCAAAAATAGTAAAATGGATTCCATACAATTTTAAAATAAATGAAATAGCAGCTCCTGGGCACAATTATGAAGCACAATCCTACGACAACAATTTGTTTGCTGGTCTGCGCGCGCATCCCTTCACCGTTAATCTGTTTCTTTCTGAGGCGAGCTTTGCCGACAGTTTCACGAACAGCCTTCAATCTGCTGGATTCTGCTTTACATTGCTGTCGAAGGTGCACACCCTTGACTAGCAGTTTACGAATTTCCTACGACCACCACGGCCAGTGGCTGCTGTGCTGGACAAGTGACCGCTACTCCATTGAAATACATAATAACAATTTGTTGTTGTGCTCTGCTGGTAAGTTTACGTGGTACCAATAATTATGTTATAATAGGTAGAGAACGCATATAGGCTGAGGCAGAAAATCAACATGGTAAGGTAGTCCGCCACAGAATGCGATGACTTAACGTGAAAAGGTCGTGACTTTTGAGCAACCAAACTTGCGCGCGCCTCTGAGACTCTTGAAAGGATTCTCCCACATCGCATTCTGTGCATGGGCTGCCTCATGTTGAGTTTTTGAGGTTAATTAATAGGGTTTCTGAGGCTTCTGGGTATGTTGGAGTTTCCTGCCTCAGCCATTCAGCATCAAAGCGCCATCTACCTACCACAACATAATCTTTGTGGCACTTAGCACTGTAACGGATCTTGCTGAAGACTACAACAACTGGTTTAACTGGTGCAAGTTACCTGAGATTGACTGGGCGTGTGACACAGGGCGTGCTGTCAGAGACCGTCAGTAGAGGAGCCCATTCTCCAGCCAACCCTCTACACCTGCAAGCAAACACAAGTTCAGTCTCTAGACAGTCTGTCAGTAGAGGAGCCCATTCTCCAGCCAACCCCTACACCTGCAAGCAAACACAAGTTCAGTCTCTAGACAGTCTGTCAGTAGAGGAGCCCATTCTCCAGCCAACCCTCTACACCTGCAAGCAAACACAAGTTCAGTCTCTAGACAGTCTGTCAGTAGAGGAGCCCATTCTCCAGCCAACCCTCTACACCTGCAAGCAAACACAAGTTCAGTCTTAGACAGTCTGTCAGTAGAGGAGCCCATCTCCCCAACCCTCTACACCTGCAAGCAAACACAAGTTCAGTCTCTAGACAGTCTGTCAGTAGAGGAGCCCATTCTCCAGCCAACCCCTACACCTGCAAGCAAACACAAGTTCAGTCCTAGACAGTCTGTCAGTAGAGGAGCCCATTCTCCAGCCAACCTCTGCACACCTGCAAGCAAACACAAGTTCAGTCTCTAGACAGTCTGTCAGTAGAGGACCCATTCTCCAGCCAACCCTCTACACCTGCAAGCAAACAAGTTTCTTTGAGGTCTCCCAGGGGAGGGGGGAGGGTGTTCTGTTGAAAGAATTTAGGCCTCCCGTTTTTGGGCAAGGGGTAAATGACGCAAAGTAAGCCAAAACAAACTTCCGGACCCTATAAAACCGTCCCCAAAGGGTTTTCCAAAATCTTTCCTGCAGCCTGTCTACAGGAACGTGTGTCATACTTCCCGAATCATCATTTTCTTCAGTTCTCTTGATGTTTTTGGACTAGTTTGGTACACCTCTTCTTTAGTCCAACCCACAAAAAAAGGTCTTGTGGTGTTAGATCAGGACTTCAACCTGGCACTCATGAGAATCAGTTTTGAAAAAAAAACTTTTCATTAACAAAAAAACTTTAGTGAGTATTTAATTTATTTACACTGCAGTGAATTGCCATAAACAACAATCAGCTGTTTTATATAAAACATTACATTACCTTACATTTTAGCTAAAAGGTGTCAGCTGTCCCATTCAGAGATGTAACTATAGCAAAACAAAAAGGGTAACTTGCTTATCAAACACCCTGTATATTATTCTATTATTATTATTAGCCTGTGATTGAGACGTACAGTTGAGCCAGTATTGGTAGTGTTGGTGCCAAGTTGCATTATCTGTTCACTTGTTCAGGTCGAGGTAGACAGGACATGTAACGAGAAACACGAGAAGAATAACAAAACCACCCTTTCTCACCCCCCCCTTCATCACCCCTGGCCTGGCAACATGTCATTCCTTAAAAACAAAGGCTTTTCCAAGGATAGAGAAAAGATATGTAATGTCTTTCCAATTCTTTGATAATTTATTTAAATTGGCCATGGTATCAACTTCACTTTGTTACTAAGGGACTCTTTTATTAGAGTCAAAGATTCTGAATCAAATATTGTAGGTAGATAGCGTATAGATACCGAATGGCTGAGGCGGAAAAATTAACATTGTTGCGGCAGCCCAAGCACAGATAGCGCTGCGAGGGAACTCCTTTAAGAGTCTCAAATAGAGCCACTGACGCACGTGCAAGTTCGTTCGTTCTCGAAAATCGCACTATTGGACATCGGACAAACTAAAGCATGTGGAGCCGAGGGGGAGAAAATACGGCGAGATACGGCAGCGCTCGCAGTGATATCTGTGCTTGGGGTGCCGCAGCAACTATCTTGATTTTCATGCCTCAGCCATACGCGCTATTCACCTACCAAAAATCTTTGGTAGAATTCTGTTCCACAAATTTCAATTTGAAGTTTGCCAGTTATAAAATTGTGGTGGATTGAAGTGTTTATGTCTTAAAACTCCACAATTTTGGATTGGGGTTTGGCATTTTCCAAATTAAGACCTTTAATTTAATACCAAATCTCTTCCAAAGTGGTGGCGTTTTCAAGTTTTAATAACCTTAAACCTAAACCGCCGCAAACTCATGTTTTGAGCAAGTTGAAACTAGTGGCATTTATTTAAACTCAAAATTTGCAATATTTCATGCATTAGCCCTCTTGGAGTTTTTAGTGTTGATTAAAATGTTCATGTTGGAATACATTTGTTTATAAAACTGGGGCGCATTTTAATTTATTTTTGTCGAATTTTTTTAGTACGTAACGTTGCATTTATACATACACAGAGTTGACATTTTTCAATAGGACGCGTTTATTTCAATGTTTAATTGTAACAGTTTTATTATTATTAACATTTATCGTAACGCTAGTGCTTAAAGTTGAGCTCGTGTAGACAAGTAGTGTTTTATTTCCAGCCCACTTCTATCCATGTTTTATTAAGAAACTATTGACCAGAACACATATTACAAACTCCCGCCAAATCTTGGCTAGTTTGTAAACAAAAACAACGAAATGTCACAGAACAAATTCGAACACTTATTGCGTGTGGTTATTTAAAACTTGACCATGTTCTTCAAGGTATTTTTTTAATCATAACGTTGAACCAAATTAAATTTCTATTAGTATTTTTCTTTGTATTTTTCCGAATGGGTCCAGCTGTTTGGCTAAACCAGCTGTATGAGTTACATAATCGTAAAATATAGTACATACTAAACTGACAAATTACAGATTGCTAGAAGTAACACTGGCCAGCAACAGTGACTGGTGGCAGTTTGCTTCAACTTTTGTTCCTTTTAGTGAGGTGAGAATAAATTGTAAAAACTAACACACTTAGTAGAAACTCACCCTGTATTTCTTAAGGGTACAGTACCTGTCGGCCATTTTGTTTTTGTCCCACAAGAGCAATGTAAAACAAACATTTTCTCAAGATACTTCACGCCTACAATTTTCATCACATCTTTTAATGAAATAAGTTTTATTTGAAAGCTAACAATGTACTGCAGTAACTCCACTGACCACTTTTTGAAAGTTTTATTAGTTTACTAGTGAAAACGGAACATAAACCAAAGTTTCTTCAATTTTTAATTCATACCACGGTTTTATAAGACAAAAATGGACATTCGTGACGAAGTCACTAAAACATTCAGTTCACTAAAAAAAGTTTATTTCATAAAATTCGATGACTAAGGCGTGATGTGAAAATTCACGTTTTACATTGCTCTTATGGAATTTCCAGGTCACGGCCACTACTGCGCATGCTTAACGGCTAAAAACTAAATTAAATTAGAAAACCAAACCCTAGTCTTCCTCAATGTTAAGATAAATCACATAAAACAAGACCAAGATATGAAGAAGGGGATGAATATTGTAAAGGAAACAATCAATTTCCTGGGCACTGGAAGAAGTGGAGGAACGGAGAAGCGGAGTTTGGCCAAGGTTCAAGCGCAGTGGAGCAATCTGGCGGCGCTCATTGCAACTAACATGACTCACTCATCATTCATACACAGTGTCCTACTAACCCTTAACCCACTCTACACACTGTACATTCTTCAATCCTGGCCACCATTTTGAATGTTCGGTGGATTATTTTATAAATAGAGCTGTATACACTGTTAATGAGATGTTATATCATGTTTGTTTCGAAAGTATACATTTTTAATACCGTTATAAAAGATTATGTTATGGTAGGCAGATTAACCTTTTGCGCTCCAATGGCGAACTGGGTCCGACATCGGAGCGGAACGGCAAAATAGTCTAGTCCGACACATCGTTTATTGCATATAGCGCAAACGATAGGCAAGGACTACGCTACACTAATGGCACCTAGCAGAGAAAACCGAAACTACCACCCCCCCCTGACGCACATAGTTACAGCAGCCCGAGCACAGACAGCGCTGGCGTCTTTCTCCCCCTCGGCTCCACATGCTCGAGTTTGTCCGATGTCGATGACTTAAATGTGACCAAATCGTGCGATTTTCCAGGACGGACGAACTTGCGCGTGCGTTTGTTGTTCTACTTGACACTCTTAACAGAATTCCCACGCAGCGCTATCTGTGCTTGGGCTGCCGAACTATGTTGATTTTCCTACCTCAGCCATGTGGCATCTATGCCCAATCTACATACCATAACATAACCTTTAACAACGGTATAAAAATTTATAATTTCGAGACGTACATAATATAAACTCCAGTTTGGAAACATAAAATTACCGACAGTCAAACACGCAAAATTCTAGGGACTAGAACTTGCTATGAATTGAAATTGGAAACAAATTTACTGAAACTATTTTAAGACTATTAAACTCGGCTTTGCAAATGTCAGCTTTAAGAGATACAGTTGATTGAAAACTTCGCATGATGATAAATAATGCATATTTTCCTTCGACTCTTCAATATGACATTAAGTTTTGGGGAATTTCATCCGAGTTAAAAAAATTTAATAATACAAAAAGATTTTAAGAATAGTGATTTTTTTCACCGTGGAATTTCTCTTGCGAACAAAGGTTACACGAACTTAAGGTTGAAGACTGTGCCGTGCTTAGTGATTTTCAAAACGTTGTTATTTGTACAAGCCAATTATTAAAACTAGTATCGAAGCTATAAAGTCTGTTAGCAATTTGTTTCTTAGGCAGCTATTTGAAGAAGTCGGTTTTATTTAAAAAATTAATATTGGCAAGAGTAGTGATGAGTGTAAACAGTGAGGGTTTTTTGTTTTTTTAATGTTTATAATCAGTACACTAGAAGTGGTTTTGGGTAAGGAGGGGCTGGAGGGAGGGGGCTATATTTATCCAACTGATAGTTTTGGGTAAATTGGAGTACAGTATTTATTAAACATAAATTTACAATAAGCTACAAATCACAATATGTCACCTGACTTTTGGAACAACAAAAACTGCATATTACAAAAAAGTTAGTTTGCAACTCTGCTGGCCTCCTAAAATTTATATTTGGAAATAAAATATAGGTACCAAATATTTCTTAGATATTACCTAGTTCATGTACTCTTTTTGTATGTAAAACCAATTATGTAAATTTTATATCCTGTTCATTGATGCCTTACTTAAGTGATATAACGTTTCTAGTTTTGCTTTAAAAAATAAAAACAACGTTTTCGTAGTGTTCTTTTTGTTTACTCAAAAACAAAGGAAAATGTCTGTAATAATATTTCAATGTGATAAACACTTTATATCATTCATAACATTATTCATAAAAATGGAATTCAACACAGTTATTATTTAATTTATGAATACAGTACCACAGATGATATTATGTTGGGTAGATTGCGCATAGGTGCCACATGGCTGACGCAGGAAAATCAACATGTTGCGGTAGCCCAAGCACAGAGAGCGCTGCCATCTCTTGCAGTGTTTCCCCCCTCGGCTCCACATGCTGGATTTTGTCTGACGTCAATATGTTAAAAGTGACCAAATCGTGCGATTTTCATAATAAACACTTTATGACAACATTTTGTAAACTTCATAAATGTGTTTTGTTCATAATTATAATTTAATTTTAATACAAAACCATGTTGAATGTAAAATTATTCTTTTATTATGTGTAAGGTAAACAATTTTTAAAATTCAAAGTTGCTGGCAAACACAAAATGAAATGAGTTTTTATTTCTCACCTGTTTAATTGTTTGTGTTATGATATCAAGGACATTGTTTACTAACAAAATCATACAAAATTTTTAGTTGAGTTGCATACAAATTAAAAATGACTTATTTGATGTCTGTAGTTTTGGCATCAGCGATATATTTTGGACTACATTATTTAAACTACAAGGATTTATTAGAGCAAGGTGCAGTGACGTACAAGAAAACCAATATCATAGCCACATTGCTCTTATGGGAGAAAATTCCAGGTCACGGCCACCACTGCGCATGCTTAACGGCTAAAAACTAAATTAAATTAGAAAACCAAACCTTAGTCTTCCTCAATGTTAAGATAAATCACATAAAACAAGACCAAGATATGAAGAAGGGGATGAATATTGTAAAGGAAACAATCAATTTCCTGGGCACTGGAAGAAGTGGAGGAACGGAGAAGCGGAGTTTGCCAAGGTTCAAGCGCAGTGGAGCAATCTGGCGGCGCTCATTGCTAACATGACTCACTCATCATTCATACACAGTGTCCTACTAACCCTTAACCCACTCTACACACTGTATCTTCAATCCTGGCCACCATTTTGAATGTTCGGTGGATTATTTTATAAATAGAGCTGTATACACTGTTAATGAGATGTTATATCATGTTTGTTTCGAAAGTATACATTTTAATACCGTTATAAAGATTATGTTATGGTAGGCAGATTAACTTTTGCGCTCCAATGGCGAACTGGTCCGACATCGGAGCGGAACGGCAAAATAGTCTAGTCCGACACATCGTTTATTGCATATAGCGCAAACGATAGGTGGACTACGCTACACTAATGGCACCTAGCAGAGAAAACCGAAACTACCACTCCCTCCCCTGACGCACATAGTTACAGCAGCCCGAGCACAGACAGCGCTGGCGTCTTTCTCCCCCTCGGCTCCACATGCTCCAGTTTGTCCGATGTCGATGACTTAAATGTGACCAAATCGTGCGATTTTCCAGGACGGACGAACTTGCGCGTGCGTTTGTTGTTCTACTTGACACTCTTAACAGAATTCCCACGCAGCGCTATCTGTGCTTGGGCTGCCGAACTATGTTGATTTTCCTACCTCAGCCATGTGGCATCTATGCCCAATCTACATACCATAACATAACCTTTAACAACGGTATAAAAAATTTATAATTTCGAGACGTACATAATATAAACTCCAGTTTGGAAACATAAAATTACCGACAGTCAAACACGCAAAATTCTAGGACTAGAACTTGCTATGAATTGAAATTGGAAACAAATTTACTGAAACTATTTTAAGACTATTAAACTCGGCTTCTTTGCAAATGTCAGCTTTAAGAGATACAGTTGATTGAAAACTTCGCATGATGATAAATAATGCATATTTTCCTTCGACTCTTCAATATGACATTAAGTTTTGGGGAATTTCATCCGAGTTAAAAAAATTTAATAATACAAAAAAAGATTTTAAGAATAGTGATTTTTTTCACCGTGGAATTTCTCTTGCGAACAAAGGTTACACGAACTTAAGGTTATGAAGTCCTGTGCCGTGCTTAGTGATTTTCAAAACGTTGTTATTTGTACAAGCCAATTATTAAAAACTAGTATCGAAGCTATAAAGTCTGTTAGCAATTTGTTTCTTAGGCAGCTATTTGAAGAAGTCGGTTTTATTTAAAAAAATATTGATGCTATTTTAATATTGGCAAGAGTAGTGATGAGTGTAAACAGTGAGGGTTTTTTTTTTTTAATGTTTATAATCAGTACACTAGAAGTGGTTTTGGGTAAGGAGGGGCTGGAGGGAGGGGGCTATATTTATCCAACTGATAGTTTTGGGTAAATTGGAGTACAGTATTTATTAAACATAAATTTACAATAAGCTACAAATCACAATATGTCACCTGACTTTTGGAACAACAAAAACTGCATATTACAAAAAAGTTAGTTTGCAACTCTGCTGGCCTCCTAAAATTTATATTTGGAAATAAAATATAGGTACCAAATATTTAGATATTACCTAGTTCATGTAATTTTGTATGTAAAACCAATTATGTAAATTTTATATCCTGTTCATTGATGCCTTACTTAAGTGATATAACGTTTCTAGTTTTGCTTTTAAAAATAAAAACAACGTTTTCGTAGTGTTCTTTTGTTTACTCAAAACAAAGGAAAATGTCTGTAATAATATTTCAATGTGATAAACACTTTTATCATTCATAACATTATTCATAAAATGGAATTCAACACAGTTATTATTTAATTTATGAATACAGTACCACAGATGATATTATGTTGGGTAGATTGCGCATATGCCACATGGCTGACGCAGGAAAATCAACATGTTGGTAGCCCGCACAGAGAGCGCTGCCATCTCTCTTGCAGTGTTTCCCTCGGCTCCACATGCTGGATTTTGTCTGACGTCAATATGTTAAAAGTGACCAAATCGTGCGATTTTCATAATATACACTTTATGACAACATTTTGTAAACTTCATAAATGTGTTTTGTTCATAATTATAATTTAATTTTAATACAAAACCATGTTGAATGTAAAATTATTCTTTTATTATGTGTAAGGTAAACAATTTTAAAATTCAAAGTTGCTGGCAAACACAAAATGAAATGAGTTTTTATTTCTCACCTGTTTAATTGTGTTATGATATCAAGGACATTGTTTACTAACAAAATCATACAAAATTTTTAGTTGAGTTACATACAAATTAAAAAATGACTTATTTGATGTCTGTAGTTTTGGCATCAGCGATATATTTTGGACTACATTATTTAAACTACAAGGATTTATTAGAGCAAGGTGCAGTGACGTACAAGAAAACCAATATCATAGCCACATTTCTCTTCTGGTCCGCAGTCCTAACTTTTACGTACAGATTCGACCGCCAACCATGGAGAAAACAATCCTACACTTCCCGATTGGTCCTGGATTTATTTGGAGCTTTAATCACATTCGAATTGGCCCACAGCTTTTGGGCTGTAATTGAAGACCTAGTAATCAACAAATTCTCAAATTGTATTGTTCGCTTTCTCCCACCAAATTTGGGTGGTAGTTTCTCAGAATACGCTTCAGTAGCAGTGCTCTATGCCATCAGCTTTAATTTGTTCAAACTCGCCTATAATATTGATAACTATTTAAATTACTATTTGGACGAAGTTAGCAGTGAAGAAGACATCAACTTCAGTGGACATTCATCTTACTCTTCGTCCAATGAAGGAGGGTTGGGAAGCACTTCTCAAGGAGCCCAGATTCAGGCACCTCTGACTCCGAAGTTGTACCGCACGAAAAACACCCTCCCCTCGGTTCCTCCCACGACCCGTAGTCGCTCTACAGCCAGCAGCCCTGTCATCAACCACTGTCTACCTTGCTCAACTTAAAATTCTAGTAACAAAATAATTTAATAAAATAAATAAAATTTTAGTTTCTAATTTTAACCTGCAGTTTTATTTACCATCGATTTATTTTTGTGATGCCCTAAGGTGTCAACACAAAAGAAACACTTTAAACTGTTGAGTTTTCCAATCGTCACAAAATCAAATGACATGTTGTGCAGGCTACATAATATAGCTAGTTTTATGATACAATAAAGTATTTATTTAGTATCATCCATTCACCAATATCCATCGATCACCATAATCAAGGTTATAAACAACCAAGCCCTTCATTTTAAAATGTTATTAGGCTTGTTTTATGATTGCAAAAAAGTAAAAACAAGACTACTTTTAAACATCTTTTTTATGTTAAGGTCGTATTGAAAAAGCCTTCTAGAATAGCAGCCTCAAGCTAATACAGTGTCTGACAACATTTTTAGTGTTTTTTTTTCTATGTGATTAAGTTTGCCAGAGACTACATAGCCCATCCAATGACCATGTTCCCAAAAAACCTTGCAAAACTCTCTCGACTTGATAGTAATCCAGTATTATGTAAGATCAAACAAAGTACGTAAACGGTTGATACTTTGTTAACAAAGTGTTAACGCTGGGTCCTGCTATTATATCCGTGCCTTACGGCTAGGGAATTGCAAAGCAGATTCGATGTCACATCTTCGGTAAGACAGCTATGCTTCACGAAGGCTTTTAATTTAATTGTAAAAGCTGTAAGAAATCTTAAACGACCTGCTATTGAAAAATTTGGTGGTCGCTTTAGCTTGTTGCGCCCGTTTGCACAAGAACTATTCACCATAATTGAGACCGATTCTATAATAAACATGAGAAAATGAGTTATATATTAGCTATTTTAAAATCATTGGTGTACTGAATGGGAAACTATGGGTTTATATTGATTTGTATCTAAAAAGTACCTACTACACTTGAAGAGCATCCCTATAATAATATGGTTACAATAAGTTATTACAATTATGAATTATTGCAAGGCAATGGAAGATTGGGTCCGGTTTGTTCCTTGGTGTGGGAGCGGCCAATGATTTTAAAAGACCAGGCAGACACGTAGATAAAGCGCCGTTTGCATAAGACAGTTGAATTTCCTATGAAATTTGTTACTCAAATCGCTCCGATCACAACCTTGCTTTGGCTATACAAGCGGTTAATATCCTCTCATTCCATTTTAAAAGTAAAATAGCATGAAATATAATTACCTACAAAATTAATGGCAATATATGTGTGAAGAATTGTTTTAACCAAATGTGTAAGATGGGCTACTGCCGCTGCCTGCACATAAAGCAGGACCAGCCAGGATTTTGATTGCATTTTGATAGGGGGTTCTAGGACCATGAGGTCTTTCATAGCGTGTGAAACCCACCGGCGGGTCCTGAGTAGCTTGGAACACTTCAACCCAATCCCGTCCGGGGAAACATTATCAACATTGTGGAGTAAATACAGGTGCTCAAGACCCTTTGGGGAAACTTGTAACCGAAGCTAAATTGACAATTAGATAATTTCAAATTAAAATATAGTAGTAACTTCGTTCTAGAAATTAATAAGAAAAACTGTTACAAAACCTAGAGTATCTAACATTTGATTTAATTTTTTTAATTTTTTGGTAATGGTAATACTTTGTGCTAAAAAAGGTTTTGAACCAAGGCAACCCTATGTATGTTACCTGTATCAACTCTTCTCTGTTTTATCCATGGCAGGACTGCAAATTCGTGCCTTATAATGAACAAAGATCTCCTCATCGTCGCAACAACCAATGTCCATACTTGTTCATAGGATCGCCTGTATGTTTACACCAAAGATTATGTTATGTTAGGTAAATTGCTCATAGATGCCACACTACTGAGGCAGGAAACTTAACATAGTTCGGCAGCCCAAGCACAGAAAGCGCAGCGAGGAATTTCTTTTAAAGTCTCAAGTGGAACCACTGACGCACGCACAAGTTTGTTCGTTCTTGAAAATCTCACGATTTGGTCACATTTAAGTCATTGACATCGGACAAACTCGAGCATGTCGGTTTGAAGGGGGGAGAAAGACGGCAAGAGATGGCAGTGTTTTCTGTGCTTGGGCTGCCGCAACTATGTTGATTTTCCTCCCTCAGCAGCCATGCATCTATGCCTAATCTACCTATCACAACATTATCTTTGGCTACATGCTTAAACCAATTTCTGACAAAGTTAAACCAATTTCTGACAACAAACAATGGCAGTCTTTAAAATTAATATAGCTCATTATGAAAAAAATGTTAACCATAACAAATTATCTCAGATTAGGGCTTTTCACCCGATTTGTGTTCAGTCCCCATGTGATCACAATAATCAGTACCACAATGATTCAAAATATCCACAAACTTGTTTTAAAAAAATTCTAATTTCTCTTACTACCCCGTTATTTATTTGTTTTAAATATCCTCTTAAATATTCAGCTGGCAAACAACGACACAAGACTAGTTTATGAGTACAGTGGCAGTGTTGGGGGAGGGAGTTCATAAATTTCATGGGCGGCTGGTTTACAAACATCTGTGTGGAAACAACAAACTACTAGCGCACTCTGGTGACCGCTTGCACTAACCATATCACGCTAATTAGCTTAATGTCATAACTCTGTGGCGGGCGTTTGTGATATTAGGTTGAATCAGAGCTGCTTATACGAGTTAGGGCCGGTTTCCCCAAATTCTCGTTGTCCCGGTTTACTTTGTACCGATCAAAATGTATACCTCGGGTTTAAACTCGAGGCGTTTCTAACTTTTTGTTCTTTGCATGAATTAAACCTCGCATGTCTGTTTTTCTGTTTGATTTCTTTTCATTTATCTACACAAACGAACTCAATATGTTTCTTATGAAGGAGCGTTGTCATCTAATTTCATCAGGATCAGGCCTTCCTCAAGGATCAAATTTGGGACCATATTATTCATCATATTTATAAATAATATAACAACTTCCATAAAAAATAGCAATTTTTGTGTTGTACCAGTGATTTAAGATCTACAAAGCATAAACACCATATCTGATTATTATTAGAACTACAGGATGATTTAGACCAACTTTCTCTGGAGTGAAGGCAGCTTTGAAGTTCAATACGAATCAATGTTCCGGCATGCGTTTTCAAGGCGATCTGACAGAAATATTCTTCATTATAATTATGCCAGGGTGGTACTCAATGGTTTCAAAATAACTCTATCAAGAATCTGGGTGTTGTTATATTCGATGAAAAGTTATCATTTGTTAACATGTAATATCGATATGCAAATCTGCATTTTCAGTTTGGGTTTCATGGTCGTTCTGTAACTTCTAAGAAACACTCACGTACTCAAACTTCTTTATTGTTCATTAGTTAGCCAAGCTAGAATTTGCATCTGTCATCTGGATCCACATTATGCATATCTTTCTGATTTAGTCAATTCTGAGGAAATTTTTGAGATTTTTTGTACTTTTAAAGTTTGGTCACTACACAAGAGTGGTCTTATTTGAGCTCTTATCAATGTTTGACCTTGAATCGCTGGATTAGGGCGGCGAGTGTCCATGTTGGTTTTCCTGCACAAGCTGGTGAGAGGGTGCGATCGACGACTCGGCTGCTTACAATGTTACAGTTTAACGTACCTCGTCTCAATGCAAGAACTCGTTTGTTACTTTCCCACGATTTTCTCGTACTAATCTGGCTCTAATTCCCCACTAAATTTATGATTAGGTTGCACAATGCGCTTCATTAAATATTGATATTTTTCACTTTTCTTTGGCAAAATTTCCTCAACGTCTTCTAATATTTTCAACAGCTCATCCATTATTGGATTAAATAAATGTTAAACGAAACAAAAAATACTATTTTAAAAAGTAGGCTACTGGCTAAGTATTTGTAAACTTACTATTAAGGCTAGGCTTTGATTTCCAAATTTGTTATTCATTCCAATATTATTTATTTCATAATATTTCCAACAGTTTAATGAATTAATCCATTTAACTGATTGTGCGTTTAAAAATAGATACGACGATTTATAAAAGTAATAGGCTAAGTATTAGTGAACTTAATATTATGGTGCGAAGGCTAGTCTTGATTTACAAGTTTGAGGTTAGTTTTGTTTATTTCGACTAGTATAACTTTGTATCAGCCGTTTAAACCACCTGCCGAGGCCAGTTAGTTTGTTCCGGCCAAATTGACGGTACTTTTGAGAAACACCTCCTCGAGATTAAACGCGGTTTAAACTGCCGATCTCAGTTAACTGACGTTGGGGAAACCGGCCCTTATTGTCTAGAATAAGAGTTAAAACATAGACGACGCGTAGTCACCGGTGCTACCGTGAGTCATAGCGAATTGCCTGTGGTGGGGGGAGGGACAATTTACTCCAAAATGTTTTTTTTTCATGCTATTACAACTGTACTTGTTCGATTTTAACAAAACTATATATAAATATTTATTAAAAAAACAAAAATCGTTCGACTTTATTATTTACAAAATAAAGCTTTTAAAATGCTCAGCTTGCATGGCTTTTTCAACTGTAAATAAAAACATAAATATTTATGTAATAGTAATCAACACGCACACATAAAGCAAACAACATCATATCAGAAATCAAGATACGAATATAGTCGACCTAACTTTTGTCCAACACCATCTTAGTCAGGCAGATTTTATTTTTCAGTTTACAGATCCACAAATTTGAGACGTTGTTGAATCACACTCTGATTATAAACACAGTTTTATAGCATACAACCCTATTTTTAAGGAAAACAACCCTCCTTCCCACCCACAAAAGCATTTCCGAAAAAGAGAACGTTCTATACTACGGTAGAAATGAATATGGAAATGCACTGATAAAATATTAACTTTCTGTATGGCTCTGTAATATAGCAGCTTATTTAAAGACATGGCAAAACAATGCATTTTAAGTTTAGAGAAGGTTTAGTTGTAAGTTTATTGAACCAAATTATTTTATATTCGATTAATAGTTAAGAGCTGTATAATGAATTAAGATTTAAAACCGGGATAAGAACTAAGTTCAGTATTTAATTTTCAAAAACGTTTATAAATACACTAAATCACTCATTTGAGATGCCCCACTCTCATGAGGGTATTTTAAGGCAAATATGTGGTGAAGGATGAGTGTGATGAGTGGTAGTAATGAGTTATGAGGGTCTTGTTACAAACTAAGGCCGATCTCTTCCTTAGAATGGGTGCAATACAAATGAAGACAACAACGGCTTAACGACTTCCGAACCACGGTGATGGTCTGATATACCTAAACGATGGTGAATTATGCATACTATCAGATGATCACTGAGACTATCTGAGCCGCTTTAGACCTAAATCATCCCAAACCTGACCTCCATGAAGCTGGATTACAAGACCACGCCACGAGTCCCAGTCGTACAATAAAGCTAACCGTAATAATTATGTATTGCAGTACTTTCAACTACTGCAACTTTCAAGACCGACTTTCCTAGTGGGTCATTAATTAATACCCAATGACCAATGGAAATACAAGGACCAACGGCTTAACGTGACTTCCGAACCATGCAGGTGATGGTCTGATATATCTCTAAACGATGGTGAGTTGATGTAAGATCATCGATTGAGACTATCTGAGCCTATATCATCCTCAAACCTGACCTCCATGAAGCTGGATTACAGGACCACGCCACGAGTCCCAGTCGTACAATAAAGCTAACCGTAAATTTTGTATTAAGCAGTACTTTCAACTAGTTTTTTAACTCGACTGATTCACCTACCTGCATGACATACACAGCATACGTTACTCACTCTCTATGCTAATGCTGGGTAGTGGACATATGATTTACAATGACATTCATCTCCCCACGTGACACACTCGGATAACATCGATATTTATATCAACAGTTGTCCCACAACAATATGCCAGCTGTTTCCTTCTTTTGCCATATGGAACTGTCACAATTTAGCGGATACTTTATTAACTCGTGCAACTAGCTGTAATGATACGTGAGGTTTTCGGCAGGTCGTCATTGAATCAGCTGGTGTTGTTCAATAAACATAGGCGACAGGTAGCCACAAGCGCTACAATGAATCTCAGCGAATTTTTGATAAAGAAAAGTGTTCATTTATAAATTTTTAACCAGACGAAATTCTTTCATATAAAATTATTATTATTACAATTTGTTTAAATATTTGCCTTTTTTACTCTATGGTTTTGTAATAGTAAACTAAAAACAGCTGTTAATAGTTTTTTTTAATTTTTGTTTTGAAATAAGTTGTTTACTTTCTGTATCCTAGAAAAACTAGGCTAGAAAATTAATTGTTTATTAAATGCACAGTGATGTTTACCATGATTGAGAAAATTTAATTTCTGCCCAGTGCTCTGAATGTCAAAGTGAAGAAATTCAGACTAAATAATTAAACTGAAATAACTTTAAAACGGTAAATTCTAGAGAAACGGGAGTTGTTTTGATCGATTGAGAAAGTTCTACTAATCAGGTAAAATCTACTAAACAGGGTGAACTTTGTATTTATTAGTGGTAAAGCTACATTTTTATAGGTAACACAAAACTTTGAATGGTCGCCATTTTGAAACGGAAGATTCGATCTAGCTGATTAACAAACTTAACCTAGATAATTTCAAAAGGAACATTTGTACTGAATTTCATGAAGATCGAACCGAAAATGCGACCTGTAGAGTGGTCAAATTTGTATATAAATACAAACATAATATATAGGTTAACATACTTTTGTACTAGCAGCTCACACCCGAAGATGAAGTTACCTTCGAAACCGGTCGTGTGGAATAAAAAATGTTTAACCAAGGGTACTTAGTTGTTCTTTTCTTCTCACTCAAATATATAAAAGTTTTTCTATTCGACTCAGGAGGTGTTGGGAAGCTCAAATCTGCAAACCGCACCTTTCTACGACGTTTCCTTCTCTTTGGCGAGAGAAATCAATAGCTATATTTTCAAATAATTCGCTAATAATAGTACATTTCATCACTAAGTCCTAAAGATCTAAAAGATTAATTTAAACGATCGTTCAGGCACACAAAACAAGAAGACGTTGAAAAGTCTGCCATAGTAAACATAGTTACAACACGAAACATGCTGCAGAATTTGACAAAGCCAAAGTATTGGTTACCAGTTCATACTGATACCCAAGAGCCATTGAAATAATTAAAAACATTATCAGCGTTAAGCTTTCCAGAAGCTGGCAACGAGTCCTAAAGAAGTCTTTTCGGTAGTGTCACATCCAATGAGAACAATAACAGTTGGCATCCCTGCTTCAAAGGAGGGTTGGCAGCCCTGTCACCAATAGGATAGCAGACAGCAAGTAGCTCAGTTTCAGCCAATCAGTGACTGAAGATGGTACTCCACAGCGAGATTGAAATATTCCAAACTAATTATGGCGATGTTTTGACGCGGTGAGAAATAACACATAGTTTGATCATTTCAAAACACAATAACAATCCATAACAGCTGAAATCGATCGTTTGAAAATGTACTACCCATTACAAAAACATCTCCAGCAAACATGCAGCACGCGAGAGTCCAGAGCAGTTTGTCTTATTGCTAAATCGCAATAAAATACACTATCACAAAGCTGTTACAGCCAGCAAATGGAATATTTATGTTCTGTTTCAACTGTTATTGCGTTTCAAGATGATCCATTTGTACACGTTTCGATGGTTGAATTACCTCCGGTTTACGATTTAACTACGATTGAGGCTGTATGATCAAGGTTATGTCCTTGGTAGTGCAGTAGAATTAGATTTTACCCAGGGATAAATCACTAAATCACTATTTGAGACGCCGACTACTCTCATGAGGGTATTTTAAGGCAAATATGTGGTGAAGGATGAGTGTGATGAGTGGTAGTAATGAGTTATGAGGTGTAGTCTTGTTACAAATAAGGCCGACTCTTCCTTAGAATGGGTCATTAATTAATAGCCCAATGACCGATGGAAATACAAGGACCAACGGCTTAACGTGACTTCCGAACCACGCAGGTGATGGTCTGATATGTCTAAACGATGGTGGGAGTTGATGCGGGTATCATCAGATGATCACTGAGACTATCTGAGCCGCTTTAGACCTATATCATCCTCAAAACCTGACCTCCGTGAAGCTGGATTACAGGACCACGCCACGAGCCCCAGTCAAACTGTAGTTCGTCCGAACCATGGTGACACCATGGTCCGAACGAGTTGAAATATTTTGAATTATTCTTCTCGTACTCAAAGTTGGGGTGTGCTATAGCAGTTCTTACAGTAAAAATAAAGAGTGGCAGCCTAAAATGTGTAGGAGAAACAATGTAATTTAATTTCTCTGGAATTCATTTTTTTAACTGTTCAGTTTGTGATATATATTAGAAACATTGCTTACACTACTGCTACCGTGAATCCTAGCGAACTACGTGTAACGGGGGATATCAACACTGGAAGTAATCTTTGGGGGTGTTTCCTTAAAAAGGAAGGTTTATGCTCTTAATCTGGTTTTAACCCTTCAAGCCCTGACGTTTTAAGAGACAGATTTCATGTATTTAACTGTCCCCAACATGCGTACTAATAATCCAAATCAAGATGGCGGCGTAAAAACTATTTCCCGCCACCATCTTGATCTGGCTGAACGTATTTTGTTGATTTTTGGAATGTTTCTACCAAGTTTATACGATATATTTTATTTTTGTTTGTAATTTTATTTAAAAGTTCTTCATGTGACACTTCGTTATTTTGTTTGTTATTTATATTATTATGTCTGTAGTTATAGTTGTTTTTATATATTTTGTTGAGGTTAAGTGGTAGAAAGGGCTTTTAAGCCCTAACTTCGCCTTTTTGTTGAACCAAATAAAGACTTCTTATTATTATGTTTTCGGTTACTTTTCACCTGAAGACGGGATCAGATTGCAGATCCTGAAACGTCGTGAGCATTTTACTCACTAACGATGGAAATGTCCGTAATAACAGTTTAAACTCTGGATCATTTCGATGTTATAGATAACCGAGTATCTATCTCCATGTTGCATATCTCTTGGCACCCTAAACTTAAATATGTAGGCTACAATTTAAGTATCGTTACCTCACAAGCTGTCATTAATTTGAGTAAAAATTCGTTCACTTGTCAGCCCCAAAAAATTCATTTTCGGTCTGTTAAAATGAAGGAGACGGTCAGACAATAACAAATCCATATGTTCGGTCACTTGCTTACTACACACCCTGTATATAACGTATACTAGAATGCACAGCGTGGTATGACTCACTACCACCAGTGTTCGCTCTGCATGTGTTCGCAGTTTGGCAAATACTACTGTAAATACACATCGCGAGCAGCGGCAGCCAGCTTTATAGCTTCTATTGTAGCGCAGGCCAGAGTCAAATAATATTCTGTAGTGGTGAATTAGTCAACCAAGCAAGACCCCATGTTTACCACTGAAATCGCGGAGTATTGGTTGTTTCTCTCCGGTGGACGAGGGGTAGGTGGAAATTTAAGTTTGTCTTCTGTTTCAAAAACATCGGCTCTAGTAGGGTTGTCTTGTCTGGCTCCAGTCGCGTGCCGCCGACCTTGCCAGTCAAGAGAAATGGTAGTAGCGATATTCCAAATTTGCTCCGCTCACTCAAAACGTGGAAAACATGGTTTCTGGTCCCCGTTTCCTGTTGCCATTTATTTGCCGAAACGTAGGGGATTATATGATAGGGTAAGAGTGGTTCTATGTTCCTTATACACAAAAAAACACTGCTTGTGAAAATATAGTACACTTTTGGTCAACTTAACATTTGTTGCTAATATTGGCATAAGATTTCTTTAACCAGGCTCTACATTCTTCAAACTTGTCTTCTTTTCAAATCAAAATGTGACCCCATAAGAGGAAGTGACATTCACTCTTATGAAACAAGAGGCAGGAGAACTATCGAACTGGGAGACACAGAACGATAGTTCATGAACGTTTGCCTTCTCAGGCAGGAGTTCAACTAGTCAACCGGTTGCCAAATTCGATTAAAAGTGCCGAAGGCGTTCAAAGCTCGTCTAAAACAAATTTTGGTCACAAAGGCTTTTACAGTACAGACGGGTTTATGGCACATAACTGGGAGACTGCAGAACCTAACGACGTACAATAGGAGGGCTAGAGTGGAACAATTCGAATGAATGAGAGAGAGTGAATGAACAAAATGTATGTTTGAACGGGACCTCGATGTCAGAATGCAAGGAAAATTTTAGTTCAACCAATAAATATGACGATTGCATAACATGTTTATGTTTCCGCAATAAACTATTTATTTATTTAGTTAACTTCAACTTCCGGTTTACCAGCTATTGGAAAACGATCAAAACGGTTGATGTTTAAATGAGTTTAAAGTACTTGTCTAATTAAGTCATCTTTGCCTTTGTCCACCTAAAATTATAATCGATCAAACTGTAGCTACAGACATGCAAGGTACAGCTTGAGAGAACTTATCTTATTGAAATCGTATCTTCATAAATATTGAAGAAGACTACTCAAGAAAGATGTAGCCATGTCGAACAAATCCCAGATGCAAAGTTATAGCGGCTGTGGTATTGGTAAAGTAAAATAAATTAATACATCTTTTATTACAAAACATTTTACAATACGTGGCAATCGTCAGAAAGGTTGATTATTGAAATTGTCCATTCACTCTCACATCTAAGTCCGTTTCATACATACAATTTTTCCATTCTCTCTCTCCCATTGATTCGAATTATCTCACTCTAGTCCCTAGTCGGTCAGCCAATTACAAAGTCTCCCAATTGAATGTCATAAACTCGTCTATGTTATAAAAGGCTTGAGTGAACAATATTTTAAAGACAAGCTTTAAATGCTTTGGGCACTTGTGCGTTTTTAAACAAATTTGTAAATCTGTTGATGAGATGAACACCTACCTCCCTGAGAAGGTAAGCGTTCATGGACTATCGTCCTGTGTCTCCCAGTTCGGTAGTCGTCCCTGCCGAATGGTTCTTAATATTTGATTTACATTAAGAATATGTATTAGGTTCTTTTTGTTAGGCTGATTTGTTTAACACAATCTAGTTTCATAACAGTGTGTGTCGCAACCTCTTATGGTATTACATTTTGTTTTGAAAAAGATGTCTCTAGAATGTAGAGGCAAGGGAGTGTCAACAGTTTGAGGGTTTTGAATGCTTGCCTACACGACTGTCTCAACCTTCTTACAAAGTCAATCCGTAAGGTAGATGTGGGTAGATTGCTCCGTAATACGCCATCATGTTTCGCCGTCAAAAACGTTATTCTAGGTTTTTTGAAATTTAGCTGCTGACGCAATTTTGGGATTTTGGTTGGGTACTGAAGGAACATTCACGATTCGTTCTCAATGATGATGGGATGATCTAAGAACCTGTGAAAAATTACCTTGAATTTGAAAGCGTCCAATACCTAAAAGCGTAAATGGATACCGGATCTTAAGAGGATTAATCACCCCAGAAAAAGTTGCTCAAAACATGCTCTCGTAGTTCCCCGTTTAGGACGCTATTTTTTGGTGTAGAGATTAGAAAAGTTGTTTTCCATGTTCTCAAAGGTTGTCTCTAGGTTTGTATAACCTGTTTTTTAGTCTTACGCAAATATTAGCAAACAATGTTTAAGTGGTCAAAAATAGGCTGTTTTAAAAGGCCCACCATTTTATTCACAAGCGGTGTTTGTCTTTTTCGTGTATAAGGAACATAGAACCACCTACCCTATCATATATAAACCCACATTTGTACGTTTCAGTTCATAAACAGCGTTGGAAACAGGGGGCTAAGAAACCATGTTTTACCAATTTTTGAATGAGCAGAGAAAAGTTGGAATATCGCTACTACCATTTCTCTTGACTGGCAAGGTCGGCGACACGCGCGACTCTTCAAAGAACTGAGCCAGACAAGACAACTCTACTTTTTGAAACAGGAGATAAACTTGGATTTCCACCTGCCCCTCCTCACGGAGAAATAATCAATACTCCGCTATTTGAGTGGTAAACACGGGTTCTTGCTTGGTTGATTAATTTCCTCTCAATGATAATCTATAACAAAAAGATTTGTTTTATTACTTGTATTTTGCTTGCGAATTCAAAAGGGACTGGAGAGGCTACTCTTTGGATTTAACTTGTCTTGTCGATGATTATATTTAATTTGTATTGAAACACAGTGTTTTACATGTTTTCTGTAGGTAAAAGTGTTCTGGAAGCACACATTTGATACACATGCGACACCTGCCGGCCTGAAGTGGAATCACAAGCCAGAAATACAATGGATTGAAAAGTCATTTGGCAGTTCGTCAAACTGCGTCTCTTGTCGATACACGTATCTCTAATGCAACAACAGGCAAGAAACCCAGCGCAAATTCACAAAAACAACAGAAAAAAAGCCCAACCTCAAAACTTCTATTTCATTTGTTTTTAACATTACAACATTGTATAAAGAAATGTGTACCGTCCCTTGTTGATATACGTATACTCTACTTCAACTAAAGGCAAGAAAACCAGAGTCAAACACACAAAAAGAACAAGAAAAAATTCCAACCTTCAAAACTTTGAAGCGAGTATCTTTTAAAAGTTTAATTTGTTACAATGCTGCAAATATATAACTTTATTCAAAATAATAACAACTTACCCAACTAGGACTTGCTACAAACAAAGTAATATAAAAACAAAATAATATAAATAACTGTTAATTATATTTGATTTGTGTTGTATAAATGGTTTCTACGAGTATATACTGAATATTTTAAAGCTGGTCTAACAATTTCTTCTGTTGTAGACTTTGAAATTTTGAATTTGGCAAAACATTTTAGTAAATTTAGGTATTGTTCCTCTTGCGTTAATCATAAAACCAAAAATTTCAATTTGTTTACGGTTGTATTTTGTTTGGTAGAATTTAGATGTGCTTTCATAAATGTTGACTTCTTTTTCGTTAATTTTGAATGGTTGGTTTTGATCAGTTTCGAATCTAATTGTGGGATCTAAAATTGTTCCAAAAGCGTTTTTAATCCAAATCATGTCAATTCTTCTGGTGCTTCCGTTTTCAGCTGGGCCGTGGACTTTTTCGTATACTTCAAACCCGTTTTCTTTTAGACTTTGGGCTCTGTTTTATAATACAGAAACGTACAGTAAGAAAAACAAAAGTAGCGAATAAATCCTTAAAGGGGTTGGCCCTAAGGATACTCGGATAGGAACAGTCCTGGCAATAATAAACCTTCAAAAATCTTCAAGTAAAAAGTAAATAATTGACAAACAATTTGGAAATCAGAAAATGGTTATAGCCCTTGATGATGGATAATGTAGCACCGCTGTAAACGTTTTAATATGACTATCAATTTTTTAGTGAATACCCTTGCTACTATTGCCAATTAAATATCAATAATTGGATGTTTAATTAAAAAACGTGATATGGTATTTTATAAACTTGTAAAAGAAGAAAACTTGTTGCAGGTCAAACAAACATGGTTGATTCCAAATTCTTCATGAACTTTGGAGTTTCGAATAACACAAATTTTGCTCAGGTCAAAATTTGTAATTTACCGTATTAACGTAATTTGAAGCTAACTTGTTGATTTTGCCTTGTGGTGAAAAAACACACCTCTCAGGACAAAATTGTATAGTGAGGGATATTAAAAAGCATAGGTAACAAAATTTAGCACGGGTAATTTTCAATTTCAATTTTCATTTCATCGATGGATACAGTCGGGTTCAGTGAACACTGGTTCACTATATTCCTTGGTTTGGAAACAATTTAATTAATTAAAAGTTCACTCCAAATTCCCGATTTGACTCCTGATGTACAGCAATCAGTCCGAATAATAAACTGGATTTTTTATTTCGAAATTAAACTGTCTCTCTAGGTTTACATAAACCCAAGGAAATGTAAGCACATTCAAGATGGCAACACTATTCATAATAAACTGGGCACAATTCTCTATTCTTGCCAAAAAGGTTGCAGTTTGTTTATTATTTAAACTTAACTAGTTTACCTCGTCACTTTTTTGGCGAAAACCAAACCTAACTCAGCAAAATACCAGGGTTGGCATGTTACAACTTTCTTTCACGCGATCATTATATAGCTGCGTGCCGGGTCAGAAAAATTAGTAATAAAACAAATAAATATATACGGAACATTATGTTTGAATGCGGTACTCAGCTCAAGCTTATTTGGAAATCTAATTCCTTGTTTTCCAACTGCTTAGAATAAATAGTTTAAAGATATTAAACTGAATATTTTACAGTGAATATTGATGTATTTAATAAGTGTTTATTAGCGAATTTCCATGGAACAAAGAGCTATTCATCTTAATTTGTGATCCACGTTTCAGAGACAAAAAAATAAAACATCTGAGTCAAGTCGACCATTATATAACAGTGTTTTTTCTAAACTTAGTACGTATTGTCACAAAATCTGAAAAATGAAGTGCCCAATCACAACAAAATAAATCTTTAGTAAAAAAAATCCCGTATTAAAGAGATTCTGTAATACTTGATCCAAAATTGATCATATCTACCCTATTTTGTTGTTGTTGATGACTTATTTTTCACAACGTTAACATCAAAATGGTGTTATGCACATTTCATTCGGGACATAACTGAAAACATCGATTACTTTTCCGCTACTTTTTCTTTTGAAACTATACTTCGATTAGTTACTAAACGTAAATTTATTTGTATAGGCCTCAGTCAAATATTTATTTTATCTATTTATTCATACACCTTGCTTTGGAAAAATGTTCCTAATTATGAACTCCCCTGCAAATTAACGCGAAACCCACCAGAAACAATACAACAACAAGACACCTCTGGTCAAATACTACCCGCACCAACACGAACGCACCCCATATGGCAGTAATATTTGAGGTTATGTTTATCAATTCGGCGACATAACGTTATCGATCTACAAAATGCCTGGGAAAGATGATAACCCACCTTATCACTCGGCCGAGATAACAACCGTGTACCGGTGAAACACTCCTGGCAGATGAGTTAGCACTAAATCTATCACTGAGTATTGCCGAACACACAATTCAACCGGGAAACAATGTAAGAAATAACTTCTTGTTGTTGACTGAGGACGCAAAACTGACACTGGGCCCGGCCGCACAAGGTTTTGGGCAGCAGCTAACGCTGCAGACTGAATCTTGACAGCAGTCCCTCCCCTTGCCAACTTTTCCCCGCCGCCGCTGAGAAATTCCCTTTTTCCCGGCGTGATTTCCCGCCCGTGCCGTGCTTAAGGGTACGTCTCAGCCACGCTTAATGCTGGAGTCTGCCATAATCCGAAATACGGTGACACTGTTAAAGTTAAGTTTTAATACTTGCATTAGTTTTAAAACCTACACGAGTATAGAGCGTATTCCCAAATAGTTTTTCAAAACTTGTACAGTTTCAAAGTTTATTTGTAAAACTATCAAACCTCTTATGATAAATCTCGAAAAACTCCTCTAGTTGCCAAATATATCGTGTATATTGATGTAAAAATTATTTTGAAAACTGGTCCATCGTAAATTCTTGCAATCGCTTGGTTTGCCAGTTAAAGCGCATCAGTTGAAAGAAGGCCCGTTGTTTAGCCACTTGTTATCTGCGCGGTGTCGTGTATTCCTTGATCGGACGAATTAAGGCTTTCTCTGAAGGTAACTAATTTTATGTTGTTATTTTTTACTTTTTTTTTGTTATACAGTAGGCTATAAATAAGCAAGAAATTGTGAAATATAAGCCAATTGAAAGACGCACTTGTTATTTCCCATATTTTGATGTATATACATATTCTGAAGGAATGAATAGTTGAGCCCATATGGTGTAGTGGTCAGCATAATCGCCTGGCAAGCGAGAAACCCGGGTTTAAGTCCCGGTTCGGTCCAAACATTTTGTTTTCAAATTTCTTTAGTATATATTCATAGCTATATATTTAATTTACAATATATTAAAAATCAACAACAAGTCTACGAAATTATAAGTAATCCGACCGCTTATATAGGCCCAACACAGCATGATAATAGGCCCTAATTCAAAGAGCCCGACACGCAGCTAAGCGCTAAAGCGCCGCTGCCGTGATTGAATCGAATTTCCTTTGAAATTTGTTACTCTAATTCGTCTAATTTACATTTTCTAATACGGCTAGTGTTTTTTTTGTTTTTTTTTTTTTATAGTGAATTTTTTTATCACCATTTTGAAATGGCTTTATGGATTTGTATAATTCTTTGTATATAGATATACGACAATAAAATACATATTTCAAATTTCATCAAAATAAGATGACATTTACTGTTATTAGATCATCAAAGTTCTGTTAGTCCGATTTTTAATATGTACATATGTGTATAAAATATGAAACAAATGTTCAAAACGTGTTCTAAAGGTCAGGATCGGTGCTCATTTCATGGTCCCGCGGTCTTCCCATGCTGACGCCTTGAAAACCCCAAAGGAAATTTGATAACAATTAAACTAAGTCAAAGATTTACTGCCGGGACCCCAAGGTTGGTTTTACAAGCTATCTATAATTATTATTGCACCATTTGTATCACTGAATCACTATTTGAGATGCCGACCACTCTCATGAGGGTATTTTAAGGCAAATATGTGGCGAAGAATGAGTGTGATGAGTGGTAGTAATGAGTTATGAGGTGTAGTCTTGTTACAAACTAAGGCCGACTCTCCTTAGAATGGGTCATTAATTAATAGCCCAATGACCAATGGAAATACAAGGACGGCTTAACGTGACTTCCGAACCACGCAGGTGATGGTCTGATATGTTAACTGCGTCCAAATACGCATGCAGGCTGTCCTAACAGTGTGCTAGGTAACAAAACACACAAAAAATCCATCGTAAAGTGTTTATATAATTTCTAAATAAATACGTTTTACTCGACATAAATGTAAAAATTCGAGCCTATGTTAATTTAAGTGAAATTCCCTCCGCCGGGATAAAAGTCCCTGGGCTCGAGTAGGGGTTGCCCTGATGCAGCGCTCGACCTGACCCCTAGCGGCAAGTGGAACAACTACACATCCACAGGTAGCAATCGTTATACGCAATAATTGTTGATATTTACATGTCCTAACAAGAGACACTCATTTCACTAGACATAATAAACTTGTCTGCGTTGTTGGTGAGACTATATGTTTAGTATCTGTACTGATATCTTTGTTGTTGTGTATCTATTTGTTATGTAATTGTTGAAAACTATTTAGAGAACTAATTTGTCTTAATAAATAATTGTATGTGATTTAAATTGATAGGCAACCCTGAACGTTACAGCGCCAAATAATAGGGTGACAAAATGTACAAATAAATTTTATCAGGAAAATTAATAATAATTGCCCTTATTTTAGAAAAATCAAGTTAAATTAAAACTGATTCATTTATTTTCAGGGGGCCTCATAACATTCAGTAGCAATCTTGAAGAAAAATCAGGTTTAAAATGCAAATTTTCATTAAAAAGTTTTTATAACAAATACTATAACTTCAAAATACATATGGGACGCAAAGTACGTCAAAACTAACTTCAGAATATATAAACATTCTGGGTTTTAAAAATGTTCCCTGTTCAAAAGTTAAGGTGGGAGGGACTTTTGAAATTCACCCTGTATATACACACTCATGGACAAAATTATGGAACCAAATGGGTTTCTTTAGTTTCATCACCTCTTTTTCGTTGAACACCCTGTATAATTTAGTTTATTAATTTATCGTTTGGTTGGTTTTAATATTTACGTACACTTTGCTAAAGAAAATTCCAATTTTAAACGAAAAAGGGACAATGAAATGAAGGAAAATCATTTGGTTTCATAATTTTGTCCGCTAATGTTCAATGAGATTGTTTGACAAATTTAAAACTTGACTTTTATTTTAATACCTTTAATTTATAAACTTTTCTTCATTGGTGTTTATCACGTGAAAAAAACAAACAATAGAGATGCTAGAGGTCGAGTTTGAAGTATCAAACTAAATATCTCATTGCAGTATTGTAACGAATAGCTTTCAAAACACAACGCAGCGCGGTGGAGAGTCAAGTATCGATCGGTTCGACTCAAATGCATCTAAAATAACATATCAAAGGCTCAGCTGAGTGCCAAAGAATGCGCTGTAGAATGCGATCTGCTTGGCTCTGCTAGACTGTATGTAGGCTACTGATGCGTAGAATGACTCATTCACTAGTCATTGTTGAACTGTTCTTTTGACAACAACGCAGGACATGTGTAAATATTTTTGACCGAGAGAAAATTTCTGATTCAACTCGATTTTAATTATTACATTTCTTTTGGAAAAATGAGATATTCATGCCGTCAGCATGGTAAGACCCGGGACCATGAAATGAGC
Source organism: Matsumurasca onukii (assembly GCA_018831715.1). NCBI lineage: Eukaryota > Metazoa > Arthropoda > Insecta > Hemiptera > Cicadellidae > Matsumurasca > Matsumurasca onukii. Next base: position 3,096,707 of record CM032067.1, read on the forward strand.
ACCGATCCTGACCCCCAGAACACGTTTTGAGTATTTTTCACGCTTTATGTACATATGTATTCAGGGTGAGTTTTAAATGTCCGTCCCTCCACCTTATCTTTGGAAAAAGGAAATATTATTAAAGCCCTTTGGAGAATGTTTTTATACAATTCTAAAGTTTCTTTTGACGTATTTTGCGGCACCCCCAAAAACGGGGAGGGCCCCCAAACTTTTTAAATACAAACCCCCTTTTGACACCTTAGGAGAAAGGGAATTTTAATACAAATTCACTGACGCAAATAAAATGTTTGTATCTCGGCTCGTTTTTTGTGTTTTTGTTGTTGTAATATCCATTAAAGATTACAAGACATTAGGTTTAAAATGCCACATTTCTCATATAATTCTTTTTTAATGGCAATTATTAAAAATACTCTATGCCCGCTATGGGATTACGAGCGTATGTTATAGTTCCCTCAGAAGAATTTCACAAATAATTTGACATTAAAACAAATTGTAGGTAAAAGGGCATTTTAATATGATTTTGTAATTTTTAAATGAGTATTACATAAAACAAATTGTAGGTAAAAAGGGCATTTTAAATATGATTTTGTAATTTTTAAATGAGTATTACAAAAACAAATTGTAGGTAAAAAGGGATTTTAAATATGATTTTGTAATTTTTAAATGAGTATTACAAAAACAAATTGTAGGTAAAAAGGGATTTTAAATATGATTTTGTAATTTTTAAATGAGTATTACATAAAACAAATTGTATAAAAGGGCATTTTAAATATGATTTTTGTAATTTTTAAATGAGTATTACATAAAAACAAATTGTAGGTAAAAAGGGCATTTTAAATATGATTTTGTAATTTTTAAATGAGTATTACATAAAACAAATTGTAGGTAAAAAGGGCATTTTAAATATGATTTTTGTAATTTTTAAATGAGTATTACATAAAAACAAATTGTAGGTAAAAAGGGCATTTTAAATATGATTTTTGTAATTTTTAAATGAGTATTACATAAAAACAAATTGTAGGTAAAAAGGTTTTAAATATGATTTTGTAATTTTTAAATGAGTATTACATAAAAACAAATTGTAGGTAAAAGAGCATTTTAAATATGATTTTTGTAATTTTTAAATGAGTATTACATAAAAACAAATTGTAGGTAAAAAGGGCATTTTAAATATGATTTTTGTAATTTTTAAATGAGTATTACATAAAAACAAGTCGAGGTAAAACACTTTTCTTTGCGTCGTTAAATTTTTACAAAAATTCCCTTTTTGAGGTGTCACAAAGGAAGGGTTAAAAAGGGGTTACTTTATGTTGACAATAAAACGTATTTTATTTTACAAAATCAAGCCTTTTCTCCTAACTTGAGTAACACTACACTTTGGGTCAATAGTGTTTCTCTTTCATCAGATTTTATTTTGTTTATCTCCCCATGTCTGCGGGTGGAAAGCTTGCTCTATACACAAAACTACGAGTTCGATAAAAAAAAAATCGATGAAGAAGAATGAAAAGAAGAATTTGTCGATAAAGCAGATTCTGTTATCAGTTCGTGGAGCTACGTGTGCTGCGCTCTAGCAGCAAACGCACCAACTGTTTGAAATGAAACTAAATACAGAAACGTTTTGGTCTGTTTTACTTCAGGAAAAATGTTTTAATTGCGTTTTTCAAAGGGAGGTTTTTAATCGCTTCGATGCGTTTTACCTTCTTAAAATCCCCACAGTTATTTTCCAGAAAATATAGTTAATTTCGGCAATTTTTATTGATAAAATTTTTAAAATCGTTTTATTAAACAACAAAGTAACTAACACGATATTTTATAGATGGATCAAGTTTGTCAAATAGTCTAGCAGCATTTTATTAAATAATAATGATTTTTCCCAACTATGATCTTTAGTTTGGATTCAAACCAATGAATAACATTTCTTAAACTTATTTTCACATTCCGGATAACCTTATAAATTAAATTATTCTGCATTGTATACCTTACGTAGTTGATATGTAATTAATTATCGATAATCACTACGAAGTCTTTAATTGTATTAAAAAGAAGCTATGCAGTTTCAGAAAATCAACCCTGGGTGTAAAATTGGGAAGGACTTGTTTACATGCTCCTCACTTTGATAATTTTAGCACTTTTGAACACCATTTTTGTTGTGTGTTTGGTTTCTCCTAATGGTACATATCTTTGTGTACATTAAACACTTAAATAGAAAAATACAATATAATAAGAAAATTCATGAGATCCAATACAATTTCAAAAATTCTTAATCCAATATCAAATTTATTTTTGTTGACTATGTTATTTTTGTGGTTAGGCAAAGAAGGCATAGCTTCTGTAAAATCTTACCAACAAAATACAGTTAATATTGGCTTACAAAGTATTTAAATTTTATTACAATACATAACTATTTTGGTGGCACTTCCACCAATCATCTCCCTCAATTACACAATCAGGCGGGGCAGTTCCCAAACTGAGCGGACTGTAGCGTCTGACACCACTGCCAGCCCAGAAATAACCTCCCTAGCCCCAGTCCTAAGCCGAACTCCGCCCAAGCAAGCTGTATAGTGACTGTATAGTTCGCTGTGTAGTTGTGTACTGTGTAGTGCTGTGTAGTGATGGTTGTGTGAGTGCTAGTGACTATGGGGAGCAACTCGGGCAACAGGAAGGCGTTGGGAGGCAGTATACACAGGATAAGGGAGTTCGAGCTTGAGAAGGTAGGGTGGTCGTTGGGAGGGTTAATTAAGGTCTTTGGGTCAGGGAAATGTAAATAGCATAAATGTTACACCACTTATTTCTAAGCAGGTTGCTTCAAAGCAGTTGTACAGCGATCAACGTCAAATTTAAGAAAGTGCACAAATGATCAGTAGGGATGGAGAAAATTCAACTCTGCAACAAACCTTTTCGATAAAGTCTGAAGTAGACTGATAAAGCCTCACATTCTCACTGGCGCAAAGTCGTAGACCTAAATGCCAGTAGCATCCCTTCTCGCGGAATACGGTCAATTGTACCTTAAAGAAGATTAGTCAACAAAGCAAGTACCCATGATTATTTCTCTCCGGTGGACGAGGGGTAGGTGGACGGCTCTAGTAGGGTTGTCTTGTCTGGCACTGCAGTTCTTTGAAGAGTCGCGCGTGCCGCAGACCTTGCCATTCAAGAGAAATGGTAGTAGCGATATTCCAACTTTGCTCCGCTCACTCAAAGTGGCAAAACTTTGCGTATGGTTTCGTGGTTCCCTATTTCTGGCGCTGTTTATGAACCTAAACGTACAAATGCGGGTTTATATGATAGGGTAGGAGTGGCTCTATGTTACTTATACACAAAAAGGCAAAAAATACTTGTTAAAAATTTAGTACACTTTTGAAATAGCCTAATTGTGGCCAAGTTTAACATTTTTTGCTTGTATTGGCGTAAGAGCATTTAAAAACCCCAAGCTATACAAACCTAGAGACAACCTTTAAGAACATGGAAAAGAACTTTTCTAATCTCTACACCAAAAAATATTATCCTTAACGGGGGACTACGAGAGCATGTTTTAAGCAACTTTTTCTAAGGTGATCAATCCTCTTAAACCAAATTGTCTCACATTTCTACCCTTTTGTGCGTTAGGGATCATCGGGATATTGTTTAGTCTTCTTCTGTTGTTTTTCCATTGCTTCTTTAAACTATCTATCATTTTATCTTTTCCGCTCTTTCTGGTGACTGCCCTGAATGCGATGATCGTCTCCTTGCTCCGTGCAAAGTTGTCCTTCCTCCAGCGCAGATTCTTTAGATTCTCTCAGCGTTCCTCGAAGTAGTCTTCTTCCTTTTCGGGTACTTTCTTTATCACACTGAATCTTTGGAGGTTTGCCTTGAAAAGTTCTCGTGCTCACCATTTTATTTCATTTAGTTAGTTAACAACCTGCCAACATTTCGGAAGATCTTTTACGTGGGAGTGTTTAGAAAATAATATTTATTTGTAAGATGTATTGAGAGTATTGAACAGTTTAATCGTTTAAAGTCAAAGTGGATGCTCTACTATGGAGGTATTATCGACCTTGGCTACTAAATACTTTTTCGAAAGGGAGAACAAAGTTAAACCCCTCTCAATAATTCCCACCCTGTCCCAAGAGGTCAGGGAAAGTAAATAGCACATGACTGTGTTGATATTACAACACTAATTTCCTCGCAAATTGCTTCAAAGCACTTGTGCAGCGGTCAGCGTCAAATTTAAAAATCCATTCTGTTTTTTATGAATAAATGTACCCTTGTATGGATATAAGAAGGAATGAAATTCAAAAAACTTTAGAAGAAATAACTCCCAATAAGACTTGAGAATCACAAACTTTTGAAGGACTACCCTCTCAAGCTAAAATCAAATTTCAAAATCAACTACTAAATTACTTAAAAATCCATAGATTACAACATTTTTATCCAACATTCTAACTATAGCTATGGCGAATTTATGGAACAAACACATAGTGCACAAAATTGTTAATAATATAAATACCTCTTTGAGGGCAACAATATTTTGACGGTGATTTGACCTTGTACTTGTCACACTAATCATTTTATGCTACGCTATTTAGCACATAAGAAATTTAACACTTGTAAACTCTTCAAGGAGTTCCGTCGTTTATCATTATCAGGGGCTGTTATTATTGATATTATCAAACCGATGAGTCAGTCTATAATTTAGATAATTTGACTAGTTTTTAAATTTAATTCATCAAAATATTGGTCACAAGTATTCAACTGTTCAAAGCATGATATTTCTGTCATCAGCATATAAAATAGTACTCTCAGGATTCATAAACTTGTCTACGTCATTTATATAAATTAGAAATAAGATTGGTCCTACTATTGATCCTTAAGGCACACCAAATCTCAAAGAGACTGAGCTTGAAAGAGAACCACTAACTTCAACTTGGTGTGTTAGTAAGTATGATTTTATCAATTATAAGGAATCCCACGAATACCATATGCATACAGTTTATCAAGTAATATACCATGATTGACACAATCAAATGCTTTGGTCAAATCGATGAATATACTAATTATGAATATTATTTCATATAGTACAACGTACAACTCAGCAAAGAACATACGTTGTACTACTAGTACTAAAACTAACAAACAAAAACTGAAATAGCCCAAACAAATCTTTCGGCCCGGTTGAAGCTAATAAACTTGAAGATGTTTATCCAACAAACTCTACAAAAAACTACCCAGCATAATTAAAACGTGTTGTTCTCGGAAGATAACTGTATGTACAATCACTTGTGGCTTGGACGGTGGACAATAATCTGTGTAGTTCTCAAGGAACCTCGACTGGTTTGGCAACAGCTGACAGAACCAACAGCTGACAATAGCACAGAGAAGTGTCTGCAGCTGCATGCACATTTGTCATGAAGTATCTCTTCCCGTTGTCTTGTCTGTGTTCTATGGGAGATCAGGGCTGTAACCCGGGGTTCGAGTCGTCGGGCTATTAATTAATGACCCAATCTTGGGAACAGTCGGTCCTTGTTTCTAATAAAAATGCATCATTCACCAAAATATTCATCACTCTAACTATTCATCGGGACCATATTCACCTTAAAATACACTCTAAGAGTGGTCGGTGTTTCAATTTAAAGCATCGAAATAACAGAAGCAACCAGAGCAGTGGCCCATGACCACTAAACTCCCGAAACCCTATCCGTCAGTAAGAAAATATTTGCCCTTACAAATCACCGCCAATATCTTCTTTAGAAAGTTTTTTACCCGTAGCAAAGCTCAGTCATGTCAGCTAATCATTTATACCGTAGATTTCTTTTAACAGTAGATTTTTGTGGACGAGAAGTAAAACTTTCTCTTACCAACTTCGTTGCTCGCTAGGGGCTTTCCAGTTGATTTCTTTTACACACGCGTCCGTTTCTCTTGAAATTTAAATACCAATTGAGTATGGAGTTTTTGTTAGGAGTATATTATAATTTAATTTTGTTCTAAAGTGACGTTGCACAGTAATAACGGATAGGTAAACGTGAAAATCTAACACACACAACGCTTTCAGGTCTTTAAATTCAGCCATTATACAAATCGACAACAATTGCCAAACAGCTGTTCTGTGCCAAAACCAAAGTAAACAAACTTCACGAGGGTTTCTCAGTGGTACCAATTGAAAAGGTATTAAAACAAATTAATCTATTAATATTAATGATCGAAATCGGTCACATCATTTGTAATAACCCTGTATTTCCATTAAAACGACTTATTGTCAATACACAAAAAAAACAACTATTTTATGGAAGGAAACGAAATGAAGTGCCATTAATACCTGACATAGTTTCGGTCAACGGTGCACAATTTTTGGAAATAATTTATGAAAACCTCTTCTGGAATGAACGTATTGAACTTCTTTCTTAAAGCTTAACACTTTTTGTACGAAAAAGACTCAGATATGTATCTGACACAGCTACAACAATACGACATATTTCATGGGTGGGACATTGGCTGAAATCATGAACGCAAAAAACCCCTAAAACAAGCTGTAATAACTTTCAACTACCTTCACTTCAGAGATAACTGCAGGGGGCTTTGTGTGTCTTGAGGTGTTTACCTTTGGTGCCCCCTACATTCGAGAAGTTGTCCTTTTTGTATACTAAGAAAGGACACTAACAAGGCTGAAAACATCGTCTCTCTTTTTCAAATCAAAATGTGACAGCAATAAGATGTAGGGATATACAGTACTCTTGTGACACTAGAGGCAGGACGACTACGGGACTGGGAGACACAGAACAGTAGTCTATGAACTAATGCTCCACAACCTCGTTCCAGAAGAAGTGAGAGGCCTCAGTGGAGCAAATTCATCAACTATCAACTGGCTGTTCTGTTCTTTCTACGACGTAAATAAATACTTTCGCCACAGAGAATTTACAAAAATGTCTTTGCAAATTATTAAGTCTTGACGTTATTACAATTCTTGAAGTGCTGTAATCAAATATATATGACGATGAACTTTGAAAAGTCCTAAGGCTGTCCAACGCGTGTTTCAATTTTCTCGTAATGTTGCACAAATTACCCGTCAGCGAGAAAGGGAGAGGCTTTTTCAACACCTTGCGTGTAACAATCCAACAGCTCTGTTGAAAACATGGATGACAGTGGGTTTTCCCTGGAATTATTCGGCACATTAGAACCTAGACAGTAGACTGATGGTTTCCAACTGACAGGCTAGTCAGAGTCTAGTTCATGGCATCGTGCCAACACTCCCACTTTCCCCATCTTCACACTCCCATCTTCTACAGAATCCAACTGTTGATGATTTGGTTTAAACAAAACTTGGAGGACTACAAGTTGTAAATCAACCCTACAACTTGGCGATTATTCTGACTGCTCATTTTTGAAGAATAAAAATTCCAAACAAATTGGTCTAGGATTTTTATTCTTCAAAAACGAGCAGTCAGAATATCGCTAAAAATGAAAGGAGAGTCGTGTAGAGAGGCATTCAAAAGTCTAAAACTGTTGACTCTACCTTGCCTCTACATTTTGGAGACGTGTCTCTTTTCCAAACCAAAAAGTAATACCATAAGAGGTAAAGACGTACACTCTTATGAAACTAGAGGCAGGGACAACTACCGAACTGGGAGACACAGAACGGTAGTTCATGGACGTTTGCCTTCCCAGGCAGGAGTTCATTTCGTCAACAGTCTACCAAATTCTTTCAAAAATGTCCTTGAGCATAAGGCATTCAAATCTCGTCTTAAAACAATTCTGATTTCTCATGCATTTTATGATACAGACGAGTTTATGGCATTCAATTGGGAGACCCTATGATTAGCTGACTGAATAGGGACTAGAGTGGCTACATTCGAATGTATGGGGAGAGTGAGTGTAAAAACTGTATGTTTGAATGGGATTTAGATGTAGTAATGCAAGGAAAAATTTAGATACTCAAACATTTGACGATTGCGATACATTTATTGTAAATGTCATTATGCAATAAAACATTTATTTATTTAGTTATTCAACTCAGTTATTTTCTATTAGGTATAAATACATGGTTTATTCCGTTAATATTATAACAATGCATGGCAATCTTCAACAACTAAACTAATAAATACCTTATTGCCTGTAGATCCTAGAGATGTGTTCAACATTTTGACACAATGCATTTCGGGCAAACGTTGCCCATTTTCAAGTGTCCCCTTCTTTCTTCTTGTCACTAAAAGTTCTATATACAAATTTACAGATTTACAGTTCCCGGTTCATCATCGCGTGTCACCGTTCGCGAACCATCTGAAACCACGGGGATGACGACGATATGTGCGGAACATGCTGGGATAAATAAATTCTTTAACTAAACTAACTAAAACTGTTCATTCTCTCAAACATACAGTGTGTGAAATCATTTATCTTCATTCATACGAATTGATCCTCCCTAGCTCTTCGGTCAGTGAGTGAGAATTGCTATCAGATCTCCCAATTTAGTGCAAAAAGCTCATCTACGCTGTAAAATGCTTCTGTCAACAAAATATTTTGTAAGAGAGTTTTAAATGCCTTAGGCATTCTTTGTTTGAAGTTTGTTGTTGACTATGGTAGGGGTTCTGAAGTTGAAATGTTATTGTTTCCCATAGTTTTTTAGAAAACAAGAGTCTTTGGAATCTAAGCACTTTTGAAATGAACTCCTGTCCGGGATCTCCAGGAGGGCTAACGTTAGTAGACTACTGTTCTGTGTCTCCCAGTCCCGTAGTCGTCCCTGCCTCTAGTGACACAAGAGTACTGTATATCCCTACATCTTATTGCTGTTTCATTTTGATTTGAAAAAGAGAGACGATTCTAAAATGCAAAGACGGCGAGTGTCAACGATTTCAAATTATTAATGCTGGCTTGCACGACTCTCCATTGGAATGTTGCAATCCTTCATATTACATGTTTTGGAGAATGAACATTAGTGAAAAGTTTGGGTTTGCGTAACCTACCCTTGACAGAGTTTAAGTATTATTGGGGAAATTTTCCATCGTTAGTGAGCAAGATGATGCAATCTGATCTCGTCTTCAGTTGAAAAGTAACCTAAAACATAACACAGAACAATATAAAATGAGCCATAAGTAATCAGCGTAAGCTGACCAGTCAAACACAACCAAACAACAATTAGCTCCCCATAACGCCAATCCGTAGGAAAGGTGCGGGTAAATTACTCAAGAATATGCCGTCATCAGTACCTGACCTGGGCCATATTCGGATAGGTGCCTCAAAACATAATTATGTGAGAGCAATTTAGAGCAGACTTTGTTTACGTGACAGTTCCACGTCAACCCCAGATCAACGTTCATTTTTGATGAGAGGAAGCCAGAGAGGCCTTGTTTCAACTGGAGTTTGACTGATTGGACGGTTTCCTAGTTTTATGCTTCAGTAACTTTTCTTTTAGAAAATGTGGTTCCCGATGTATTATGCTTCATTCCAGTTCATTGCCTGATTCTCTTACCAGCAATGTTGAACAGTTTATTTGACTTGAAATTTCCCTCAAAATAAATTTTACTCTCATTTTTAAACATTAATCGATAACAGCAAAACTATACAAACCTAACACTAACACAAGTGTTGATTTAAGTGGCGTAGTGACCTGGATTGAAGCATTCAGCCAACAATCACTTGCACCTGAGAACATCCTGCAGACAAGACCCACACAGTACATGAAGGGTGTTCTCGTGTGGAGTGTGCTGTAGAAGTACACTTGCCAAAACACAAGCAATGTGTGTATTGTCTGAGATCTGTGCGCCGCACTTCAAGGCCGGACAATTGTTCTCCCAATGCAGTGTCGGGGGTACCGGTCAAGAAAGGTGGTATGGCATCTCCTTCTGTCAAGGGCGTAGCCAAAGGGGGTCCGGTTTGCCCTCCCCTCCCGACACTCCGAAATGGTTCTTATGAGATATATTTTGTATACGACTGTATAACATGTTTCGATTCGTACAACTGTACAGCAAAAAATATTATTCTAATAGCACACATACTACCATTCCCTTTCGGATGGCGGGAGTAACTAAGACTCTCACAAGGTAGCCAAACGCCGTAAAGCAACGATTTGGTTTGCTTATGTGAGGGGCATCAGTTGATTTGTGACCAGCGATTTAGTCCACCGGTGTCTATCTAATGTCTACAGGTTCTAACAAAGCTGCAAAACATGTCTAGAGTATTTTGCAAATTATGAAATGTTGAAAAAAACAATCGAATGGACAATCAAATATTCAATTTTGAAACCGTATCAAAATCAAGTCGAAGGTATAGCATGGACCCTAAAACTTATTTCAGCAAAAGTATGGCAATTAACAAAGAATCTGAAAATATTTATCTAATCCAAATGTTAGGTTCTTATAGGCGTAATAAACGTACTATTATTAAGAAAGAAATTTAAAATCAAATTAACCAGTCTTCAAATTTTTAACTCATGAGGCTTTTTGACTAGCAAAGCTGTAGTCTTCAGATAACCTCAAAAATTATTATTATCTCATAATAAAAATGTCCCCCAAAATGTCTCAAAACTCACCTAATTTTCCAGAAAGGGCCCTTTCCTCATTTTCGGACTCCCACTTTTCCTTGAGGGTATTCCATACTTCCTAGGTCTTCCCGGTACCTACACCACGAAGCTGGAACTGGATTGTCAGCTGTTTGGTTGCAGTGGCGGTGAAGGGAGTGAAAACCCACCTTTTAGAGGAAAAAATTCATAATAAACTATTCAACCTCTAAATATTGTGGGATCATATTTCAACTATTAATTATCTAGATGTAGGCGGCAAGTTCAAAAAGACGATTTTTATAGACGATTTTATTGGTGTCCTCGATAGTTGCCACAGAGAATAAACACTACTATTTGTCTTCATTTAGCGGATTTGTGGATCGTTGATATCACACGACACCGGAGCTCATCACTCATGTGGTTCGGGTGTGATCCCTGAAGTCACCACTGACAATTCGTAAAGGTTCAGGTAGACTTTTGGGTCTTCGCCTTGTTACTTTATTTACCTTTTATTTACTTCTAAACCTACAGTTTACATTTTACATCAAAACTCTTCAGTTGTGTCTCATCACTCATCAGGGTGTGTGATGCAACTGACAAATTTGATGATGTTAACCACTTTTCAAAACCCTTACCTCATGTAAGTTAAAAGAATATCGTCCAATTTCCCTTTTAACTTCAAATATACGTGTGTTCAGAATTTGGTGTTCCCCAGGTGAACTTGGCAGAGGAGTTTGACATCCTGCAGATCGTGGGCGAAGGATGGTTCGGCAAGATTCTACTCGTGGAGCACAAGGTGTCAGACACGGAGATGGTGCTCAAAGCTCTACCCAAACCTTACGTCAGCATCAAGGACTTCTACAGGTACTTTCTGCTTTAAATAGTTCTGAATTACTCATATAATGAGAACTAGAAACAGCTGTTTGTTCATTGCAGAGTTTTATTAACAATATAAAATACGTATTGTAAAAAACATATCTTGTCTTAAAAAGGCGTGTTTATTTCAATTTAGGAGACATTTATCTGCAACAATTTACGACACTAAACTTTTGTTATTTTAACTTTACTCATAGCTCATAAAAAATTCACTCAGAACGTGTCATGTAATACACCACATTCCAGAGTACAAATTTAATTTTTGTTTGTTGTGTAGTTCTAATAGTTTTGCTCGGAATTTCCCATTGTTTGTCCCAATAGATTAGTTAAAACAAACTTTAATTCATTATTTCTGTTGACATCATGCAACAACTGCATACGTAAACACATAAATTATAAAATGTTGAAAAAACAATCGAATGGACAATCAAATATTAAATTTTGAAACCATTATCAAAATCAAGTCGAAGGTATAAACATGGACCCTAAAACTTATTTCAGCAAGAAGTAGGGTTCAAATGTTAGGTTCTTACTAGCGTAATAAACGTACTATTATTAAGAAAGGAATTTAAAATCAAATTAACCAGTCTTCCAATTTTTTAACTCTTGAGGCTTTATGATTAGCAAAGCTGTAGTCTTTAGATAACCTCAAAAAGTTATATTATTATCTCATAATAAAAATTTCCCCAAATGTCTCAAAACTCACCTGATTTCGGACTCACTTTTTTTCTTTGAGGGTTATTCCATACTTCCTAGGTCTTCGGTATCTACACCACGGCTGGACTGAATTGTCAACTGTTTGGTGAAGGGGTAGGTCCCACTTTTTAGAGGAAAAAATTCATAATAAACTATTCAACCTCTAAATATTGTGGGATCATATTTCAACTATTAGTTTATCTAGATGTAGGCGGCAAGTTCAAAGAGGATTTTTATAGACGATTTTTGTTGGTGTCCTCGATGGTTGCCACAGAGGATAAGCACTACTATTTGTCTTCATTTAGCGGTTTGGTCGTTGATATCACGCACGACACCGGAGCTCATCACTCATGTGGTTCGGGTTGCGATCCTGAAGTCACCACTGACAATTCGTAAAGGTTCAGGTAGACTTTTGGGTCTGCTTGTTACTTTATTACCTTTTATTTACTTCTAAACCTACAGTTTACATTTTACATCAAAACTCTTCAGTTGTGTCTCATCACTCATCAGGGTGTGTGTGATGCAACTGACAAATTTGATGATGCTAACCACTTTTCAAACCTTACTATGTCTTTAATGTTAACCATTTCTTTAATGTACGTGTGTTCAGAATGCTTGGTGTTCCCCAGGTGAACTTGGCAGAGGTTTGACATCCTGCAGATCGTGGGCGAAGGATGGTTCGGCAAGATTCTACTCGTGGAGCACAAGGTGTCAGACACGAGATGGTGCTCAAAGCTCTGCCAACCTTACGTCAGCATGGGACTTCTACAGGTACTTTTGGCAAAATAGTTCTGAATTACTCATATAATGAGAACTAGAAACAGCTGTTTGTTCATGCAGAGTTTATTAACTATATAAAATACGTATTGTAAAAACATATCTTGTTCTTAAAAGGCGTGGATTTCAATTTAGGAGACATTTATATGCAACTATTTACGACACTAAACTTTTGTTATTTTAACTTTACTCATAGCTCATAAAAATTTTAATATAATTGGTAGGTTTTGGTTTTACATCCAAAGATACAGCAAACCTTAATTTTTATGTAATTTAAAAGTTTCAATTTGAGTTCCCCGTCACGACAGACATCTAGCTGATAGTCTTCTTCCGCCAGGTGTTTTGGAGCATTTCAGGAGTCACATTTTGTCAGCATAAACTAAGTTTTAATGCTTAACCCCACAAGAAGAAATTTAAAGGCATTAAATCAGGACTTCTAGGTGGCCACAAAACAAGGACTATTTCTCTCAATCAACGATCAGGAAATCTGTTGTTGAGAGCTTCTGGACGATTAGATTGTACTCTGTAGTGACATGGAGCTTCATCCAGCTGGAAAATGACATTGCTGTGCTTTTCTTTAATTTATGTGTTCCTTCAAGTTGAAGAAATTGAATGGGGAAGGGCATTAATGTCATTTTTCAGAAGATGAAAACTTCATGTCACTACAGTCTAATCGTCCAGAAGTTCTCAACAACAGATTTCTGATCGTTGTTAGGTAATGGTCCTGTTTTGTGGCCACCTAGGAGTCTGATTTGACGTCTTTAAAATTTCTTCTTGTGGGTTACATTAAAACTTGTTTATGCTGAAATACGTGATCACACTTTCATCTACAGCATCTGAGAAGAAGAATCAACGTAGCAATTTCAACGGTGACTTTGAAATGCTCCAAAACACCTGGCAGGAAATTGACTATCGGCTAGATGTCTGTCGTAAACGGGGTAGCTCACATTGAGAACTTTTAAATTACATTAAAAAATAAGATGTGCTGTGTCTTTGATGTAAAATCAACACTCTACCAATTATATTAAAATTTTTATTTAACTTTCAAATTCCATACACCTTTTGATGACCCGTAGTATATATTTTAATTGTAACAAAGTAATATACATTTTGTAAGTACATTAGCGAAAATTAACTAACCAAGAACGTTTATTTAGCGGATCCGTGGTGGTTTACTATTGCGCGCGACTCCGGAGCTTATCACTCCGTGGGCGTGGGTTTGATCCCCACAGTCACTACTTAAGTTACAAGTGACTATACGGACGCTAGTCGCTAGGTAAAGGTCAAGGTTGAGTGGTAGAAAGGACTTCGAAATCCTAACTTCGCCTCCTAAAACAAGACTAACTTTACCTTTAACTTTTTGTTAACGCAGAGAGTTCCACTACGGACTGCACCTGGCAGCACACAAGAACATCGTAACCACTCATGACGTGGCGTTCGAGACTGCCGGCTTCTACGTGTTCAGTCAAGAGTACGCCCCCCTGGGAGACCTGACCAGCAACGTGTCAGAGACAGGCATCGGCGAGCTGTACAGCAAGCGGGTCGCGCGACAGGTCGGTGTCCCACAAGGGTCTGTACTAGGACCGGTGTTGTTTTTAATTTCGGTTGACAGTGGACAGTTGTATAGTGTGCATGAAAATTGAACAAACTTTTTTTTAATAGAGTCAAACAACGTTTTAGAAATATTTGATTAAGAATATGGTCAAACCTGTTCTTAATAAGTTAAATATGTTTAAAACAAATTACAAAATCTAAACTATGCAACTTACAGTATGTAACTTTCCACATCCTCAGGTAACAGTTCAGATATGTTGTTGATAATCTACGTTGAAGCTCTTGGTTTTCTCATAAACTCGGGGGTGACCATCTTGGGGAAGACTTATAACACAGTTTCCCCTTCTAAAAAAAAAACTATATATTACCAGGGGGTTTGGAGGTTAAAGAACACCCCGTACACGAAAGTCCGGGGGTCAGTGGGTCATCATCAGGCAAACTTGTAACATGGAAATTAATTAGTTATTTTGAAATTGTAGGCTCCTTGTCAGCGAGGACAACAGCACTCAAGCAGCAAAATTAAAAAACATGATCTCATGGAAAATGCAAGTTAACTTGAAAATTTTCACTCAAAAGTTGAGGGGCTTTAATGGATTTTATACTTTATTCGGTAGTTAATTATCATGTTCATGGCCTTCCCCGTAAATTTCCAAAACGGATTTCTAGGTCATTTTAAACTCGATCAGGAACTTAGCAAATATGATAGTCTACGACGGATTTCAATGGTCCTTAAAATTAACTACTATACTATGTTTGTGCCTTTAACATAGCTACAAACCCTCAGTAGCTCTGTGGTTTAGAACCAATTAATTCAATAGTTTGTTGAGTCTTCAAAAGTTCAACAGTATTTGTTGCCCACAGTTGGCAGCAGCTCTGGAGCACGTACACACCCGGGACCTGGTACACCGTGACGTCAAGCTGGACAACATCCTCGTCTTCAAGTCAGACTTCTCGCGGATCAAGCTGTGTGACTTCGGGGAGGCGCGACGTGCGAGCACGCTGGTGTGCAGACGTAACGAGTGGCTCCCCTACGCGCCTCCAGAGGTGCTCATCACTGCAGCCGACGAAACTTACAAGTCAGTCTGCAAGAGTTTAGAGTCTTAAAAGTTGGGAAACCATGTTTTTTAGAAATTAAGAACGTTAGTGGCCATAAATCATCAGGGAAACCGTTTCATATTAATACAAGTTAGGGAATTTCCATAGGAATTACAGCTATTCATTTGTTCATTTGAACACATCTGTTCAAAACAATATTTTAAACATCAGGATGTTATAAAATAACTTTAGTACTCAACAAATTGAAATCTTCAATAAACCACTACTAAATATTTGAATTGAATTGAAATTGAAAGGCATGATTAGTGTTTTCTAATTTTTTATTACTAAAATAAGTCAGCAAAAGATTTATCTGGCACTATAAGCAAAAGGATAACACAATTATAGAAACAGGGTAAAATTCAATATCTTCATTAAGGTTGAAATATGATATTTCCTTTAAACAAAAATTAAGTTTATTATAAGTAAACAGTTTCTTATTGGTGTTTTAAAATAATGAAGATGTAAATGAAACATTTATAAATAAATAATATTTTATTGTTGTAAGACTTGTACATCAAGCATTAACAAAGTCAGCATTTACAGTCAGAGACATAATCAGAAGAATAATTACAAAATTGACATATTTTAAGCAAACAATACAGATAGAAAATACAATGAGACAGGAGCACAATAATAATAATTAAATACTAAAAACAATATTTTACATATTCAGAAACTCGTTTAAAATGTAAAAAAGGATTTTTAACAGCCAATTATAGAACTTAATTTTAAAAGTGTTTACATTATACTTACTAATTAACCCAATTATTACTTGTTATAAACTTAATGATACAATAATGTAGCTATTGCAGTTTGGTTAATCTATATTATACAAATTTAAACCAGTTGGGGTTTGTTCTAAAGATAAAAACGTTATTTCTGAAAAGCCTTGCCCAAAATATAAATTTTTAGTGGATTGTTTTATTTACATCTTCATTATTTCAATTTATTATGTTTTTAACTTCCAATAAAAACAACTTTTCTGAGAAAACCTTGCATGTGAATCTTTTAATTTCTCTTTCAAATTCAGAAGTTTGAAAGTTGCTAAACATTTTTTTTATTTCAAAGAAATAAAACCAAGCCGACACAATATTGAGTCATAGTAAAGAATGCACACCGAATACGTTGAAACCAAGCCAGAATTAAGCGCTAAACTCCAACAATAGCTGATGACAAATAGGAAAACACCGATCTAAGAAACAAGTTCCGAAAATATAAAAGCATTTTATTATAATGTAAGGTTTGCTTATTAAAATCTCGCTCATGTCTGAAGTGGTTTACTTTAGTTTAGTGTTTATTCAGTGATAGACTTGGACCAGAACCAAGAGAGCCAGACTCAAGCCAATAATACTTTTAGAAAACAATCAGCAGTCTAGTTGGACAATTATGCTCGTAACTTACTTTGTTAGTTCCATTTGGATTATAAATTTAGCACATTAAAATGTACGCCCATTAGTTTGTTATTTCATAAATTATTTCTCAAAGTAAAACTGAACTAACCATGGAGAATATAGAGATTTTGGATGATCTCTTCATAGTTTTTTTTCTAAATCAATGGTGATAATTGTGTTTGGGAACTGTATTTTATTATTTTATAATATTTCTAGGCAATAATATTATTCTTGTGTGAAGTTTTTTTTGACAACGGTACAATTGCTGAGGTTAAAATATTATTAGGACATTTTCCATCACAAAAACAATGCAAAAATCCGTAGTAATATTTTAA
This sequence comes from Matsumurasca onukii, assembly GCA_018831715.1. Lineage (NCBI taxonomy): Eukaryota > Metazoa > Arthropoda > Insecta > Hemiptera > Cicadellidae > Matsumurasca > Matsumurasca onukii. The sequence continues at coordinate 3,113,899 of CM032067.1, forward strand.
CCTCAAATAATATTATTATTTAGTTACCAGATCTTTAGTTGTGTGGAACTTGGAGAACAAAGTTTCAATATTTTATTTTACAATATTTATGCGATTATTTTATTTTTGTGGTTGTCAGATTGAGTACTAATTTTGAGACTGATTATGAGGAAAAGATTACTGTTTTATTTTATTTTTGTCCGTTACTAAATATTGCATTTTGTGGCCTGCAATAAATGTAAACCTTTGCAATTTTGTATCAAACCACTCTTTCAATGACTTGTTTAACAACTCAAATGTTTTTGAGAAAAAAACTTTTAAAAAAAATTGTTGGTTGCACATAATACTAAATCACAGTATTGTTTTGTATAGCATCATACCGCAAACTCAATTGTGAAAGGTTAATAACAACCAAAATGGTGGTGTTTTAAATGCTATAAAATGTGACACTTTAAACCACTCCATTTTATTTTCGGTTGTCAAGTCAAATATTTGTGTGTTTCACTTCTAATAATTGTCTACAGTATTACAATAAATTGCCTATGTTTTGAATTTTCCATGGAATCCCCTGACCACAAATTGAAATCTATGAAGTGGAAAACTAAGATTTATACCTTCAAAGTATGCACACAAAACTTATTGAAATATCTTATAACCAAACCAAACAACAACAGTTAATGTGTAGTTGTATCTTACCGAACTAGTGTTGTTAAGTGGAAGAAAGGACTTTAAAGTCCCAACTTCGCCACCAATAAAGAAGTTTTTCATTTCATTTCGTTAACAGCTGTTGTGTTGCAGGGCCGAGACGTCCCATGACGTGTGGCAGTTTGCTATCGTAGTGTTCGTCTGTCTCACTGGCTGCCTGCCTTGGCAGAAAGCAGCCTTTGATGATCCACGATACATGCGCTACCTCCACTGGCAAGGCAGCAACCAGGTAACATACCACCCAATCTGGGGAACAGTCTGCCCTAGTTTGTAACAAGAATATCAAAACACTCATCATGCATCCCATATTCACCTTAAAATACCCTCTAGAACTGATTTTTAGTCTCAAGTCAAGTATTAAGTAGCTCTTCTGGGTTTCTGAACTATGAATCCACAGAGTATTATCTTGGTTCTGAGTTGAATAAATAGAAAGACACAAATTAAAACTGTGAATGGTTGTATTCTGTGGAGATTAGTGCCTCTATGAGTTCATAGTTATTTGAGTGATTAGTGACAGATGTATCAACGAGCTAAACTCAAGTAGGTTTTACATGAGAATATTAATTTAATTCAGTTACATTTACAAAAGAGGAAATCTGACGAAATCAAACAATTTTTTAATTAAAAATCTGTTGAGAAATCTAACTTGAAATTTCAAACATCAATATTATACATTTTTTTCGACAAGGTCTTTCAAAGGCAATGCCTTTATTGTCAGGCAAAAGTAAACACTTTCACAAAGAATATTACCAAAAAACTTGAGCATTTTTAGAATTGCAATGTATTTTAACTGCAAATCAAACCTGAAGGTACAAGCTCTAAACATTTATTTAAGAACGTCAAAAGCTGTTTACTCATACAAGAGCAATATAAGCTGTCAGAGCAGAAAGTTTTATTTCTCCTAATCTTAGTTCTTTTAACATTATTTAAGAATTTAGTGCGTTTTACCAGATAAATAATCATCAGAATATTTACTATTCCAGATGCTGCAGCATGTGCGAGTGCCAAAGCTGTTCAAGCTGGTGTCTGCACGCGCTCAGCGGTTTCTCCGCAAGTTCCTCGACCCGCGGCCAGACAAGAGACCGCAGAGGCTCTCAGACCTGCCACGCTACCTGGAGGACCGGTGGCTTGCCAAGTCCTCTCTGGACAGACAGAGCGGTATGTAAGCTTGGTAGCAAGTACAGTAGAGTCTCTCTTGGATGACGGATTATACAAAACGTTGGATAAGTGAAGGACGGATATAAGTGAGGCTCTCTTTGTGGCTCATTAAGTAGCATCACTGTTAAAGGCGCTGATCTACTGGCATGAAGGGAGGTTTTCCTTTTCAAAAGCGACTAATAAACATGGCCACAAGCTGGAATCCTAACAAATTTCCAGTAAGCAAGTTCTAAAGTGCTTCCATTGGAGAATGATTGACCCAAAAGTTGTTAACATGCGCTAAAAACTGCATTTATGACCCTGGCTATTTCAATGAAACTCTGTTTAACATGAATTATGTCACCAAAACCAACATGTCTACTAAAAAGTACCATTGATAAAACAAAATCTGATCAGCCAAACCATGATGGTGGCAAAAACCCGATCAATTTTGCCACTTGACTCAGAATGTTTTGGGAAGTTCAAAACTGGTTTTAATTTTTTTACAACATTTTGTTATACCTGGTGTCAGAAATGAATAGCTTTATTTTCTACGGTATCGCGTGCGACTCTGGAGCTCTTCACTCTGGTGGCGCTGGTTCGATTCCTGCAGCATGATTTCAAATTTGTAAAGTGACTGTGCGGTGACGCTAGGTGAAAGTCGAGAGGACTTCGTAGTCATAACTTCGCCTCGTCAAACAAGACAAACTTTACTTTTTTACATCCTGAGGCGTGTTCTCACTTGGATTTTCCTGTTGGAAAAGAATATGCATTGAGACTTTAACAAAGGGAATGATTTAATGATTAGCCTGGTGAGTATATCCTGAGGTGTGTTTTCACAGAGATGGGGTACGAGGACGACGGTCTGTGTCCCAGTATGTACAGCTTCCACAGCAGCCTTGAGGAGAAGAACAAGTTGCTCGGGACGTTGATGCAGTACGGCATTGAGACCACAGTCGACCGATCTGCCAAGAAGGACCGTATCCGGCAGTGGATCCAGAGCAGCGTCATTGAGGAGGTTTGTGCAATCTGATACTTTAGAGGGTAGTCATAGCATTTCCATTTTCCTGCGCACAAATCTCTGTAACCACTCTTTTGACCTAGTAGATTTCTCCTTTAAGAAATTTGTTATCTATCTTTCCCACACTTCAACCTCAGCTGGATGTTTTCAGGATGAAGAAGAAGAAGAAGCCGCGTCGTCTCAGGCAGCCAGCTCTAAGAATCTGCCATATCGAGTGAAGCACCTGTCCAAGCAAGAGTCCTCCACGGGGACTCACGGCACGGACAGCAGGTCAGCTAGCAACTAGCAGGACTCACGAGTCACGACGAGGAACTGAGAAACAAGGAACTGTTCCTGCGGGAACTGTCGATGATGCAGCTAGAGGAGTGAGTCAGGAGAATTTGGGAGAACTGCTCGGTGTTTTGGAATCGGAACTACTTGATGGTATTGCGGAAAGCTGTTGAGTTTATTGAGGGTGAGAAAAGTGCTCAGATGTAGGACTGTTGGAAAGGATGTAAAGCATTTGTAGAAAACAAGTCAAGAGATTATAAAGCTCCATGTCAGTACTTGAACCAAACAGCAGTTTTTCAAAGAAATTACAATGGAAGTTTTAAAACTTTTGTATTGACTTCTAATGGGTATAAGTTTTTTCTATCTATAAGTTTTCTACAAATAAGTACAACGTTGAAATTTTGCAATCTGTGTTTTTTACCCACTTTCTTTAGATACAAGTTGAAACACTGTGTCGGTGATTTAAACAAAATCTTTTCTGAAAATTAAACCTACTTGGTCTTGAAAAATTATACTGTTATAATATTACGAGAGTCATTCAGAACATAAAGAAAGTTTGTGCATCACGGCCAGTACAGATTCCCATATGATCAATTCACCTGATGACTACACCCCCCTTGTCTTAGTTTGGGATAAGTTTTGTTGCCGCACAAACTGCTCCATAGTTCTGCAATGTTTTTAGTTAGCGGTGCCAAAATTAACACCAACAAAAATAAAACTACTTACATTACTAGTTCTTTTGATACACAAAAAGATTTTTCTATGGAATTTGATGGAAAAATAATGGTTTTTAGGATGACATTAGAATATCACCACAGAATAAATTCTTTAATCTCTTACATCAGTTATTCCATTAGCTAAGACATTAACAACTACTTTTGCAAATAATAAAACCTCAAAAATGAATGAAAATCTGCCTCTAAAATGCTAAATCCAAAATGACACTTCTTTATTGATTTTCATCATCTGATAAGTGATTATTGCATGAAATCATAAAAAATCATATGTTTTGTATCAAAATAACCAATAACGTTAGTAATTTTACTTTTGGCTGGATTTAGTTTGGCGCCGCTAACTAAAAACAATGTAGAACTTTAATGCATACTTGAATGGCAAAAAAACCTCGGCCCAATCTAAGCTATCAGGGGAATATGCAATCATAACGGTAGGAATCTGCACTGGCTTGGCCGTGATGCTCAAACGTTCTTTACTTCAAATTACCCTCGTAATATCATTGTTTTTAATATTTTGAATAAATAATAAATACTAGTGGTTAACATGCTCCTTACAATCAATGTATGTTAAAACATTACAATTGCATTTGTTTCAACGTAACTTGCAAAGTACCTGTAGGCACCCGACAAAGTGATGTGTTTTAACAGTAGGGATCGGCCATTTTACAACGTTCAAAATTAAATTTACATCAAATTACTTTTTCTGCTAGCTTAAACCTGCTCAATAAGCACAATACAGAATCCTACCTCTGTAGTTTTTAGTTTGACACAACAAAGAATTTGTGATGGCTGTTTTTAAAGCACTGACATTTTAGGAAGAATTGCCAGAATACTATTGAATATACAGGGTGAGTTTTATATGTCCCCCACCTTAACTTTTGAAAGAGGAAACATTTTGAAAAACCTTTTGGGAATGTTTTTAGGGTCCGGAAGTTTTTTTGACGTACCTTTCGTTACCCACCCCACCCAAAACCGGGGAGGGCCCCTAATTTTTAAAGTCTGAAACCCCTCGTGTGACACTTTATTTGAAAGGGTATAAAAACACAAACTCATTGATACCATTAAAAAAACTTAACGACGTTTCTGTATAAAATGGCAACTCAAAACGTTTTAATTTTTTAAGCAGATAAATGGACGCTGTCGCTATATCTTTCAAAATTTTGAAAAATTACAGATTTAGTTTTTGGGTACTGAAAGCTTTAAAATGATATGTTACAAGATACATTTTGCAAACTTTTGATAACTACCCTTTTTTAAAAATTCATCAGTTTCCAAAAGTTTGCAACATTTATCTTGTAATATATCATTTTAAAGCTTTCAGTACAAAAAATATTTCTTTTTCAAAAATTTGAAAAATATAGCGACAGCATCCATTTATCTGTTTTGATCCGCCATTTTGTACAGAAACGTCGTAAATTTTTAAACTTCAGGACCCTTTAAAAACATTCCCAAAAGGGTTTTTCAACATTTTTCCTCTTTCAAAAGTTAAGTTGGGGGGACATATAAAACTCACCCTGTAGAAGTGTGAATAATGTGTAAATTGTATATATTACTCATATGATGATTAATGTTGTAACCTTTATGTACTGTACATATATTGTGATTGTATCATAGATAGTGATTATTACTTAGAACTAGTCACCCCAGTTGTTCCAATTTATAGTTAACTTTAAAAGAAACCTTTGCCTGTTTAAAAGACACTTTGATTCAAAACTATAAAAGCTGCGCAAACTATTGTTGGTTTTAAATGCTTTCTTAAGGGTTTAAATAAAGCTTCCGTTAGATTTTCTGCTATTTACAAATATTTTCAGGAACGTCATACTTGTAACATTTGATTAAAAAATCCATTGACAGTCAAAGGGTTCTACAATAAAAGTGTATTGAGTTTTCGTATAGGTTTTGATATAAAATATTCAATTATTAGCTCAAGTTAATAGTGTAGTTTCCTTGTAAATGTTTTAGTAGGAGAGAATCTTGAATTACCATAATACGTTGATATTTGTACTGATGACTTTTTTGGAGAGTTACTCAAAGTAGGTGTAAATATACACAGATTTTTTAAACTGCTTTTTGTTGTAATAAGAAATATATTGTATTATACATTCAGCATGATTATGCACTGGTTCAAAAAGTGACACTAAAATGTAGTTAGAATGAAACTATTATTAAGTCTCAATTAAGTTCAAACAACCAACTTTAAATTCTAATCACAAACGTAGAACTTAATTCAACAAATTAGGTTACACTTTAAGAAACAGCTGAGTAGAGATTCCCACTTTGGGCAGCTTATAACATGGAGTAAAAACTGCAAATGCTGGTTTAAACTGGTTAATTTCCTTTAAATACGGACACTTTTTATTCAAAGCATAGAGCTACTGAGGCTGCTGCCTATAAACTGTAAAACTTGTACTTACGTTAGTTTTAAAAAAATAAAACTTGACTTTACCATAAGAGAATAGTTAGAAACAAATATTTTAATGGGCAAGGAAGTTTTACGTTTTCGCTTTTATATGCTGCAGCATTAATGGCTGTATGCTTCCAAAAAAACTTTTCCGGCTTTTACTAAATTACTAAAACTTTAACCTACTTTAAGACATTGTTTGCAAAACTTCCCCATGTTAAAATCCATATTATATCAAAACACTGTGGGGGCTCTATCAGGCCACCTCTTAAGATTTTGTATAATAATTGATTAATTTCCCAATTATCATGTTAGTTTTCTAGTTATGTTAACATTGGTTTTCACTGAACGAAGCTAGTGTTATTTCTATTCTTACAGTAATGCAGAAACAAATAGAAAATAAATTAAAACTTGTTCTTATTTGCAAAGTCAATTGTCAAGCATAAAAGACTGAGAACCTTAGTAAGGTTCAACCTCGTATGCACTTTTGACACCGGAAAATAAAACTTATTAAAACATTGGACTATTTTTCTACCCGTCTGTTGATCCCAAACCAAATACAAGGGCTAGTAATAAAGTAAGTTCCTTTTATGTATCGATAGTAAATAAGTGAACCCGTAGGTGTAGATTTTACTTTGTTGGATTTTGGATAGCCTGACCCTTTGATAACCGAACAGTATGTTTAATTTTTTCATGTGCCTTTTTTCATTTTAAACGGCAAAACAAGAGGTTGCTACAATATTTCCTCCAGTCAAAGGACGGTTCCATGAACTAAAAAAACACTAATGACGTCCAACTTTGAACAAAGGTTTTCTAAAACTCTTGGTTTTCGAAAATTATTTTGTCTATAACTTGAAAAGAATTGGGTACTCCGTCTTGCAAACTAATGCATGTAAAAAACCAATTACACCCAATATTTGCGCTATGGACACTGACAGCAGAATTTCATGTGATAGCTTAGTAACCTGTGTGTCTTGGCTGAAAACGGACTCTTATTTTGATTGTGAATACAGTATACTTTTTAAAAATATACAGTATACTGAATATATGTATATTTTTATAATGTATATATTTTTATAATGTATATATTTTAAAAATACTCTTCAATAAGAATACAATATGACAATAAACTTTGTATAGTGAACATAAAATGTCAAATAGGGTTAAAATAATAACTTGTTTACTCTTTGAAAATATTTTAACATAATTTTAAAATTTTCATTTGTATTGGTTTTGTAATTTGGGGAATTTTTAATTGGAATTCACCTAGAAAAGTAAAATTATCAAAAAATGAGATTGTTTAGAAATTCTCTCAAATTATAAGATTTGTCAAAAACTCCCTTTGAACTTTGATTTTTGCCAAAAAGCCCACCCGCTCAAAAAATTACTCCCGTCTGAAAAATTCCCCAAAAGCCCTCCTGCCTGAAAAATTGTTTTAGGGAATTTCCTAATTTTTGGGATTTTAATTTTTGTTGGGGATTTCCCGATTTTTGGGTCTCATCCATCTCTACAGGTTATCTATAAGACTGAATTCAACGGACATTTTGTTCAAAGGGTTGAAAATAACACACCATATTAATAATAATAATGCTGTTGATTTGAGCTTCAAAACACTAAATATTATGAGCTCATATACAATGTGCAGACAGAGCTTAACTGTATAAATATATCTTACAAAACCGGTTTCGCTTCAAATCAACAAACATTTTTACTTTATTTAACAATTTGCAATAAAATCAACAATAATACAATACATTTTATAAGTCCAATTGTAATTAATCATTTATACTTTATGATATCAATATAATAACTACCTAATACCAGTGGCGGTCCTATTGATTGAATGGATAGCTTATGTTAAAAGTTATACAAACCAAACACACTCAAAAAAATAAATAGTATAACAAAGCTTACAAAAATAATTTATGATGGGATACTTTCACAATCCAATAAATTTATGACCTTGAAAACGATAAATTCAAAATTGTTAACGTTGTTTAATAATGTCTAGTTATACAGCCTATTTTCAAACGATTTTTGACAAAATTGATGGAACACATGTTTATCACAAGATATGATTGAGAAAATTAAATTTAAAATAATTTATTCCTATATTTTTAAACAAAAATAAAATTTAATTTAATGGTTATTTACTTAGCTTATGGAATAGGAAAATTGTTGTGCATCTACGATTTAGCAAAATGGCTCTTCGCTACAGGACAATATACTAGATTGAACTACCCCTTAGTTAAAGCACAGAGATTATTATCTCACTATACTTAAAAGGTTTTGCCCACAACCTCACTAAAAATAATACAATACATTTTCGGCACAATGCATCTATTAATGCCTTAACAAAAGTTTAAGGCACCTCAAATGCTAAATTTAATAGCACTGTGGGTTTTTCAATACAATTTCTTACTTTGGTACGACAGGACAATAATCAAAACCAAAAGGCATCCTCGGTCGAAAACATTCCTCTAAATTCTGAACCCACCAAAATTTGAGAACAGACAATATTGTTTGAATATTGGTAAAAGTGTAAAACATAAAACAAACAAAAATAAAAAGAGACACACTACATTAATCTACATACATTTAAAAAATTCAAGTAAAAAGTGATGCAGCATTTCTAGTGTACTATTCCCTAACTTGGATATACCTTATCAAAATTTACGTATAAATTGCAGTATAATATCTGGTTAACACCGGATTCGTGCTCTAAGTTGACCGCCACCGGTCGGAACTTTGCTGCAGGCTGTCTACAGACGTATTTGGTTAGAATTCTTATTCGGAAGATTATGATTCGCCCGAACAAAGAATATCACAATATCACAGACAAAACAGTCACAAAGTGTTGCATCACGAGGAGGTACTTGGCTCTTTTTTCAACAGCTGGTCAATCTGGAAAATACAATTAATCTGTACATTTTAACTGAAAAGTTTTGCATGAATCTTTAGGATGAATTAAACAACTTAAGAGTGCTCAGTATCGTTCGGCCATTTTGTTTTAAATCTTATAAAGACAATTTAAAAAAGAGATACCTCACACCTAAAACGAGATACCTCCTTTTAGCGGATCCGTGGCGGATTGGTATCGCCGCGACTCGAACTCATTACTCGGTGGCTGATCACTGATCACCACTTACATTTGTAATGTGACTAATACGGTGAGGCTAGGTAAAGGTCGAGGTTGAGTGGTAGAGAGGACTTTGTAGTCCTAACTTTGCCTCGTTAAACAAGACAAACTTTACCTTTTACCTTTTTTTTACCTACAATTTTCATTAGATGTGAAATATACTGAAATGAATCCACAGCGAATTTCTACAATTGAAGAAAATTACACCGAAAGTTCCCTTTTGAACTCTTTATTGACCCCTGTGAACACACTACAGCTCGCATTTTCGGTCCGATTTTTGAGACATTTGGTACAAATGTTCCTTTTGTAAATATCAATCAACCGGGAGTGCGCTTTTGGGGAGCCTTTCCCCCCAAAAATAACGTTTTGGGCTATTAAAATTGTATTTATGATCTGATTGTGATGAAACTTTGTACAAACACTTACGGTATCGTATCTAACATGTTCAAAATTCTATCAAATCCAATCAGCCAGACCAAGATGGTGGCAAAAATACTATTTTTTATTGAAGATTTCAAATAAAGCTTATCTGACGATACAAGTTATGGCACAAACAAGCCATTTCATGTTTACCGCAAACCGACAACAGAGTGACCGTACGCCCTCTCTATTCATCTTCTGTGCTCACCTGAGTCTTGTACATGTCCTTGACGTCCTGCAAGTCCATCCTCAACTCCTGACTCTCCTCCAGCTTCTCTCCATAGAGCAGCAGCAGTGCGTCGTACTCAGTCTGGAGACTGTTCAATGCTGCCAACTGCTTCTCTTGAGCCTCCACTCTCACTGTCAGGGTTGCCAACTCGTTACCCAGCGCTGCTCGCTCCACCTCCCGCCTCGACAGTTCCCACTGCAACTGGTGCACTTCCCCTGCCACAGTCACAGATACACTTGACTTCCTCTTAAAACTTCTTCTCTCTAGTTATCGGGACACGGAAAACTGACTGAATAACAAACCACTGGGACAAGTCTGATCAAAGCGTTACTCCAAAAGAGATTGCCATACTTCCGACTTTGGTTTTTTAATTCAACCACCTCATTTCAAGGACCGGATCCTTGACTGCACTGAGAAATGGCCGGACTATCAAAATACGAGGAAAAGAAGTTTGAGGGCCTTTTAGAGCTCCAAAACTGATAGTTCGGCTTTAGGCCTAATTAAGGAACTAATGTGGTTATAAACGCAAATATAGCATAATAAACATATACGGATAGTATGTATCTTGACACAAACATAAAGGTACAAAAATCTGTAACTGAACCAAAACTAATAACAGACGGACCATCTGATGGCAAAACCAAGCTAAGCTGAACGAGAAGGAGAAAGAAAAATAGAAATGATCCTTTGGTGTCAATTATTGAAGCTATTTCATAGATACTTGGTCTAAAATCCTAACAATTAGACCTGCCTTTTTCTAATAAACCGAGTTCAAATAAAAGAAGATTTACTGATACAAATATTTAACCGAAAACCAGAAGATGAAACACCAAAACTTACTGCATAACAAGACGCTGTGACAACACTGTTGCAAAATGTTGAACCAAATTCTTCAAAGCGTTACTCCAAAAGAAGTAGCCATACTTTCGACTTTGGTTTTTTGGAGGTACAGTACGATCTCACTAATCCGGCCCTATATCGGGATCGGAAGCGCCCGAGTGCGGAAATGCGGATTAGTGGAGGTTCACTAAAAGACTCAATTTGCCTAGAATAATCTTTCTTACGTTGGAGGATGATTCACTACTCTCAATTTCACTCTTATTCTTCCTTATGTCTGTGAATGTTTGATCTGTTAATGTTAACTTATCACCACCTTCTAATCTTTTTAAAATCACGTACCTTTAATCTATACCAAAATAACATGATTACGTATTTGCAACATCTCACGGCCTGTACTGAACGGAAGCACCGATAACCAATAAACAACGCACGCTTTACAGACAAGTAGAGACTTGAAACCAGGAGCTAAATGACGTGGGCACAGCGCCGGATTACTGGACGTGTCGGAGTGGCGAACGGCCGGATTATAGAGACTGTACTGTATTGTACAAGTCATTTATTTGTTCTGTAAGTATTGACTACAGACTTTTGACGCATCTTACCGTCCCGTTGTTTAAGCTGTGATTGCAGTCCCTCGAGTAGCGAAGTAGCATTCCCGGGTCGTAGACTGTCATACACACTCGACATCCTTCCACTCGTCGACGCCGTTTCAAACGCATCGTCCCCAAACTGCAACAGTACAAATAAGTTTTAAACCTTTTCAGCCGATCAGTGACTGAAGATGGTACTCCACACGAGACCGAAATATTTCAACCTAATTATGAAGTTTGGACGTGGAGTAAACCGGAAGAACAAGATTATAGTTGTGCCACCAACCGTGAAAGCCTAAGAGTTAAGTACAAACAAAATTGACATTTGTTGAGACAGCCTAAGTACTACACGACTTTCAAAAATTTACAATTAACATTTTAGGTTCATTCTGCCAAACTTAGTTGGAACTAGAGAAGAATAATTTCTGTTTGTGATGTAAAGGTTACTTACCGAAGGCCAAAGGTTGCTCGCCATGGAGTCGGCAAGTGACAGCCTGCCCAGACTGAGGGTGGGGGATGACCGGGGAGTGGTGGGGGGAGAGGGCCCCCTCCCGTCACCTCCCGCAGCCCCTTTCACTTGCTCCTGTCAAAACACATAGTATGTTAGTTTAACTAACACACAGTAGTTAGTTAAATAAATAAGTATTTTATTGGATGAATATTTTTAAATGAAATGTATGGCGATAGTCATTATTTTAGCCAAGATTTTCCTTTCATACTTCTATCAAAATCTCAATCAGACATACAGACTTTACATTCACACTCTCCTATTCATTTAAATTGAGACGTTAGTCAGTCAGCCAATTTATAAGGTAACCCGATTAAATGCCATGAACTTGTCCGTCTTGTAGAAGGGGATGATGTACCTGATTTTTTTACAACTTGAAAATATTATCAAAATGTTTTGTGCAAATGTCTAATGTGGTCATAAGCGAGCATTGATATACAAGAACTAGATGGGACGGGCTTTATGATTAGGACGAGACAACAAATTTAAAATACTCACAACAAGAAAAGACAGAATAAGCCAAATTGTTGAGTTAACTGCACTAACAAAACCTTGTCACATAACAGGAATCATAGTTAGTCCTGCTGTGCATGTTTTTTCTGCTTGAAATTAATCAGCATTCCGTTTCTGTGATTGATAAGTGCACAACTCCTAACAATAGCATCCACGATCGTAAACAACATAATTAACAAAAAAAAAGTGTGTGAACAACAGGGTTTTGACATTTGACGTGTACAAACATTGGCAGAGTGACTTTCACTTCCTTAAAATAGCAAAGAAATTCCTGAAATACTTTTTTCCTTCTGACCTTCCGATAAATACACTAATTTGCTAATCCGAACTAATTGTGACCGGACCCTGTTCCGAGGTCATATATTGACTTTGAGCGACTAATATTTATATACAAATGTAACGAATTATGTATTTTAATCCTGAAGTAAACTGCAATAATAAACAGCGCGGAAATAACGTAAGCAGATAAGACGGGCGGCTGTGGCAGAAGGGTCTTTGTGCGTAACAGCTAGCAGGACACTGACCTGTCCTCTCTCAACCCCAGGGCCCAGGCCTACAGTCACTCGTACAGTACAGTCTTGTTCCAAAACAAACGATGACTCACCATGTCATAATGTCAGTGTGTCGCTTGCTAACCCACCGAGTGGATGTATTTTGTTCAAAGCTATTGTTTGTGCACATACCTTCGTGTATAGTTTGTCAATGTAAGCACTGGTTTGTTATTAAACACATACCGCATGTCATAACTTGGAAAACTAATTTCACCAACTCAAATATATAATAATATGTTTCCTCATAACAGTGTTTGGATTAGGCAGATTTTCGGATTAGCGGGGTTTGGATTACCTTACCTTACCGATGAGAGCAGCCGTTGACCAGTAGACTGGAATGGGCCTTGTCAAAAAACTATTTTGGAACCTGCAGCACACACAAAAGGAGACTTTTACTTAAATTGGCGGTGTGGCTGGCTTGAACATCTTCTGCTCACCATAAACTCATTGAACTCTTCTATCGGTAGAAAGCCTCCTCAACTAACACTTTCTTGATTTTGTTCTTGAACTGTGCAAAGTTGCAGGTCTTGAAGGATTCTGGCAGACTGTTAAACAGTTTAAATGAGCCATACCTGAAGGATTTGACATTTTAGCCAATCTGAATCTGGGGACATTTAAGTCATCCTTTCGTTTTCGTGCTATGTTCATGAATGTCAGTCCTGGTCTCAAGCAGGTTTCTAGTGTAAAACTTTGCTAAATACCCTGAAGTAGCGCCACGGACAAGACTCACTTGTATGATGACAGTTTTCCTCCGCTCTGCCTCCAGAGCCGCTCGCTCCACGCTCAGCTGGTGTTCTAGACTCCGCACTTCTCTCCCACTCTCTGCTAACTCTACTCTCAACCTGCTCTCAGCCTCTGTATGCTCTTGCTCCAGTCTACAAAGCAACATTTCACTTATTTACAGCTGATCCTTTAGAACAACACAATTCCAGCACGGTAAATTTTGCTATTTTTATTTTGCCTTGTATTTATATGAGCATTTCAAAACTTTACTTTCGAGGGAAGTACTTTTTATTTTGTAAAGATAAAGATATTTTTGAACGATATTGCTTTGCAGATTTTCGACAACTTTCAGACATTTTTTACAAACTATTTAAAACAGAAAACTGACATTTCTTCAATAAAATATTACGTTGGTTTATTATGAAGCCACGTTGGTCAAAAATACAATGTGATTCAAGTCATATTTTACTTTAGAATTACACCGAGCCTCCTGGGTATAATTTGCCACGTGAGACCTGCGGCTTTATTCAATCTAAACAATGATGTCCAAACAATGATAACTCCAAACGCTCCAGTTGATCTCAAGCCTGCCTTCTCACAGTGGATAAACTTCCAGGCCGATTCTTTGTCAGCTTTTTACATCTTCTCTCATCCTAAAGAGAACTTCACAGAACTTACGTCTCCTCATTGCTTTTTCCTCCTACACACCTGAGTTTCTCCGCTTCCAGCAGTCTCACTCTCTCGCTCAACTCCTTGACTCTTGCCAGCGCAGTGTCAAGGTCGCGCTGCGTAGCTGCGAGTCTCGTGTCCAGCGCAGTCACACGCGAGTTGCCAGCTACCAGCTGCTCCTTGGCTGACCTCTCACTGTCTGCCATTGCCGATATCCTCGTCTCCAACTCACCTGTGAGACAAATCTTTCAGGAAACACGGCACAAAGTAAGTGCTGAAAATGATATTTCAGCAAAGGTCTTCAATGAGAATTTTTTGCGTCAAACCGTAGTTTCTTCAAGTTTATTTTGATAAAATATTAACAAATGGTCTGGTTTTATTATGAAATAAAACAAGAAGTGATACAGGAAACCAAACAGTAATCTTAATTTACATGACCATCAATAACAGAAATAATTATACTTAAGAAATACTTTTTGTTTAGGTATAAATAATAATAATAATCTTTATTTCCGAACAATATAAAATTGTGTTGGAACATTAACAATAAATAACAAGAAAATATATGATATATGAGCCACTAACTTTATACCAATAATTTTAAAGCTTAATTTGATTATAAAATAACTACAGTATGAAAATTATCCAACTTATTAAAGTAGTAGCGAGTGCTCAAGAACTCTTCTATACTATAAAATGATTTGGATACAAGGTAGTTTTTAATTTTGTTTTAAATAATTTAGAATGTTGAAAAATTTGTATATGTAAGGGTAGTTTTGAAACAATAATATCCTGCTTGTGATGGTAACTTTTTAAATAATTCTAGTCTATGGTATTCAACTCTTTAGTTGTTTGACCCGGCGATACCATGATTATGAATTTCATTGCCTTGTACAAGGCATTTATAGAGCAGAACATGATAGTTTAAGTAAATGTAAATTGATGGAAAAGTAAGAATGTTTAGTCTTTTAGCAATTTGACACTTGAATCTCTTAGATTAAGATTGTCTAAGATTCGGACGCATATTTCTGTAAAACAAATAACTTACTTTTGTTTTAGCACAGTTTTTCACTTATTTAATAATAGAAATCAATAATATCTACAGATCTGCTTTGAGACCCTTAAAAACAAAATGAATGTATACAACCAGCAAAAAACACACACAAAATCAAAGGCCGGTTTGCCTCTAGGTACCTATTTAGAGCTATAGTTAAAACTTCTCACCTTGTTTCCATTAGAGTATTTCCTCATTTAAAAGTCGCTATTTGACTCGCAAAGCCTTTCAGATAGTATTTTCTCCCACCTTTCAAACTCTGACCTTTGACAGTAGTCTTTTATCCCGTGTGAATCTTCAGAGTCAAATTCGTTCCAGCGGACCTGTTGTTAAACTTGTTTTGCTGAACTTACTTCTTGCTACAGACCTTCGGAAAGAGAGTCTTTCTTTCTCTTAAGTCTTCCAAAAGTCATTTTCATCCTTTTACGGAGGGGGGGAGTCACTATTACTCTCACAACTCACAAGGTAGTCAAAATCAGTTGCCCAATTGTGTTTAAGATTCATAACACTCACTGATCTGTTGATGTAGAGTGCGCTCCTGTCTCTCCCAGGTGGCTTGAGCCTGGCTGTGCGCAGAGGTGAGTGAGTCTATCTGTCGTACCAGTGGCTGCGTAGCTGCACCAACACTCTGCGCCACTTCCTCCGCAGCAGACCCCGCAGCCTCCAGTCTGCGTGACAGTTCAGTGTTCTCCTCCCGCAGCCCTCTCATCTGCCTGCGTGTGCAAATACAACAGCTATAAGCTATATTGATATTCTAACGTCTATGTATATAGTTCTTAAATTAGCTTTTTAGCGTTTATACAAATTAAGATCCATAGTTCTGTATATATACACAAAAAACTTTAAAATGTAAAAACATTTATGTCTACATACAAGGGCTGTTCAAAAAATAATAGACGTCTTAAAATAAAACAATTTAAAATGAATTAAATAAAACTGTATTATATACATTTGAAATGCATTTTCTTGGGCCGCATAGTCGTCATTTAAATGAAAACATTTGCCATAAAGTGGCATAGGTTTTCATTACCGACTATTAAATCCATAATAGTTTTTATCCAGATTTACACCGCGTAGTAGTTCTGCCTCCGTATTAAAGTGTTGCGTAGCAATTTTGTTTACTATTTGTTTTCCAGGAAAAAATTTGTTTACTATTTGTTTTTCCAGGTGGAAATCATTTGCTACTTTCTACCGGCCCTCGTATTTAGATATGTAATTTTTTCTTTATGACAAGTTTGGACAATAAAATTTTTTAACATGAAGAGAGGTGAATTCTTAAGAGGAGATTATTGGCAAATGATACACTTTTTAGCCTAAAAAAGGCCAATGTTTGTGGTGGTCATTTCTTGCTTTGTGAGTTATTTCGTAATCTTCAGAATGCAGATTTTGTAGATTGAACAGCTCAAAGTCATGTTGGTGGAAAAAAAAATCCGCCGAACAGCTTTAACCCGGAAAAACGTCGTTTTTGTTACGGGGACACTTCAGGGACTGCGACCGTCAGCCGAACCGCGTTACATTAATTATTGCCCTCTATGGTTGCTCCGGTCTAATAGCGAACAACGGTGTGCTTTAGAGGTTACAATAGATTAAAACAACAAAAGATGTGCATGCTAAATGCGGAAAACACATGTTTTTTCCCGCGTTGGCCCATGTTGGTGCGTTGACTGATGGCGTCGTCAGGTGAAGGAGTGAAGGGTAAGCTTTACCTATGTTTTAGAAAAATTAACTTCAACATTTAATTAATCGTTCAAAGTTAGTGAGATCACTCACATATCACCGGGCGCTGAATCGATACAAAGCCGATAGCAACAATCGATGGTTGCCTCGAGTATACCACGAAAGTTAGTATGACTCTAAGGCCTACTCTAGTATAAAAACAAAATTATAAAATCAAAATATTTGTTGTATAAAAGAAATTTGGTTGTTTAGGACACACTCTCTGAAGGCTAAACAACAGCGTCCAGCGAACCTGGCAGACTGACACACCGCAGAGAAACCAGCAGAAGGAATGCAGAGAGAGACTCGATCGGGATCAGGGGTGGAGTTGAAGTGTCTGGCTCAGAACAGGGTGCGGTGGCGTTCTTTATAAGTTTCTAAATAAGTCTGGTTTGTATTTTACTCACTGGTCGTGTTGGTCGGACTGCAGGTCTAGTTTCTCTCTCAGCTGAGTCACTGTGTTCTCCAGTTGGTCTCTCTCCTGTGCCAGTTCCGTATACTCTGCCTCCAGTCTATCCCTGACGTCGGTCTCGGCTTGCGTCTTCACTGCTGCCAACCTCGCTTGTAGCTGGCTGCACTTCTCGTTCTTCTCACTCACCTCCCTGTAACACATGCTTTAGCTGTAATATTCAACTATGACAACCTTTACTGTCACAACTATAATCTAGTTCTTCCGTTCACACCGCGTACAAACTTATAATTAGGGTGAGATATTTTGGCCTCGCTGTGGAGTACCATCTTCCGTCACTGATTGGCTGAAACTGGGCTACTTGCTGCCTACTGTCCTATTGGTGGCAGGGCTGCCAACCATCCAATGGAGCAGGGATGCCAACTGTCGATGTTCTCTTTGGCTGTGACACTATCGAAAAAGACTTCTTCAGGACTGGTTGCCAGCTTCTTGAAAGATTAATGCTGTCTTCTTTGTTGAAATTATTACCATTTTTATTATTTCAATGGTTTCCTGATGACTCTCGGGTAATAATGTGAAATTTTGCCAATACTTTGGCTTTGTCAAATTCTACTGTTTTGTGTTGTAACTATGTTCTGCTAAGGCCTGACTTTTCAACATCTTTGAGTTTTGTGATTGCCTGATGTGTTCCTGGACGAAATCAATCTTTTAGTCTCGCCAATATATGCAACTGTAAGGAATTTCAGACAGTTGGCATCCCTGCTCCATTGGACGGTTGGCAGCCCTACCACCAATAGGACAGCAGACAGCAAGTAGCTCAGTTTCAGTCAATCAGTGACTGAAGATGGTACTCCACAGGTTAGGAAATATTTCAACCTAATTATGAAGTTAGAAAGAACTAGATTATGGTTGTCATACCTTAATCCCCAATAGACCAGTTAACATATCTCACTAATCGGCCCTGCAGCCATATCTTGGTTTTACCAGGCGGTCATTTAATTATTAGTCGATAATATAATATGAGTAACAGCAAACCGGAATCACTAATCAACCCGTTATTAGTATAGGTCATCAGCAAAACGATGGCCATAGCACTTTGAAATGTACAATTTCCAGACAGTTTAGATTAAAAATCAATCCGCTGTCTAACAAGAGTCATAGTGACTATTTAACCCAGAAAAGCATGACATTCTGAAAAATCTATTCATAGACAAGAGTAACAGATGACCATTACTTTGTTACGAAAAAAGCTAATTCAATCACTGAGCGCAATTGCGTGTCGTTACATCCCTGCAGTAGTGCACTCTCCTACCAGACCGGCTCCACTCCGCTCGATATGGCTACTATGCTTGGTGATGGATTTTATCCCTAAACTTCACAAAACTGTCCCCATCCCATCAGATGTCTATAGCCGCTATTATCTAAAACAGGAATTCACTTACCTGTGGGCTAACAAAGTTCAAGCATAATTCAAGGATTTCTCTTGCTTTAAGCTTATTTAAGCATAATTACTGATATTTTTACTGGCTACACCAACAGCATTTTTTAATTACAGTACAGTCTCTATAATTTGGCCGTTGTGCTCCGACCGTCCAGTAATCGGCTGTGACGGCTCCAACTAGCCACCTGTTTTCAAGTCTCTACTTGTCTGTTAAGTGTGTAAACAAAGTGCGTTGTTTAGCCTATCGTAATCAGTGCTTCCGTTCAGTACAGACCGTGAGATGTTGCAAAACGTAAAGATGTTACTTGACAATAGATAAAAAAGTACTGTGATTTTAAAATGATTAGAAAGTGGTAATAAGTTAACATCGGCAGATCAATAATTCACAGACATAAGGAGGAATAAGAATTAAATTGAATGCGTTCTTTAAGTAGAAATCATCCTCCAAAGTAAGAAAAGATTATTCTTGACAAATTGAAGAATTTTTAGTGAACCTCCACTAATCTGGCATTTCAGCTAATCAGGCTTCTGATCTCGATTTAGGGCGGATTAGTGAGATAATAGTTAGTTAGCAGCTTTATGAGAGCGTGCTGTGGTCGAACCCATGAGCCTGTACTGGGAATCAAACCTGCTACCTTGCACGCAAGCTGTGTGACTCTACCTACTGACCTACAGACACCCCATGATGTTCAAGGCTGGTGAATATCCTATTAGGTGTTCAGAGTTATATTTTCAGCTATCATTATGATACAGACATCCACTTTCTCCAATAACCGATGAATTGAAATATCTTACAGATATCCACCAGGTTTCTAATATCTGCCATATTTCGGATACTATCTAGATTCAGAATCTCTGGGTCTAAAAATCTAATATCCTTAAAATCATAAACTATTCAATGTCGTTCTGTACTGACTTCTGTAGTGAGACGATGGTGGAGGTCAGCCCGTCGACTTGAGCCTGAAGACTGGTCACCTGTGACTCCAACTTGGTGTTGTTCTTGGTCAGCTGGTACACAGCTTCTATCTGCGATCTCTCCACGTCTTGCTTAGCGTCAGCTTTTCTTGCTTTCGTTCCTTCCCGCTGTACTCCTCTACTTGCTCTCTGCAACAAACATTTATTTGTTACTTTTAACATTTAATAGTTACTTGCGCAACAGTCGCGGATGTCAAACTCTGGCTTTGGGTACACTTATAAAAGACTATGAATGCCTACAAGCTGCATGACAAATGAAAATACTGCATTCGGCAACACGCTTTATAACACTGGCAGATGCCAAAGAAGTAGTCACACCAGACTATTAACAATGTAATCAGAAGGAATAAAGTGTATTTAGACTATTGCCAACTCAAACATTACAAATAAATTTTTCCGCATATTCTGTCATTCCCAATTTTCTTACTTAGATCTCATGTCACGACCAAGTTCGCGACATACCGTATAACAAACAGTATTCAAAGTCAGCGGGCTAGGTCAACCAATAGCAAGACGGCGTGGGTTAGGAAGGGAGGGAGAAACAGCCAGCTGGACGCTAGGGCAGTCACTGTGTGTCGTAAGCGAGGCGAGGAGTCACTCGTTTATAATTAATTTGTATCAACTTTTCATAATGTATGTTTTCCTGTCACCTCCGTTGGCTTAGGGCAAGGAACGGTGCACTCAGAGCAAGCATTCTACTGACCTCAGTCGTGTTGACCGAGGATTACAGTACAGTAGACTCTCTCTCGTTCCGCCTCGCTTGGTTCAGCCGTCGGACGGTCCAACCGAACTGAGCTTAAACATAGGCTACATCTACCATTTGTTTGATGATTTGAGCTGTTTCTTTTTAAATTGGCCCCAAATCCTCAGACTCTACTGAACTATACTTGCGTTTTTGACCATATTAATTCACTTCACAAAGGCCTAAAGCTAAACTGTGTCAGTTTAAGAGCTCTAAAGGATCCCAAACTTCTTTTTGAACAGTCTGGCCATTTTCAGATCGGCCGAGGGTGCGGTAGAGAGTCTACTCACTTGAGAGAACTGATGAGTTTCTGGTTGTCCTTCTCGGTGGCTCTCAGTTTCTTGATGATGTTGTTGAGTGTCAGCTGTTGCTTGCTCAGTTTCTCACCCTCTGCTCTCAGATCAGCAATCACTTGGTCCTTGTCAGCCTCCTCCTCCGCCACGGCTGCCGTCACCTTCGCTTGCTGGAACACAACGTGTTATATACCAGTGTTGCAAGTACTACCCTTTAACCACAACTACCTGTCGGGCAAAGTAGAAAAAGAAACAATTAAAAGCGCCAAACTATCTTCAGAACCCTTACACTGGGACTCGTGGCGTGGTCCTGTAATCCCTTCATGGGTCAGGTTTTTGAGGATGATATAGGTCTAAGCGGCTCAGATAGTCTCAGTGATCATCTGATGATACCCGCACCAACTCCACCATCGTTTAGACATGTCAAACCATCACCTGCGTGGTTCGGAGTTGGTCAACATTTCCATTGGTCATTGGCTTCTACACATTGGTGCAGTACTTCTAACTGTGGTCGACACTGTGTTTTCAGTCAATCAAATGCTCAATTGACGTTTGCATTTTAATGGACATTGTTCAAGATGGTTAACCTCATACTATTGTCCAATTTGACTGGGACTGCATGGCATAGTCCTGTAATCCAGCTTCATGGAGGTCAGATAGAATCTCAGTGATCATCTGATGATACCGCTCAACTCCACCATCGTTTAGACATGTCAAACCATCACCTGCGTGGTTCGGAAGTCCGCGTTAAGCCGTTGGTCCTTGTATTTCCATTGGTCATTGGGCTATTAATAAATGACCCATTCTAAGGAGAATTCGTGGTTTGTACCAAGACACCTCATAACTCATTACTACCACTCATCACCTCATCCTTCACCACATATTTGCCTTAAATACCCTCATGAAATAGGCATCTCAAATAGTGATTTACAACATACTAATATTAAAAAGCATTCTTTGAACTATGAATTGACCAATTCACTATGAAAATGTAGTTGTATTAAATAAAGTACAAGTTGACACGAGTTGTTCTGAAAACCAGTTGTACTAAGAATGCAAATAAAGGCTTTTTTATTTTATTTTAAAATCAAGTGCTTATTAAACCAAGGCAATTTTTACACTTCTGCATGCAATTCCACCATTAGTGTCCGGATAAAATAGCAGACGATACTTGTTTTTAACTTGCTTTAGTTAAGCTAGGCGCTGGGTTCGATGCTATCGTTTGAAATTAAAGACAAAAAAATACCTTTCGACAAAACAAAGGTTTTAGAAAACTTATAACGAAAAATTTGATGTCACAAACAGATTCTTCAGATCAACAGGGCAATTTTCTGGCAGTATGAATATTTTACGTAGCTGCCATTTACTTTTGACAGAGTGCTAATAAATGGCACATAAATTCAAGTGATCTCTGCGATTACCTCGAGTTGTTTACGCAACTGCTCCTTGTCGCGTATGGCTTGTTGAAACTTGCGCTCCAGCGCGTAAGCGCTGTGTGAACTCTTCGTTCAACTCACTCACGTCTTGCTTCTGCTGTCTGCTGTCCAGCTGTCTGCAAACATCACACAGCTTGACACAGTTCAACAACAGGATAATACCTGAGCGTTCTTCATGCAACTTTAAGACTACGACCAGATGGGAACAACACAAAGCGTTTAAGGTGGTGTTGCTTCTTTATGCCTTTTATAAGTGAAGTTGAAAATATTCAATCCATTTCTTAACCCTTTCAAGTCCTGTGTAGACTTCAAGGCCTATACAACTTTTGTAATCATGTATTTAAAAAATATATATTTTTTTTTAATTCAAAGCGTTTTAATGTTAAATTCTTTTTATATTTTTAAAAGTATTTTAGTATTTATTTCTGTTAAATACATGCAGGTAAATTGTAAGTAGCGATTTATCATTCTGATCCAAAGTTTAGTATAGCAGTAGGATATGAACAGTACTTTAGAAAATAATGTGTTGTAACACAAATGTAAACTAAGAAAGGGGCAGTTGTGGGACATCATGTGAATATAGCTTTCCTCACCAACTATTAACCCTTTGCGGCTCAATTTATTTTTTAAATTTTCAAAAACCTCCGTATGGGTTTCCAGTCCCTGTAAGCAAAATTTCAGCAAAATGCTCTCTGGTACGAGCATTACCAATCATTGAATCACTCCTCTATGCGGTGGAGAGTCTACTCACTTGAGAGAACTGATGAGTTTCTGGTTGTCCTTCTCGGTGGCTCTCAGTTTCTTGATGATGTTGTTGAGTGTCAGCTGTTGCTTGCTCAGTTTCTCACCCTCTGCTCTCAGATCAGCAATCACTTGGTCCTTGTCAGCCTCCTCCTCCGCCCGGCTGCCGTCGCACCAACTTGCTGGAACACAACGTGTATATACCAGTGTTGCAAAGTACTACCCTTTAACTACAACTACCTGTCGGGCAAAGTAGAAAAAGAAACACATTAAAGCGCGAACTATCTTCAGAACCCTTACACTGGGACTCATGGCGTGGTCCTGTAATCCAGCTTCATGGAGGTCAGGTTTTGAGGATGATATAGGTCTAGCGGCTCAGATAGTCTCAGTGATCATCTGATGATACCGCATAACTCCCACCATCGTTTAGACATGTCAAACGTGGTTCGGAAGTCCGCGTTAAGCCGTTGGTCCTTGTATTTCCATTGGTCATTGGGCTATTAATAAATGACCCATTCTAAGGAAGAGTCGGCTAGTTTGTACCAAGACTACACCTCATAACTCATTACTACCACTCATACACTCATCCTTCACCACATATTTGCCTTAAATACCCTTGATGAGAGAAATTAGCATCTCAAATAGTGACAACATACATACTAATATTAAAAGCATTCTTTGAACTATGAATTGACCAATTCACTATGAAAATGTAGTTGTATTAAATAAAGTACAAGTTGACACGAGTTGTTCTGAAAACCAGTTGTACTAAGAAAGCGCTCAAATAAAAGGCTTTTTATTTTATTTTAAAATCAAGTGCTTATTAAACCAAGGCAATTTTTACACTTCTGCATGCAATTCCACCATTAGTGTCCGGATAAAATAGCAGACGATACTTGTTTTTCAACTTGCTTTAGTTCGCTAGACGCTGGGTTACGTTATCGTTTGAAATTAAGAGAAAAAAACCTTCAAAACAAAGCTTTTAAAAAACCTTATAACAAAAATTTGATGTCACAAACAGATTCTTCAGATCAACAGGGCAATTTTCTGAGCAGTATGAATATTTTTTCTTATGACAGAGTGCTAATAAATGGCACATAAATTCAAGTGATCTCTGCGATTACCTCGAGTTGTTTACGCAACTGCTCCTTGTCGCGTATGGCTTGTTGAAACTTGCGCTCCAGGGCCGCCAAACGCTGTGTGAACTCTTCGTTCAACTCACTCACGTCTTGCTTCTGCTGTCTGCTGTCCAGCTGTCTGCAAACATCACAGTTGAACAACAGGATAATACCTGGCGTTCTTCATGCAACTTTAAGACTACGACCGGATGGAACAACACAAAAGCGTTTAAAAAGGTGTTGTTGTCTTTCATGCCTTTTTAGAACATTATGTTACATGTTAAGGATGCGTTAAAATTTTCCTTCCACTCTTTCACCATTTCAGGTTGTGTGTAGACTTCAAGCCTATACAACTTTTTGTAATCATTAATTTAAAAAATATATATATTTTTTTTTTAATTCAAGCGTTTTTAATGTTAAATTCTTTTATATTTTTTAAAGTATTTTGTATTTATTTCTGTTAAATACATGCAGGTAAATTGTAACTAGCGATTCATCATTCTGATCCAAAAGTTTATTATAAGCAGTAGGTTATGAACAGTACTTTAGAAAATAATGTGTTGTAACACAAATGTAAACTAAGAAAGAAGGGCAGTTGTGGGACATCATGTAAATATAGCTTTCCTTCACCAACTATTAACCCTTTCTGGCTCAATTTATTTTTAAAATTT
Source organism: Matsumurasca onukii (assembly GCA_018831715.1). Taxonomy (NCBI): domain Eukaryota; kingdom Metazoa; phylum Arthropoda; class Insecta; order Hemiptera; family Cicadellidae; genus Matsumurasca; species Matsumurasca onukii. Next base: position 3,138,924 of record CM032067.1, read on the forward strand.
TCAAAAACCTCCCGATGGGTTTCTCTAGTCCCTTGTAAGCAAAATTTCAGCAAAATAGCTCTGATTGCGGTGCATTACCAATCATTGAATCCACTCCTCTAAGTAGCGGGGATTTAAAAGCGCCTCCTAAACTCAAAAGTGCCACTCTCCGCCTCACACGGTTGTTGAAGGCATACGTGGATGGCGTCAGAGAAGGAGAGTGGTAGTTTCGTGTTGTTCTCTGCTGGCGCCCGTTGAGGTGTAGTGTAGTTCTTGCCTATCGTTTTAGCTATATGCAATAAGCGATGTGTTGGACTAGACTATTTTGTCCTTCGCTCGATGTCAGACTCAGTTAAGCTATTGGAGTGCAAAGGGTTAAACATCATCACGCTCACCCTTCATCTCATATTCATCTTAAATAACGTCAATAATGGTCAATGTGTCAAATAAAAATAGCAAAACACATTTCATACTGTGTACAACTACACCAATTACTGACTGATGAAGATGTTACTCCTCAGAGAGACGGGAATATTTCAAACCAATTATTACGATGTTTTGACGTAGTGCAAGAACTAGATTATAGTTATAACTATGATTACTTACTTCTTGAGATCACTGTTTGACTCTTGCAAGTCACAGTTCAGTCTACTCAGGTCTATCAACATCGCTTCTCTCACTTCTAGTATCTCCGTCATCTCAGATATTTTCTGTAAACATGAAACATTACATCTGTTCCTCAGAAAATCATTGACGTAATATTTTGTAGTCATATTGATAAATTTCCAAAATTCCCGAAAAAATACTCCTCTGTGGTATAAAATTCCCTGCCAAATCCTCGGCTCAAAAAGTCTTGGTTGGGCTCCGCCCATAAGTATAACTTTTTTCTTTGATCAATGAAAAAGGTTTGGTTGTTTTGCTTGTTGAAAAAAAGTGTCAAAATTATGTAGTTTTCAAAGTTGTTTCTCTTGGCTTTTTCGGCTGTAAGTAAACGTTTTCTTTTTTATTCCCGCCCTGAGGCTATCCACTTTCACGTTGAGCTTCTGGTTTTTCTCTAGGTGCTGCAGTTGTTGCTATAAGTATGAAAATAGCATTTTGAATTTCACGCACTTGTATACTCTATTTATTTATTTATCTATGGCGTAATATACTTTCTTGGCAGCGCTCTGTTGACAGAATGGAACACACTCCATGCTCCTTAATACAAGCATAAGTGACACAATCAATTTTCAAGAACATTCAAGAGATATTACCTTCAGCAGTTTGTCTATCTGAACCATCGTCTGATCCCCGCTGGAAGCTTCAGACAGTTCCCTTTGGTGGCCTACAAACAAAACCAAGTGTCAATCCAAACCTTCATAGAAATATAAATACATAATCTAGGTATCGTTATTGATTTTGAAAAGGCAGAGTGCTAATGGTGCTTGAATTAAATTTTGCTCAGTACTAATAGAACACTCAATGGTTTTATTAAAATATGTTAGCTTTGACAGTATACAAGTCAACATGTTTAAAAAATCAATGTTTAGAACTTTTATTCTATAGGTGTATGAGGCAGTTAATAACAAATGTAACTGCAGGTCTAAAGGGCCTTTATTTACCATATTTTGGGCTACAAAATAAGGGTCGTCTTACTATGTCGTCTTGGGCACCATCAATATGATAAAAATATTAAGTTACAGTAATTTTAAGAGTTACAAAGTCAAAACCCTCAAAACATCGACAAAAACATTCAGATAGGCCACTAGGAAACACAACAGGGGTTGCATTGCATTGCCTGTTTTGAAGAATGGAATGAAAGAGTTGTTTGTGGGGGACTCAAGGAATTGCTTCTTATTGCAATAGTCATGTTCTCCATCCTTCTTCCCTCCCTCCTTGTCAGTAGGTTGGTGCAGGGAAAAGAAAGGAAGTGAAACATTAACATACAAGGAGATACAGATCTATTCAAAGCAAACACTAGTGCTTAAATATGGGGCAATCACCAGAGGCAAAAAATGAACTAACTGACTACAAAAATAGTCCCTCGCCATAGTTCTTTACTCTCTCTCTCTCCAACTGTCTTTCTGATCTCTACTGCTGACCCTTGTTTACAACATTTTTTGTGCTATTGAGGGGAGTGGTGGACCGGGGTTTGGGATGGCTGAGGGAACAAGCTCGTGATGCATTCTTTGTTCTGCTTTACTCTTGACAGCTAGCTGTAATTACGTCACTGTTTTAAGGAGGGACAGGGGCTGGAAGTCTGCTGCCTTTATTAAAAATGGGGGAATTAGAGTCTTATACCAGAGGGTGTAGAGTTTTTTTACCAGAAGGTGTAGAGTTTTTGATTAAGAAAAATTATGTTTAATTCTATTAGTCTTTAGATTGACCAATATGTAGTATCTGCCATAAAAGTGAAGAAAAATAAGCCATCATTTATTGAAAAAGGTTTGGTTGTTTTTGCTTGTTGAAAAAGATGTCAAAATTATGTAGTTTTCAAAGTTGTTTCTTGGCTTTTCGGCTGTAAGTAAACGTTTTCTTTTTTATTCCCGCCCTGAGGCTAGCCACTTTCACGTTGTGCTTCTGGTTTTTCTCTAGGTGCTGCAGTTGTCACTATAAGTAAGTGAAATTAGCATTTTGAAATTCTGCGCACTTGTATACTCTATTTATTTTTATTTATTTATCTATGGCGTAATATACTTTCTTGGCAGCGCACTCTGTTAACAGAATGGAACACACTCTATGCTCCTTAATACAAGCATAAGTGACACAATCAATTTTCAAGAACATTCAAGAGATATTTACCTTCAGCAGTTTGTCTATCTCGGAACCATCGTCTGATCCCCCGCTGGAAGCTTCAGACAGTTCCCTTTGGTGGCCTACAAAACAAAACCAAGTTGAAACAACTGTCAATCCAAACCTTCATAGAAATATAAATACATAATCTAGGTATCGTATTGATTTTGAAAAGGCAGAGTGCTAATGAATTGCTTGAATTAAATTTTGCTAAGTACTAATAAAACATTAAGGTTATACATGTATTTTCTGAAAATACTGCTCTAAATTGTTATAACCTGAATCCCTATCAAAATTGATACTCTTTCTTCGGCAATCTATATATCTACCAATTCTTTTCTTGCGGTGTTAGCAAAAATCCTATTTAAATTTCGCTTCAAAATAAGAAATCCTTGAAAACCTATCAGCAATCAAAGTAAAAATTATCACAAAATTACAAGGCTGTTCGAAATTCACCTAAATTACCATCTACCGAAAATTCCTGTTTTTAGAGATCTCCCAACTCGATTTTCAGGATATAAATTGTTCTCAAATTCACCTTCTGAACATGCCTTGAACTCATACCTTTGGTCCTGGAGATGAACACCTTGCCGAGAGAGTGAGGCTCGTTGACTCCCAGTGCCATCTTGGACCTGGCACACCGAGCAGGACTCTGCCGGGACGCTGCACTGCTGCTGTCTCCGTTAGGCGTCGGGCTACCAACATCAGTTTACTCTTTAGTTCATCGTCGTAACCAGGGGAATATAACCTCCCTCATGAAAACAAATTATTATTTGGTTAAAAATGTACAGCCTAAGTAAACATTCTGATACCAGTTTTAAGTGTTTTTAGAAGCCTAAAACCCCTTGTTTGGTATCAAAATTTTATAAATTTTTTGGAGGAGGCACCCTTGAAACCTCGGTTCTTGAAACCATCTATCCCTTTAATCATTCTGGTTAAGCCTATGCTTTGGTTGAGGAGAACCTTTCTTCGTGAACAAGAGAGCTGTGTAGACCAGCAGTCAACGTACGGTATTAAAACTGTCCATGTTACCCTGTCTCTACAATTTGGAAACATTCCTTTTTTCTTAGTCAAAATAAATCTTATTAGAGTGCGGCATCCACCTTAAGAGAGGCAGGGAGAACTACCAAACTGGGAGGCAGAGAACAGTATGAACGTTTGCCTTCTCAGACAGTTAATTTGCCAATTAAAAAAGGTGTTTAAAACTCGTCTGGAAGCATTTAAGTTTACAGCATTTGCTTAAGAATATACTGGATTGTTCTCTCGCTTTTGTTTTAGATTTCTCTTCCTGTAGACAAACACATTTAGCAGAATCCTATCTGTTTCAAACTATGAAAATAAATGTAATGTGTCTACTTTTACAAAAAGCTACATCCTACACTTAGTTCTGAGTAGAAAACCAAGTGTTCACATTCTGAACTACATTCTAACTATAATAAAGTTAGCTAACCTGGAGATGATTTCAATATCTGAAGAGGTTGTGGTCTCCAGTTCATCCCCCGAAGTGTGTCCGCTTGACCCAACTTTAATCATGTCTGACCTGCGGACCAACATTCAGATGAGAGTTGTTCCAAATCAAATTCTCCAAAGAGATCATAAAAACAATAATTTTGTCAAATAACTATACAGCAAAAACAGAAGCGATTCTTCTAGCTAAAATCTAACATTAGTATAGTTTTACATGTCAAAAAAATGGTAAAGATTCGCAACACCTTGTTTAACAATGTGAAATTAGGACTACAAAGTCCTCTTTACCACTCGACCTTTACCTAGCGCTACCCCAGAGTCACCTTACAAATTTTAGTGGTGCTTGCAGGTATTGAACCCACCCCACCCGAGTGATGAGCTACAACACGCTACGTGTCCGCTAAGCTCGACCACCGCCTTGTTCCTTACCTCTCGGAAGAGATGGGAGAGTGCTCCCGGTGGGTGGGGGGAGGGGATGTGTGAGGACTCTGCTCAGTCATGGCGTCTGCGAGCAGATGCTTGAGGTACGAATGAAGTGCTCGACACTCGCTGAAGTGATGATTCACATCCGCTGCCGTCCGTCAGCGTCTCGTCTTCTCCGCTAACCTGCATAAAGTGTCAAGGTTCAATTTGTTTTGTTACTACAAACTACCCCTAAAAGAACTGGTTGTCGTATTTTTTTATGTACTGTGTAGTTTTCCAGAAGTGATTTTGACTGTGGTAAAAATTACACTGTTGATAAACACAGTTTTTTAAATGGATGTAGTGTTGGCCACTTGAATGAAGTCCTTTCTGCTGCACATGACTTCACTCAGCCTCGCTCTCTATTCGCACTGCAAAGAGCTCAACGGTTTCCAACCTTGCACTTCGCCTAGTTGACAACAATTCTTAATTTTTGTTGATGTTCTACTAGATAATTAATACCGCATCGGATGAACCGGTAAATTTTTTTTTTAATTCTAATTTTAAAGCTATTTTTTGTGAAATTTAAAATTTAAGTCTATTTTACAGTAAAATTTTAAACAGAAATTTTTTAATTGTCTTTGATCAGTGTAAAATCAAAATTAGGCCAAAAATTGTCTCTTACAAAATTACTAAAATTTGTTTGGTTTTTTATTATGATTAAAAGTGAGTTTTATACACCATCCTACATTCATAAACATTATAAAAATTCACTTTTCTTTTATATGTGCAACATTAACTTTATGTCTCATTTTATTTTTTTATTTTTTAAAAGCTCCCGTGATGGATTTCCCAGTCCCCTGTAAGCAAAATTTAGCAAACAAGTTGCCTAGTACGGTGCATTACCAGTCATTGAACCACTTCTCTAAAGCGGGATTTAGCTTTCCTGCTTCTCAAAAGTGTGACTCTCCTCCTCACCACTGGATTTGATGAGCCATTTTCTCTCCAGTGATCCTCAGCAGGTCATTGTGGCCCCGCACCCGAATGATCCAATGCTAGATCATTGCACCGCACCAGAGCACCGGTGGATCAAACCACGTGACAGACAGGGCCAACTGTCCGTCACTATAACCACTAAACCACCGGCTGTTTGTCGGGCTGTCAAACTCACACTTGAGTTTGCCGTCAGGGGAGGGAGTGGTAGTTTGTGTTCTCTGCTAGGTGCCGTTAGTGTAGCTGAAGTCCCCATATCAGAGACTGTTTCAACCGCCTTCTATACCGCACATCCGCCGCTCAAAAAGAAATAGCGCTTGTCAACCTATAGTCGACTACCGACCTCAAAGGGTTAAGGGTAAACCAGAGCTTTGTTACTGACGCCTTGGAATGGTCGGTGAAGGAGGTGTCCATGGAGTGCAGAGAGGGAGGGGAGGCTCAGTCTGGTGCAACTGCCGAGCACCTCCACGCTTGAGCTCGACCTATGGAAATGTGTCTTGTTTAACTGGATGGAGCTATCTCTACCATTCATTAAGATGTTCAGAGTAAAAACCAACAATTTCCCAATTGTCTAAAAAATTTTGCAAATACATTTTGAAGTACATTATTTTAGTTGGAATTAAAATTATGCATTAATCTGAAATCGTGTTGAAATTCTGTCTTAAGGGAGTTAGCTACTTCCACCCATGTAAGGAGCGGAATTCACTTTGATCCATGACTTAAAATCATTTTTTTTTAAATCTCTGCTAGTGCCCGAAATTCACAACTAGTGCTAAAATTAGTGACGATCAGCAAACTTCCGTTAGTATCCACGACAAAGTCTTGGCTTTTACTACTGGAACAGATATACCTAGATTACTGTTATCGTCTGCAATCACAACTTTCATTATTATTCGCCAGACCACAACATCTTCTGAACTCCCGACAGAGTCAGCGACTGAAATTGCTGAGAGTTCAGCGGCACAATTATTTCTGTATAGCTGACGGAAACTAGTTAAAAAAGCTAGCTGGTACTTTTCTTGGTTGGACCAAAACCAACAAAAGTATGAGCGTTAAAAGTAATTTTTATAACCAAAAACAGCCTGTCTTTGATCAAGAACTTCACCTTAAATAAATTCATCTTATTGTACCTTCTATCGCCCTCTGAAGAGATGGCCGACAGTCTGTTGTTGTAGTTACGAGATTCCTTCTTACGGTACACGACTGGAGGGTAGTTGAGTATTTCATCCCGTATATCTGTCGGAGTGGGGGGATCAGGGGGTTCCCCCTCAACCTCTCCCTCCCCCACCTCCTCACCCTCCGGCCGGAACTGTGCAGACTTCTTCGGCTGGTTGGAGATGAAGTTGGTAGGCCTGCTAGGAGACTCACTTTTGGTATTATCAACTGGAAATAAAATGATTGTAAACATTGGGAGGAAAAACACAATGGTTTTTTCTATAGCTAAAACAAATTTGAGCCATTTGTTACACAAACTAAATAAAATTATACTTTTTCAAACTTTTTGTGGTGCCTATAGTTTGGATTCATTTTTATGACACTGAATACCTTCTAGAAGATTTCATAAAGTTAAGAGAGCCAAAAAGATGAGACATTTCCACCAAGTCTATGAATAGTTGGGAAGTTCTGATAGTTTAAATAGTCAAGAAGTTTTCAAACGTAGAGTTTGACTCTCCCATAAACTGGTGTTTAAAGGAGAGCTCAAAAGCTTTTCGTTGACATCTTTAAAAAATGTATTTGATGTTAGAAAATCATTCTGGTTGAATTAGAACTCTATTATAACACAACATGTACAACAATTAACATGCAGAGAGATTACTTGTGGTGCAAAGTCAAGTTTCCAATTTTTAAAATTATATAACGATGCAGTGATGCCAGATTTGAGGATAAGTGTTATTTTGAAAGGTATCTCTACATTATTTTCTTCAATAGAATAGAAGGTTCATACAGTGTTGTAGCATTATTTACAAACAATTTAAACAAGCGATGTTATAATTTTCCAACTTACGTTGCTGCAAAGTGTTGGCTTTAGGGTTGTCGAAGAAGGAGCCGGTGAAAGAGCCCCACAGACTGGCCGACTGACTGTGACTCAGCTTGGCGGAGGAGGCGGAGGAAGAGGAGGCGGAGGCAGACAACTCCGGCTCACTCTCACTCCGAGGCACCTTCTCCTCCCACACTGCCACCTCTCCTCCCGGTGACGTTACTGTCAACAACACTGACGTTACTTGGCGGAACAGGAGAAAGGTAGGGTGGATGTCACGGTACAAGTAGCGTATACCGAGCGAGCTCGGGCACTTGGGGCATGTCAACCGTGGGAGTGACTCTGATGAGACAAACTCAGGGTTTGTGGAACTTAGGGCGAGTATAGTTGTGGACCTTTGGAATTGTGGTTTCGACAAACAAGATGCAGTCTAGCAAAAGGGTTTTAGTCAGTGAAGCAAAAGACATCCAAAGGAAATTTTCCAAGAGAAACTGTGCTTGTATTTTTGTTAGTAAAGCTGTTCCACGTTTCCAAAAAATAGTTCAACTCTAGTGTCACTTCTCAAGCAAAAACTGGCACATTGTAAGTGACTTCTCAGTAAAAATCACCACTCAGTCCAAGTGAACTCGATCCATGACAACCCAGCTTACGTTTAAGAGAGAGCTTACGCATCGTTATGAGAGAGTAAGCAATGTTTCTTTACTCACCTCGTTTGATAAAGGTGGAAGATAAAGTCAATATTTAAATGCAAGGAAATTAATTTCAGATCATCATTTTAACAAAACTTAACCTCTAAAATGTGTACTTACAGCTACTGTGTTGGGCATCTGTTTCGTCTTCCTTAATATCAAGTGCCTTGTCAATAGTTTTCTGAGCTTCCTTCAAGACATTTTTTGCTAGATTAGCAAACTCAGAAGTATCAAACCAACTCATTGTCTCCATAAAGTATGCTAAACACCTGAAAACAGTGAGATATTTTTTAGGTATTACAGTAAAAGTATAACTTCAAATGCTATTAAGCCTACTATAAATAAAATACTGTATAAGATTTGTTGGAATCAGTATGATAGTTGATGGTTTATCAGCCAGTCTATCCATTCGAGGACAAACGAAAAGCTTAGACCACACAGTATAAATAAAAGCTTTTCGTCACAGTATACAAAAGAAGTAGATAAATAAAACAGGCATAATCTAGGCAAGGCCCTGGATTGTTCAAGCAGAACCAACTAGTCTGAAGTGTGCAACAACTTATTAGCTTGATAAGCCAATTTATGATATATGACTTTTTAAATAAGTTTATCAAATATATTTGAATTGGAATTTCCTATAAATAGTTTTATAAATAAATTTATATGACCGGAATATTAAAGTGTCATTTTACTTCTACGCCCTAAAAGAAATTAACCTCAAAATAACTATGTCAATAAACTAGGTTCCATACCTTAACAAACGTTACAGGATGGTTTTTACACTTAAAATATCAGTTCTGGATGAGCTTATGGATTCAAACTCCGTGAAAAATGTTAAATAAAGTGAAATTGACCTTATATTTTGATAACAACATGACAGATCAGCATCTTCTCATCTCTGCAGTCGACGTTTCGGAAATTACGAAAACAACTAGTCAAGTTCAAAACTATTCGAGAGAATTAAAACTGTTATATTAAATACAACTATATTTCACAATAGATAAAAACTAATTTGTCAAAAATCCGTTTCGAAGTTGCATTAAATTAGTATACAATGGTATCCCATAGTGCTCAATTAAATGCTAAAAATATTTTAAAGAAAGTACTAGATTGGAATATTTATTACTTTGGTATCGTGTAATTGATGTATTTATCAACCAATCGGTCTTTAAATTTCCATTTATATTTTTTAACCTTTATACCCGCAGCAAATAATTCAATCTTGGTCGGAATGTTGTCTAAAGAAAATGTTTTGGTTCAAGTAGTACTAACCTTGATTCTTAGGTTGAGGTGTTACTATTCTCGTCGCTTCGAACGCCTGCCCCAGTGGCGCAATCGGTTAGCGCACGGTACTTATAGACAGTAGTCGTGAGCAATGCCGGGGTTGTGAGTTCGAGCCTCACCTGGGGCACTAACATTTTGACGGTCGAAACTCTTGATGAAACGAAATCGTTCATCATATTTTGGTTTTCATCTTTGTTTTGGAGACCTTAAACATTGTTGATTATCATTATTTAACTTATTTTTCAATTAACATATGAAAATGATACAGTGCACGAAATGATTGGGATGAATAACAAATGAGAGCGATATTGAAATATACATTCTATTGCATTCTATATTCTAATAGGTTTATAAATATTTGAATAGTTGTCTAGTTGAATTCATAAACTCTGCAACAGATCGAGTAAGGAATCATCCAAGTACAGCAAATATTGTTTCATTTTTAAACAATTTTGTAATAGGCCTAATATAATAGTTTTTAACTTCAACTGGAAAAAATTATCCAAACTGAAAGATAGCGTATTTATTTATGTATTATTATTTTTTTAATTTTTAAAAGTCTGGCCCTGGCTACATGCAACCTAGTTTTTTTTCTTTTTATACTACAGAAAAAACTGTATGAATCTTAAGCTAGGTTTCGAGAACCTTGTAGGAAAATTTTCAAAACAATTAACATTTTAACACTATATATGTGTATGTACATTTTTGAAACAGTTGTTCTTTGTCTGACTAAATGTAATTTAGAAATTGAAGCTAGCTTTCATGTTCATATAATACAAGGGATTCTAATATATTGAGAAATAATTATCACAGGCTTGGGTTTATGCCCAATTCCTTGTCAAGCTGGAGTTGAATTGTATAATTACCGTACCTGAAGACATAAAACCGAACATAATTGGAATATTTATTACTTGGTATCGTGTAATTGATGTATTTATCAACCAATCGGTCTTTAAATTTCATTTATATTTTTTAATCTTTATACCCGCAGCAAATAATTCAATCTTGGTCGGAATGTTGTCTAAAGAAAATGTTTTGGTTCAAGTAGTACTAACCTTGATTCTTAGGTTGAGGTGTTACTATTCTCGTCGCTTCGAACGCCTGCCCCAGTGGCGCAATCGGTTAGCGCACGGTACTTATAGACAGTAGTCGTGAGCAATGCCGGGGTTGTGAGTTCGAGCCTCACCTGGGGCACTAACATTTTGACGGTCGAAACCTTGATGAAACGAAATCGTTCATCATATTTTTTACTTTTCATCTTTGTTTTGAGACCCAATAGTTCCAACAACAATGTTGTTTTGTTGATTATTATTTTCAAAACTGATTTGAATCAATAAACTTTGCCAAAATGACACAGTAAAAATTATAACATAAAAATAGTAAAAACAATATATAAAACATGACAAATTGTAAAAAAATAAAGCATAATGTAAAAAATAGAAAATGTAAAACAATATAACATATAGAATAATATTTAAAAATATCTATATAAAATAGTTCTTGATGAAAATTTTAATAAAAGGAACAGATTCTTTATATGATGACTGAAGCTAGTAGGATTACCTCGACAGCTGAACCAGGGTGGTACAAATAGTTTTCACATTTGGAAAATGTTTAAAATATATATAACACTATTCCAAATTATTATTCTCAACAATTTTATGTTTCCATAATTTTTATGATTATTTGTAATTTAAGCATATTTTGTTTGCAAATATTGAAAACTATTTTCTTTGTACAATCTACATCACCCGACGATGAGGTAATATCTACAAAACCGGTCATGGTAATAAATGTTTTGCTAAGGATACTTAGTTATTTATTTCATTTTCATCGCATAAACAGTATTCTCCTTAATAGTGATCCTTCCTTTTTCAAGCATAAAAATAAATATATAAAATAGATAATTATGGTCCAATTCTTGGTCCCCTGCCATTTATTTTGTGGATTGTATGGGTATAAAATATGGCTAAAGACACACTATGTAATGGGCTAAACCCTTAAACGAAGTTTCACAGCCATAGCTTCAGCCGATTTTGAGTTATATGTCCATATACCTTGAAAAAACGTTACAGACAGGAATTTGAGTTTTGATACCCAGTCTTGGTCTATTCAAAGTATATGAATACCAAATAACCAAAAACTGATGGATTCTTTGTTATGTATAGACAAAAGTCTTATTTATATAGATATTACACCTCAACTCGGCCTGTTCCAGTACCACAGATTTTATCACATTTTTGTTTTTAGTTATAGTTTTTCTTTATAGTCAACACAACTTTATTGTAAACTGGCTAATAAATTGTTATTGTTACCTTTTTAAATATATACAAGGTGTCCGAAAATCCAACCCCTTCACTTTTGATTAATAAAATTTTTGAACGTGCTTTGGCATATGCACTTAAGGTCAACTGAGGGTTTGCCCCTCACCCTAAAATAGGGGTTGTGATCCTTTGAAATATTTATTTTTACCCCGTCAATTGGAAGGGTATACAAACACAAATTCATTGATACCATTGAAACAATTTTACGTTGCCCCTTTTCAAAATGGTGGCTAAAAACATGTTTCATTGTTTAAGCAAATAAATTGACGCAATCACTGTAGTTTTCCAAATTTTGACACAAAATTTATGGATTCAGTTTCTGGGTAATTTAAAGCTTTAATTTGATACTTTTTGATTTGAGGCACCGACTACTCCCAAAGAGATTTTTAAAATTATATGCCACAAGACAGATTTTGCACACTTAATTTGTCAACAATCACCAATTTTCAAAACTTTGCAAAATGTATCTTGTGGCATATCATTTTAAAGCTTTGATCACCCAAAAACTAAATCCATGATTTATTTCAAAATTTGGAAAACGATAGCAACCGTGTTGATTTCCAACAATGAAACACGTTTTGAGCCACCAAATTGAACGGGGCATCGTAAAGTTTTTTATGGTATGTATCAATGAATTTGTGTACCCTTACAAATGAGGGGTCACATGATGGGGTAAAATAAATATGCTAAAGGGTCACCCCCCACTACCCCTATTCGGGATAAGGGGCAAACCAAAAAGTATTTCAGTTGACCCTTAACACATATTCCAAAGCACGTTCCCAAAATTTTCATTGATTCAAAAGTTAAGGGGGGTGGGGTCGGACTTTTTGCACACCTGGTATTATACGATGGCTGTTTGATAAGTACCTGTAGTTACTTTTTTAGTTGTAAATTTTTTTTCATTATTGTCAGCTGTTAGAGTAACTATAAACAACAGCTGGCTAAATTTTGAGCCAAAAAATTATTTTTGTTTTTTGACAGCTATTTTAAGAAATCAACTCCGGAACCTTTGCTAACATGAAAAAGAACCTTGATTCGATCTGTGATTAGACTTTTGTGTGTTTAGACGGGAAAAATGTGAGGAAATCCAACAAAACTTATGGAGGTGTATCCGTGTATAAGGCTGTGAGGTAATTTGTCGGATTTCCTCAAATTTCTCCCTATCTCAACACAAAAGTCTAATCGCAGATCAATACGGTTCTTTATCTATCTTAGCAAAGGTTTTGGAGATGATTTCAAAATATGAAAAAAATAATTGTTTGGCTTAAAAATTGGCATGCAAGCAGACAGTAGTTTTTAGTGTAACTTTTTTCATTTATGAAAGAAGATTGTGTTAACTATTAAATTTATAGTAATACTAAGAACGTATGCGAGTTCTCAGAACAAAAATCTTAACTAAAACAAGGACATTTAAAATGTCCAATTTATTAGACTGATGAACACAACAGTAATTTAAACGTTATCCCTTTGTAAAAGTTAAACCAGGTTGTTATAAATTTCAACACCAAAACGATTAAAAATTTCAAAGGCGAAAATTACGTATTGCATATTATGTTTAAACTTGTCAGTCTTATATAAAAAATCCCAGTTTATTTCATAAGAATAAACTAAGATTTGCATATTACCTACACTAATTCCTGAAAGTAAATTACTGTTCCCTTAAAATGTAAGATTGTTATTGTTTAAGAGGGTTCTACCCTGGTTCAAAAATCAAAACTGTGATGTATGTTTGTTTTTGATATAAGGAATTTTTGTATTTGCCACTTTAAAATAGACAGTACTTCTCGAAGAGACTTTCTTCAGGAGTATCTCGAATCGTCCATACCATGGTTCAGTAAAAAGTAATTTAGATCTAGTGGAGAAACACAATACACCTTAATTTAGTCTGAAATAGTAAAAAAATCACTTGTTGCATTGTTATTTGTTGAGAATAAATTCCTTTTGATTACATTGCTAAAAGACAATTTTTAACTGTAAAGATTGAAAAAAATCATTAGTTTGCTAAGGGAAATCCAGACTCAGCTCCAAGCTATTCTGGGACTAATATTGCTTGTCAGAAATACTTAGTTGCTCTAGTTATATCCAGACTATAGGAAGTGACTCTCATGGCAGGGTAGAACCAACTTAATGTTAAGAATTCATAAATCTAGTTTCAAATATAACCCACAGTTGTGCCAAAGTTTAGCCTTACTATTATGTTTCCTGTGGATTGAAATGAATTTTTCTGAAATGCACGAAATAAACTATTAGTTTGTAGTGCGTATTAACTTTTAATCAGATTAGCATTGACGATTATGAACCAAATTGTTACCGTAATTCCCAAAAAGTATCAATCCATCATTAATTGAAAAAATTGAAGTTACTGCAAATTTATTAACAACAATACAAAAATGCAAATATTATAAACATTTTCGGCACACAATTTTTTTGTAATTCTTACAGCATGCCTAAACCAAACAACTATCAAAAGGTTAAGGCAGGAATTTGTACTCTTTTGATATTTACCACTAAACTTAAAAGTTAAAATTAACTAAAGCTAACATCTCACGTCAAAAATTAAATTCTCTGAACAGTCATAAAAAAAAACAAATTTTAATTCAAAATATAAAAATAAGATTATTAACAATAAATTAAAACCCTAGGTTATGTACACTGTACAACTGTACATCACATATTTACAATATAAGTATTTGTACTCAAGAAAGGTACAATATAATCTCTTGATTTTTAAATATTGAATTGAAAACAAACTTCCTTCTATCGAGCTTAAGTATAACAAAAACCACCTGGAGATGTATTCCATCAACGAGTCGTCAGCGTCAGCACTTGAACTGAAAACTGGAATTGGTCGGAAGTATGGTTCCAAGATAAGAGTTACACCCAGGAATCTTTCTCTTCTCGTGGAACTGTCGATGATTTTCAAACTCTGAAAAATACTCGTTAGCACAAAACTACAACTGATGAATGAAAGGTGAATGAAATGGAGGGATTGTTTGATGGGATGAGGAAAGATTTGGTGGAAAAGGGAACATGAAAAAACTATGAATGATGATGAATTTGGAGTTATAGCTGATTGACTGCCTTCTGGATTCAAAGTAAAATTTCACTGTTCAGATTCCATGAATTGTTGGTTTTGTTTCAACTTTTGTTGCTTCTACTGAAAATCTGTACATCCAATTTTATAATTAGATACATTCTGTCAATAAAGTTGTTGATTATATCTTGAGATGTCTTCAGGTATTTAATTTGGTTTATTCTGACGAAGGTTTAATGGTTTTACAAGATGTAGATTCTGCAAAAGTAACAAAGCTCGATTTATAGAGTCTTGAAAATTTTCTTTTTGGCATCATCGTTGAATTTCTTTTGAAATATTCCTTTTTCCTTTCATTTGTTTGTAATTGTTATAATATAAAATGTTGAGAGACCAGCTTACGATACTGGGTTTTCTTAACGTTGCATACAAATAACATCCAGATTATGATACTGGTTCTTCTTCTCGTGAAGATCTTGAAGGGCAGTCAATCAAGATGTTGATGAACATTTCGTCGTGTAGAAAACTAATTGCAGAAAAGAGCACTGAAGACATCACATAGACCTGAAAATATTAATAAACACAGGTGGAAAAACAAACAATTTGTGCTGATTCGAAAGAAGAGAAATTTGAGGCAGAGCTAGTTGAGGTACCAAAGAGTTGGTATAGAGAAGTTGTCGCTGAATGGCAAATTTCTTCATTCTCGATTATGGCTTCCAAAAATACTTGAAATCCTGTGTTAATCTGTCAATCTTCTTTTCGTAATCTTGCTGTGAAATCAATCTTCTAATAAAATCTTCAATTGTGCACCCAATATTTTAAATTCCAAATCCACTAAATAAAAAGTTTTACCTTCCATTAATTTCTTCTTTTCTAAAACCTTATTTTCTGAAACTAATTGATGAACAAAATAATGACCTCTGCAATCGAAATACCTGCTTCATCACAGCCTGAACTATCTACTGGTCATCTTCACCCACTTATATTCTTCTTTCACTTTTTATTCCTTTCTTACAACCCTCTTCTAGTCTTCTTCTGAATTCCTTCCTCAGTTCAACTTATTCAAATGCATCCAGAAATTGATTCCGATGATTTCTTCCACGTTGATGGTTTCTTGTTATGCTTGACTATTAATGCAATTTTTGAAAAATTATTAAAAGCACTATGATTTGAATTTCCCGAAAATTTTCCCCGATACTAGGTGAAAATTCTGTAAAGCACAGAATGCCGGAGAAAATTTACCCAGAAATTTTACCGAGAGCAACTGCTGGGAAGACAGGTGTTGTACAGGGTTAAAACCCGAGAGATCGGGGAAGATTTTAGGATCGGAAAGCAGTTGCTAACTTTGGATTTCTATCGCACCCTGACATCGAACGGAGTCTTTCACTAAAATTTCGAACACAGTCCTGCATCAGTCTCTCTTCACGCACTTCCCATACTCGCAGCACTCGTCTTACAATCGATCTTGGTCCTTTCATTGTCGGCGTAAACGATACCAAACTGAGCTAGAAACTCTCGGCACTCGTCGTCTGACGGGAACGCCAGCTCCTGAGTCACGAACGACACTGGCAGCGCTTGGCGGTAACTATCAGAAACAGAACAGCACGTTAACATCAACACACACAACAAACGCAAACATTGTAAATAGTCTTTAAACTACACTTTTCCAAGTGACTGTCTTTAAAACTCCTTCAACTGATGCTTTTACTGATAAGTGTATTAGCCTGAAAAAGCAAAATAGGTCTTTCATGAGGTTAAAAATTATTACGGAGGTTTTTTGTCCTTTTTGAGTGAACAAAAACTACGGAAAATGTCAATAATAATATTTTAACCTCAGAAACTGTACCATCAACTTGTACTGTCAACAACACACTACGAGGTCTTTCGTCTTCAAAAATTAGTGATTGAGGAGTATGGGCACGTCATATTGTTTGCTTAGTCCAATAGAAAAGTAGACAAACTCAAATTTTGGTCTTTTAACAGTTGAAACCTTAAGCATAAAACGATAGCCTGAACATACTTACAATGACTATTGATATTCAAAACCACTAAAGGTGCAATGTAGTGTTTTACGTATAAAATAAAAATCAAGTTTTAACACGCTCAATACTGAAAGTGATACTCTTTATACTTACTTCAAACCTGACACTACTAGGTATTTTAAATTCAACCTGATACTTTAAACAGTTCATGGTTTATAAGAACTTAAACCCTGCCTTCTTTTATCTCCAACATCATTTCTCTAGTTGATAAGTCAAACTTAGAGTCAGGATCAATCATTTTCAAAGAACTAACCCCATTCATTTGTACCACACACTCGTTCCTGTAGCACTCACCTGATTTCCTTTACCTCCACTGACCTTACGGGAAACATCTACTCACTCTCAACTCAGAGTATCATTCAAACGCATAACTTGAACAATCCCCCCAGAGGGTCTACAAACACACCCTACCTACGAACCGAGATCGTAAACTAACCGACTCTGGCTACCCCCCTGGGGATACATACGCTTTGATCATTGTCTTGACGGCCAGCTTGCGTTCGCGCGCCAAGAACCAGTCCATGAGGTAGGAGGCCATACGCGGCGCGGCACGGTATAGCCTGAAAAGACGGTAGTAGTTGTTGAGCGCCCACGCAGAGCGAACGTTGAGCGCATGACTAATGCATTCGTCCGACCTTTCCGCCTCCGTCAGCGTCATCATCATATTCGTCAAGTCTGGAAAAAGACGACAAATTTAAGATATTTTAAAATTGTAATAAATCCTATGTACATCAATGGAACTAGTTCACCAATGGGTTACCAAATACCGTGCCCCAACAAACCTCAAACTCAGAATAGCTTACACCCTTACCCAAGCAAGTTCTCCAGTTTTTATTACTATGTATAATTTTTTCACGTGTTTTTTACCATATTATGTATATATACTTTTTCTTGTCTATTTTCATTCTTTTACTTTATTGTTGGCAACACTGCAGGATGGGAAATGTTCACTAGTTTTATGGATTTATTCCTGCCAACAGTTGATTGTTATCATCCTTACATTCTCAATAATTATTTAAAAGGTGGTAATTATTTAAACTGGTCTACCGCACATGATTAGTAACAGAGGCGGGTGCTGAATTCTGGTTGCACAATTGAATGGGTCCTCCGTATAACGTTCTAACTGACAAAAACTAAATTTTTCAGGAGAGCCAAAAAACTGTGTAAATAATATTGCACTCAATATATATTTTTTAAACGTTAAACTATGTTCTTATAGCCCATTTCTTAATTGTTATAAAATTATGTATCTTAATTGCTACTTATAGCAGAGATACAGAGAGACTTTACCTCAAAACAGGGAAAACGTTCTAACTAACGCTGCTATTGCAACGTTATTCTAATAATATTCTACACTGACGCTAGTTAGAACGTTGTTCTCAATATAGGTAGGCCTAAAAGATCATAAACTTACGAAACACATAATCTAATATTGTTTATAACTAGCTGGTTATGTATGCACTCGCTTTAGTCCTATGTGTTCAATGAGAAGAGAAACAGAGGACGCACTAGGCAGTGACTGCGAGCATACCAGCCTGTAGATAAAACGCTATTCTATTTACATCTGCAAGGAAAAATTTCTGGCTACGCTTTTTTTTTTTGAAAAGTATGGTTGTCCTGAATTCCTCATAGCTTTCTTTCTCTTGCCATTCTGTTACACTTAACTTCCGCTTTTGCCCTGGTTTAACCGTTTTCATCTCCGGCGACAGAACATCGCTTCGAAAAGACAGACATATCTCTGCTAGTTAGAACGTTATTCTCACGGGCGGAGCTGTATTTCCCGCCACTTACCAGCTGTTCAGGGCTACCAACATGAAAATATTGACAAACAAAATTTACCACGCGATTTAGAATCCCAATTAGAACGTTATTCCACTAAAACATTAATTTTGAAAAAAGTGTCAGTTAGAACGTTATACGTAGGACCCATTCAATTAAGTATTAATGCTCATGAACACAAAATTACAATTGTGCCAGCTCATGATCTCTGAATTATAGTTACGTGCACATTCACTCTTACTATCATTGCCTACGGCAAACACAACAAAACTGTCCTGACATGCCCAAAAATAAATAAGGCTTTTAAATTTCCCACCCTATTCCCCTTTACTGAAACATAACACTTGACTAACCCATATTCTCCTTGGTGAAAAAAATAAAGGAGTATCCTGTAGGCGGTGAACTCTCTAGCGTTGTCGGAGGGCATGTCATCGTACAGCAGTTTCAACTGCGACTGACACTGGTTGAACTCTGCGTGGTCTCCCTTCTCTAGAGCGATGCGGGCGTGCGTCTCGTACACACTCACTGTCAGCTTGTCCCTGATACCTTGCACCTGAAAACAACACGACAGTATAATTATACAGCTGGTTGAATATTGCAATATTAACCCTTATGCCTTCTAATTATTTTAAATTTTCAAAAAAACCCTCCCGCATGGGTTTTTTTCAGTCCCCTGTAAACAAAATTTTAGTTAAATGCTTGGCACGGGTGATTACCAATCATTGAATACCCACTAAGCGCCGATTAGCCCCTAAGCTCAAAAGTGCCACCTCTCACTGGATTTGATGAGCCATTTTCTTCAGTGATCCTCAGCTGGTCATTGTGGCCCTCAAGACTCGAATGATCCAATGCTCAGCATTGCACCGCACAGAGCACTGGTGGGATTCAAACCCCACTTCAGACAGACAGGGGCCAGCTGTCCGTCACTATAACCACTAAACCACCGGCTGTTTGTTGTGGGCTAATAAACTCGCAATGAGTTACGCCAGGGGGAGGGAGTGGTAGTGACCGTGTTGTCTGCCAGGGTCTGCTAGTGTAGTCCTACTATTTTGCCGTTCCGCCCAGATGTCGGACCCAGTTCGCCATTGGAGCTAAAAGGTTAAAACCCGGAAATATCAGACAAAATTTAAATCCTGAAATCCAAGCGGTAGTTTCACAAAAACAGGATTTTTCAGGCGGTAGGGAATTTTTGGGCAAGAGATTTTTTTGGGTTGGAGGGAAATTTTGGGTATTTTTCAGCAGGAGGGATTTTTGGGGTAAAAGGGAATTTTGGCCAACTAAAAACACCACAACCTATTTGTACATTGTGGCTTGTTCATGTCCACTCCTCCAAAATTTGCTGTGTTCATAGCACGCAAGTATAATTGCCACGACTAAGTACGTACCGTGAGGTCTTGTCTGATAGACTTGAGTTGTTCACAGGCGTAGTGGTAGTCCTGATTCTCTAACCACCGCTCTTTCACACGGGCCAAGGACTGCTTCAGCACTTCTGGCGGTCTAACTGCTGACGCTTCAGGGGCCTGCAACAGTACAAACAACAGATAAAGCTATGAATAATGGACTGACGGCAAACTTTAATTGCACACAAATTACTACGGGCCTTACTTGACCCTCATCGCTATCGGTTTGACTAACAAAGTCATAATAATAATTCAGATTAGGGTCTCCAGTGAACCTTGAAAATAAAATTCACAATCTTTTAAGTCTTTTCACGGTCTGAAAAGCTATTTTTTAAGGTTGAAAAGACTCATTTTTGTACTTATAAAAAGTCATAGTTACTTTGGTGGTTTGTTATATGAGCTGTTTCAATCCTGCAATGATTTCCAAGTGTAGTTTAAACCGCAAATTCCATCGACGAGAGTAACTATGACTCTTGTTAGGTAGCTATCACGATTTTATGCAGAAATTCACAGCTTGACTAGAAATATTCCCAGTTGGCTAAGTTCACAGCTTATTCCAGTCATGGACACCTTTTTCAGATAAGATAAAGTGTTGTCCATTTAAGAATACTCTCAGTATTTCGCAGATGTTGGAAACAGTTAACACTTACCGCCGTGAGACGCAAGTACGGCTTCTCCACGTCCTGGCAGACGCCTACAACATGGCACTCCTCCAGGTCAAAGTCCGCTGGCGTCCTCAAACATGCCCAGCGTGGAGAATGTCACCGTCGTCGAGTGTCTGGTGGCCTTGTGCTTCTCCGCCCTTCCACCTCCTCCGCCACCACCACTGCCCCCGCTGAACCTTGCCGCTCGCTTCTCCAGCAGCTCGTTATTCACAGGTACTTCCCCGCCCGCCTCGCCAAACTCTGAGTAGAAGTGTCCGCGGCTGCAAAATAATCAAATTCAGACAATGTTCTTTGATTAGGAGAGTCGTTCAGAAGTACATTTTCGCATCACAGCTAGTACAGATGCCCACCAATATGATCGCATATTCAACTGACAGCTACACCCCTTGGCTTAGTTTGGGCAGAGTTTTGTTGCTGTATAAAAATGTTTCATAGCTCTACAACAATTTCAGTTTTCCGCCAAACTTCACACAGATTATTTGTTTATTGTAGACAATTTCTATCTTCTTTTGAGAATGAAAAGTACATTTACAGTTTTATGTTTATTACCAATGTCAATAAGTAAGTGTTTCCCTTGTATTTTCCAAGTTCTAAATATTTCAGAACTGCTACATTTTTAGCCTTTCTACTTTACAACTTTTACAATTATTCTTAATATATTTAACGTAAGAAATTACAACAAAAAGCTAATTTACAAAAAAAGAGCCTTACTAAAATAATATACAAGCTATTGTTCATTGGTATCAATTTAAACTACTTCAACTTTTACAAGATTACCGTTTGTCCGACTCAGGTTTAGGGAGGGGATCTACAGTGCGAATTTTGTTTTTAGACACAATTTTGATAACACTTCTAATGTCAGTTTTGCACAATTATTACTATTGGTCCGTTTTGGGTTGACCTTAGAAGAAACCTTTGGTGGAAGTTTCCTAAAAGTGTATAAGATATTTGCAACCATTATCAATGAGAATTATCAATTTGACTTTAATTAACAACTTAAATTATACTTATAAGTAAGAAACAAACATTTCAACCTTTTTTGTGTAAATTCTTCTTATACAGTGTTTTTGTGCAAAATTTTTAACTTCTAACTATGTGCATTAGGAATCTTGTAAAATGCACAGCAAAGTTTAGTTGGGGTACTTTACCTAATTTTTACATACACTAAAAAAATTAACTAACATTTTTAAATTTTAAAAAGCGTTAAGTATTTGACCTTTAAGTTGATTAAATACTGCCATTGTACTTTAAAGCCAACTTCTACTCTACTGAGTTACCGTTTATTAGACTTGTGTTCAGGTTCTGACTCAAGATCGGGAAAAGGATCAGGAATACGATTTATAGTGATAATTTCAGACAACACTTCAAATATCAACTGTTCATCTCTTTTAATATCATCAAAAGGCTTCCGCTTTTCATCATTGTTATCGAAAAATGGCTTCGGCTTGATCTTGGAAGGAACTTTTGGAGGGGTTGTCCTAAAAGTGCCACAAACATGTTACGCAACTTTTAATTGTCACTTAAATAAACTTCCATTTTTTAATTATTTCCTTGACATTAAAAAGGTTTAATTTAGCAGGGAGATTATTCACTTTAAATTTCTTACCCTTTTCCCTTGTTTTTGCCTTTGCCGCGTTTTCCACCAGCCTGCTGCTGCTGCTCTTGTTGCCTGCCTTTGTTCTTCTTTGCGTTCGACAAGGGGATCCAATTGTTCTCACTGTCAGAGCTTCCACTGGAACAATTGTTTCCAAACATATTTATTTGTTTGCTTCTCAAAAATTACTTGTACAACTTTTAAAGAGGAGCTCTCTAAAGTTGTACTAACCGCTTTAGGGCATGACAAGTGTTTTTCTTTAATGTTTTATATTTTAGAGTAGTTTGTCACAAATAAGAAACGTATAAAAAAGTTGAAATATCAAGGCTGAGTTGAACTAAAAAGTTTGTAGCTTTAGCAAAAAAGAAATTTCCCCTGACAATGAGGTTTGATATTTTGAGCATCTACCCTCTTTCCTTAGAACCCACAATCTATAAAATGTATCCATACCTATGCTAGCTGATGGTCACTGACATAGCCTTTCTTTTACAGCCATCCACCTCACATCATTAACAACTAACTTAGTGATGTCACTTCTAGTTCAACAGCATAGTTCAGTCAGGTTTAGCATGGCGGTGAGATATAGAATGCCGCCTGCAGGAATCTCAAGGCCACCGCCATGCTAAACCTAACGAACTGTACTTATCTAGATCATTGCTGAGCCTAATGGCAGCATTACAATTATTTTGTTACGCACACATTTTCATATAATGCAGGGTCATCCAGAAAGTAAAGAAATGATTGCGCATCACGCCGCACAACCCTCATCACTACAATGCTAAGTGCATGCTAGCTACATTCTTCCTCTTCAGTTTGAGTATAGGTTCGTTGCTGTGATTAATGCCTCGTGTCCACAGTGATTAATAATGGCATCGACAATTGAAAACCCCGCTAAATGTAAAGTGTGAAATTTAAACACTCGAAAAGTCATGGCAACTGTTTTGGATCGAAGGGCTTAATCCATGTCAAATTTATGCCAAGAAAAGAAACGACTACAGCCCTGACTTAATGCCGAGTGATTATCACTTATTCCCAAAGCTTAAAGATTTTAGGGTAAAACAGTATGCCGATTAACGGAAGTTAAACATCCTAAAAAGAAGCTCAAAGCAAAAGTAAATCTTCAGGTTGCTTACGGTAATTAATTAAGACTATTGGTACTGAATCATAAAAAAAACAGTATGCTAACAATGGAACCCGAAGCTAAGAAACTTGGCTCATGTGCAAATGAGTGAACATATGCAACTGGTCCATGACCAGTGTCTTACCATTATGAGAAAAGTAGAGGAAGGTTCTATGCATTTGTAAGTAAAGTTCTGTGTTGATATATTTATTTTATTTGACCATGCCAAAACGTTCTTTACTTTCTGGATGACCCTCGTAGAATGTGTTAAATTGTGTATTAATGTTTGAAAAACTATGGTACTCTGGAAGATGTTTTAGCAGTTCCATGTATGGGTTCGTACTGATCTCGATTCCAGAGCTCATCCCTCCAGTAGAGCGAGTTTAATTCCTACACTCACAACAAGCAATTACACCCAAGTAACAACGTGTGGTGAGAGTACTTTGAAGCCCTAATTTTGCCTTTTGAAATCAACAAAATTTTGTTAACTTTACCTGACAACTTCAGCGACCCTCAGGGAATTTTTGAGCAATACTGCATTTGATCTCATGTTATTAGCAAAACAAAGAGATACAATTTAGCAACACTTTAACATTTAAGTTTTGACACTGTGTAACAATGCATGGCAACCTACCTTCTATCCTTGCGGGAGTTGCGCCGGTTGTTGCGAGCGGGCGAGCGCTGGCGCTTGAGCGGAGAACGTGAGCGGCTGCGAGAGCGGGACTTGCTGCCTGAGCGAGAGCGGAACCTCTGTCCCAACCGACTCACCAGACTGGACGACAGCTTCTTCTTGCCTTGCCGCTGGTTCCCGGCCGCCTTGAACGGCTGCTGGATACTTACCGTGTCCTTCTCGCTCTCCATCCTGCGTAACAAAGCGTCGTTTCAATAGATACACACAAATGACGTCTTGGAAGTAAATGTCAATTTTAAATGGTACTGCGGCACGATTTTTATTTTTAAAACTAAACCTTATTCTTGACAATTCTTAAAGAAAACATATTGAGATTTGTTTCATACCACCCTAAAATGATGAGTTCTAATAAAGTCTGTTAAATGGTTTACGCTTGAAACTGTTGGAAACCAATTTAAAACATAACTTTCCAAGTAAATAAAAATTAATTTTTTACTTTAGTGGGTTGAAGTGTCCAACTAATTAACTATTGCTTGTTTTGTAATGAAATTAATTGATAGAGCATACTACCAATTTCAGACTTGACAAAGGAAAAATTACTATTAATTATTATAAAAAACAACCAAATGTTTAATCTAAAGCAATAATCAAACCATTATTTTTACTTAAATAATAATAATTATTAAAATTCCCTTAAATGAAACTTTAAAACCAGGACTAAGGCCTTTCTTTAACCCTTTGTGGTCTCATTTTATTTTTAAATTTGCATTAAAAGCCTACGTATGGGTTGCCCCTGTCCCTGTGAGCAAAATTTCAGCAAAACCGCTCTCTGCTATGGTGCATTACCAGTCATAGAACCACTCCTCTAAGCGCGGGGATTTAGCGCCTCCCTAAGCTCAAAAGTGCCACTCGCCGCCTCACTGGATTTGATGAGCCATTTTCTCCTCAGTGGGCCATTGTGGCTCCACGCCCGGAACTATTCAATGACTAGCATTGCACCGTACCAGAGCGCACCCCGATGGGATTCGAACCCATGCTGTGACAGACAGGGGCCAACTGTCCGTCACTATAAACACTAAACCACCGGGCTGTTTGTGTGGTTCTCTGCTAGGTGCCGTTAGTGTAGTGTAGTCCTTACACATCAGAGACTGTTTCAACCGCAACCTATACTGGACATCCAAGCGTTCAAGGGAAATAGCATTTGTCGACCAGTAGAAGTGGGAAAATTTGTGTCCTCCTATGTGTTTCCACTTTATTTACGTGAGCTTGCTCTCCTTTCTATTTAATCGCATGACAAATAACTAAGTTTACAATAAAAGAGGACGGGTGCAATTTGGGGAATGAGGAATGAAGTTTGGATGGTTTCCTTTAAATTCAGGAGACCGTTGAAGTTACTTGTACTTTATAACAACTTTAGCGTGATAAAGTTTCGAGAACTTACAGCGGCAGAGGCTCGGTGGTCCAGTCCTTGATCCACAGTGTTCCCTCGTTGGTCGCCTTCATAATCCGTCCCTTCAGTATGATGCTGACTCGGTCCTTGTCCACGTCGTTCTGACATCACTCATAACTGCGCTTTATGAAGTTCCTGCAACATTCCACCCGCCATTGTCACTCAAATACAGCCAATTAAATGATATATACAGGGTGTCCAGTAATTAGGGGGTCAAACTTTACCAAGTGATTTGTCAGGTGATAACAACTAAGCGAGATAGGCCTATGTGTTATAGGACCTTTTTCCTTTATTATGACCTGACAAATCACTTAATGAAGTTTGATCCCGTAATTACTGGACACCCTGTATGAGTTTTTTTTAATAAAATATACCAAAATATGTTGAATTGTACAAGGTTGGGATGGGTTAGAATGAATTTAGATCTTCAGGCCTGAATTAATTCTGACTTCGAGAAATTAAAATTATTATTTCTTATACAAATTTTACTATGAAGATTACAGCATTTAACATTTGCCCGTGGATCTACCAAAAAATTAAATCCACTTTTACCCCAAAATTACAGAATTTCTTGACGTCTTGGTTAGTTATTACCAAAATTTGAGATGGAACAAAGCGGTTGACATTGATTTCGAGAATTGTTCAAGTAGCTTGAATATCAAGTTTTCAATTAAATTTTCGTACTAGATAACTCAACTCAATTTTGAAGTTTTAGCTATTTTGTGCTATTAGGCAGTTTATTGATCAAATACAAAATTGATGGTCAAATACTTGAATTATCGACTTTTTACTATTGCAAAACAAGGAAAACCTTTTCTAAACAAGTGATTTTTGCCAAAAACTAATTGTTTCTTATGATATAAAATTTTGATTTACAATCAAATTAAACCGATTCTAGAATTCAATTGCTAAATTTAACGAATATTGTAGTGCAGAATCGTAATTAAAAGATATTTGATAATGGTTAAGTTATAAAATGTTAAATCTTTTGCCCGCTAAAACAGAACTTGGAAATTACTCAAACTTGATGATTTTGTTAGTAGTTAAATTCAAACTTAAAACTATACTCGCATAGCCTACTACCAACCAATGTTATTCTTTTTTTATAAAATTCCCCTGAAAAGGTTTTAGGATTTTGATTTTTGCAGGGAAATTCCCAACCTCTTGTAACTGTCAACTAGAGTACATAGTGCAGAATCCAAACATTATCAACTCACTGTAACTCCGGAGGCCAGTTGTCTTGGAACTCCGGTTGCGACTCGAGCTGTGCAGTTTGCGGTTTCGGCTCAGGAGGCACCGCGATGTCCTCGGGCGGGGGCTTGGGGGAAGACGGAGGCGACCTGCAACAACAAACACATTCTTCACCTCACACAAGTCCACTGTTCACACCAACATAGATGACTGATGGATTCATTAGTTGAAGTTTCCAGACCTGACGAGAGTTGTTAACACACGCGACTCCGGAGCTCATAATTACGGTGGCGTGGGTTTGATCCCTGCTGTCCCCACTAACAATTTGTCAAATCATATTCTAATCTTAACCAATAAAATTTTTTCTCAGAAACAAATCAACTTAAATATAAGTAACTAGCTGTTTACCCGTGCTTCACTGAGTATCATGTCTGTGGTGTTTACACTTCCTGTCATATACATGCCCCTGTAATTTGAAGGTCCCATATTTACCTATTTTGATCCAAAATATGTCATTTGGAAACATTCTTATATTTTCTTGTGAAAATGGTTCTGACTCCGGATTTTGATAGTTAAGAAAGCTATGCAGAGGTTCGGGATATTTTTTATAGGAGGGAGACTTTACCATTACAACAAAATATACTGAAAGGCTCGATTTTCCACTGATTAGCTTTCTAAAACTTACAAATGTTAGCCATCGGCCAGAGCAAAACAGAATTTTCAGTGCAAGAGTTTCTCTAACCAGCCTGACCATCAGTTTTTTTAGTTTCTTATCCTAGTCTCGTTCCCAGTTCATACTGAGAATCTACAGATTGTTGAAAGTTCATTATGCCGGTGTTACTTTAAAAACAATGAACTTATTTAGCCGTTATTGTATTACAGGTTACAACGTACCAAGAAATGTTTCCTTACTTCTCGAAACGTGTAATTTTGTAACACAATAACTGATAGATCGAATAGAAAGACCATAAGATTTTTAGTTAGGTCAGAGCGATATGTCGTCACTACCATCTACATATTCCAAATGATCGCTAATAACCTCACAATATCATTTCGACTGATGACATTTCTCATCAATCGCTTGAGCCCGTAAAGTTGTAGCAACCTCTTGCCTTTCGCCAATGATAGGTTTTGGTTCAAGTCAAATTGTTACAATATATCGTAGTTTAAACAGGCCTTAATTTTTACAATAAAATTAAATAACTCAGCAAATCTATTGCAACTAACACGGGCAAAGTACGTAACCCAATAAACAGACCAAGAGAAAAATAGTTACAATTCCAACAAGCTCTCACCTGGAGGGAGTGGAGGGTACCGAGGGCGAGGGGGGGAGAGGGGCTGTGGCCTGTTCTGAGGATGAGGGCCTCTAGGTCCGAACGGCTGCTGGTTGTTCCACTGGTTGAACTGGTTGTTCTTCTTCTTGCGTTTCTTCTTGGCCGCACCGCTGTTGTTGTTGAACGGACCTTGCTGCTGATTGAACTGTGGCCGCTGCTGTTGCCGGTTCACGTTGAACCGGATCGGTCCGGCACCTGTCACACAGACGACAAAACTTAGACTAGACCAATCTTACGGTAGAAATGGGCAATGTTAATGCAAAGGTTTGACTGGACTCAAAAATGTTATTTTATTATGGTTTGGTGTGCAGTGGCGTTGTTTGCTTACAATTTTCGGTAATGTCATTAGGCGAGATGTTCATGATTATCAAACTAATTCTTTCTTAGAGGCGAAAGCTGTACATCTGCGTAAGTCACAACAATCTCAGATAAAACTCCCTATAATTGTTATTTATCTGCACAATATTGACTTGTTGATAGCCAATTTTGTTTAAAACAGAATCCAAAGGCAAAATTATATAAAATGTCAGTTTGTTTCTGATAAACAGTCTCACATTTATTCAGTACTAAATTACCTTTACTGCACTTAATTCAATCTCACAATAATCTGATTTTAAAAATCAGAAAATAAATAAATAAATGGTGTACTGCAAGAAAAATTTGACATGTTATGCAATCGTCAATTGTTTTATGATTAATAAACAGTTCAATAAAAGTACATTGACCAGCAATTAATAACCTACATTTTCAATTGCTAGTTAATGTACTTTGTTACTCCAATTAAAAATGTAAATTATTAATTACTACATAACGAAGGACAACTCACCAGGATTGTTAGGTTGGTAAAAGTTGTTGCCGGCGGGGACCGGGGACTCATTGCTAGGAGGGGGAGGGCCAGGGGGGAGGGGAGGTAATCCCCCTTCTTCTTTCTTTTCGACCTCCTTCGCCTCTGTCTTTGTTGTCTCCGGGCCGAACGGTTGCAGGATGCCTGCGGACAATTTGTATCAAGTAACAACACATTGTAGAATAAACCGTGAAAATTGAAATCAATAGATACAGAGCTAGTGTCTGAAAAATTGATAGCTGGCAAAATCAAATTTCAACCCTGCAATTGCCTTGTCTAGACGATAAACTTTCCTAATTTTTTGCTTTAAACTGCAGACTAAGTTTTAAGTGCATTTCAATTAATTTTTTTTGTCTTTGTATTAACAACACAGTAGGCTGTAGGCGACACGATATAAGGGCCGATTTTTCCCAGTTACACCCAGAATTCATGCTATTTCGGTGCTTATAATTCCCGGTCTTCGGTATGTGGCCACCGTGAGTACCGTACTGTGCAATAGACGTAATTGTACAATAACTTCAAACCTGAATACGTATATTTTTAAGCAGAATCCCTTACCTCCTGGTGTGAACTGCTTCATCGGACTGGGCTGCATCATCTGGACGCTGAGATGTTGTCCGTTCATCGGCATGAAAGGTTGTTGTACAGCCTGCAATCATCAAATCAAGCACCACTCAGTCATTAGAATACTTTGAGGCTAGATTCATAACTTAAGGATGTCTTATAGATTGTTTCCAAGGCCAGAAGGTTTATTGTAAAAGTGTCTTTAGGACAATATGTCGTAAGAACAGCTTAGGCCTTTGTTTTATATGAACCCTACTGTGTTGTACTTACATTTATATTAATTGAGATATAATACATTAGCTAGAACAGGTTTTAAGATAATTATTTTAAGAGCTATGATCTAACAAGCTTTTCAAAACCGTTCTGTAATTTGAATACATTTTTAGTTTTTCACAGTGTCGGGTGCCAATGGACACTTTGTAATTCTCAAGGAAACCAAGGCAATTTTCATAATTAAAATGTCTTACTTTGTTAAAATGATTTTTAGCCTAACAAAAGACTTACCCCATGGTAGTAGTTGAACACTTGCGGCTGAGCCTGTTGTGGGTACCCAGCAAACCTGAAACAAGAGCATTACCGTAACATTTACCATTGGTACGAGCGGAACTAATTGCTTAGCACACATTATACCATATTGACAACTTGGTAACTGAGAGCTATGCAAATAAGTTATTTTAACTTTATACAAACTATATTTGCATCTAGGTAAATTCACACACATAGGTATGTAAAATGTAGTACCATTTCGGCCATATCTCAATTATATGTGCAACCGCTGATTCTCAATAGTATTTTTGAAAAATAGCTTGCTAAATCTAAAATTATACCTACTTTTCTTAAAAGGTAGCTTGCTATAACAAAAACTAATGTTGGAAATAGTAGCAAGTTAAAACTAATCAAGTGTAAAAATGGAGCTAGATAATTTTACTAGTTTTGAGCTGATAGTAGAGCGGATTTTCAAACTACAAAGAAATGGTAACCTAGCAAACTTCGCTGTGTTTTGCGACTTCAGCGCTACACTGTGATTGTGCTGTTCTCCTCATTCCGTGACCCCATGTTAGGTGCATCTCGCTGCAGCACAGCATTATTGTTTTATTTTGAACTATTTCAACACGACAGGTAGCGGAAAGGAATCAAAGTTACTCTCAACTCCCAATGAAAATTTTGATAACTGGAAAAACTCATACATAATGAAGGTAGCCTAGGTTAACCATAAATAAGCATGCAATAGTGTTATGACTCACATCTCAAGATCAAATGTGGCAATTTTGTTTGGGTGGACTAGGAAAACCAATGCATCAAGTGCTGCATTCATCAAGGGGGATTGGCAGGTGTACAAAACTGTCAATTTCAACAATAATTTAGAATCAATCACAGCAATTAATAACTTTTTGTGACTTACTGATAGTTGTTGTATCCTCCGTAGTACATGGGTTGCATAATATGCCATGGTGGAGGAACTTGGCCTTTATCTTCCATTGCATTCATCTAAATTATGCTAGGTTTCCTAAAAATAAAGAATGAACATCTTATATATCTTGGCAATGAACGGTTGATTTTATATAACAAAGCATTTACAGACTAATACTGTTAAGCTAGTATTGTACTTTACAAAAAGTCTTACAAAGTCTTGTAAGATGGAAAGTCAATGGTTTAGTCCTAGATAACTAAAGTAATTGTGAAAGTAGGACACAATTGAATTGGAAGCAAATAAGCTTTAGCCTAACAAATTGCAATAGCTACATCAAACGCTTGATAAAATAAACTAGTCTGGACACTAACCTATTCTCTAAATTTGAAAATACAAGTATTATTTTATGTAATTATTTCTTTCAACAAAACTTGTGAAATGAGCAAATCGCCATTGAAGAATGATTATTGCAAAATGCGAACAGACGGAATCGGAGCTGAAGTAGAGTGGGGAGGAGAATCTTCTGCCGACAGACTAAGAAAGGTACTAGTAATAATAACAATCAGCAATATTATTAATTGCCTTGTATTGTGCCTGTAGATCCTACAGTTGAGAATAAACTGAATGCTCATTTCGCCCGCTTGTGGGGCACGTCGGCCTCTTATTGTCCTTAACTAAAACATATGGTACACTAATAGAAATGAACCAGTGTAGGATCGTTCAAATTATTAATACCTTGTAATATGCCTGTAGATTCTACAGTTGAGAATAGTGGATGCATTTCGACCCTTGTGTGGCATCGTCGGCACTCATTATTGTAACTTATTTTACTTAACATATTCACTATTTTCACTATTTATTGTCCTATACACACGGGGCGTACAATAAATGTGACCCCCCACCACCCGTGTGAATAGGACAATAAATAGTGAAAATAGTGAATATGTTTTAAGGACTATAATGAGTGCCGACGATGCCCCACAAGCGGGGCGAAATGCGCATCCACTGTATTCTCAACTGTAGGATCTACAGGCACATTACAAGGTAATTAATATGGTATATTTACACTAATTATTGTCCTATACGAACGGGAGGGGGGAAACGCGAACGCGGTGACGGACTACGCGGGTTTTCATCCGAAGGCCTCCTACGATACATCGCGCACTGGGGGATGAATGTGCGACTGGAATCGTAGGCGGCCACCGGACGAAAAACCCGCGTAGAGCGTCACCGCGTTTGCGTCCTCCCCCGTTTGTATAGGACAATAATAAGTGTAAATAGTGTACCATATGTTTTAGTTAAGGACAATAAGAGTCCCAACGATGCCCCACAAGCGGGGTGAAATGCGCATCCACACTTTATTCTCAACTGTAGGATCTACAGGCACAATACAAGGTAATGATTAATTGAACTTTGGTCCTACACTGGGTTTCACTTCTAACAATCAGCAGTTGGGCCCGGTAATAATGCTTTATTTCCAACCGTCACTCCAAGGATTTGATTGTGTATTTCTGTATTGTCCCGCAAATCATATAAACTCAATAATAATAAATGCATGATTTTACAGGTCTTTAAAATGTACCAGATTTAGATTTGAATTTTAGGTGTATAAATCATTCAATTATAATAAACTTTCCCGGAAACGAATCGTCGTCTTGTGCCTCTTATACACATACTAGTTGATATTATAATACCGAAAGAAAGTCTCGTTCGAGCCCAGCTTTTGACTTGCCATAGTACATCGAAGTTGTTTCGGCTACCATACACGGTTTGATTTCTAAACTCAATCTTATCCCATCCAACAACCCTGTTTCCAGAAAGAAGTGGAAGACACCATGTTGAAAGGCTTTGGGTTATTACAGTAACTTATTAGGTTAGAGTACTGATACAAAATAGTTTTAATAGTTTGTATTTATTAAAAATCAATGTTACCAAGCTCTTTTTGTTTATACAATTTTATTTTAATACCTTCATAACACCCCTACTATCTCAAAGTCTTCAGGTTAAAGTACGCTTGGCAGGTCGACGGTTGGCTGCCTTGTAATCTATTATGATTTGTCAAAAGAAATGTCACGATGTCAGCTGTTTTTAGGACCACCATCACACCATTAGTAAAGCATCTCCAGTTCTTCGGCACTAGATTTTAAAAATACTATAAATATTTTCTGTATTGAACTCGTTAGTCGATATTTTGATTAATAACATAATAGCTTAGTAGAGGTTTACAGTGTTCAGTAGGTAGGGTAATATTTCAAATAAACGGCGTGTGAAGTATAGACCCACGGATCCGTTGCTCCACATCATCCAGAGTTGCCTTGTCTATGGAAGTCTTAATTTCGGTATTAATGTAAATCCCCCAATATGGATTCAGATTCTGTTAATGTAAGTTTACTAGTTTTGTTTTATCAAGTTTAAGTGTGATTTTTCAAAACATCATCGACAGAACTGAGAAGTTAATAACAATATTATCTTGTTTACAGTTTAGGCTTTGATGTGCCTTGCATGTATTTTATTTGCTGCTCTCGTAAAGATCATGAAAGTTTACCCTTTTAACACTATATATATAACCTGCAACTTGCAAGTGTTTTAACGTTATTACCAAATAAATCCTCCTTCATCACCTGCGTCGATGTCAAAAGCGCTGTCATTTGGCGAGTGCTGGACTATGTCAGTTCCTTGAACTAAACCAACCGCTGACAATTTTTGGCTGGGATAGATTTTTTTATTTATGTTTTATATTTAACAGGCTCCAACAATATTTAAGAATGAAGTAATTTTTTTTCATTCATTCTGACTGTTTATTAAGTCGTTACTGATGAAACATTCTGTACCTCCTCACCTACTATGTATGACCACCACTCAGCTGATCTTGGAGTCAACAGGTTATACTCATGGCTTATAGCTTTTGAATTTATGATGTGAATATCAGGTTATTGTAGTTTTGTGATATTTAACTTTTTAAACAATCATTGTCTTATCGAAAACTGATGGCACCTGAATATTTTACTTGAATATTAGTTTACTTGACATGGTCGATTATGAATAACCTTAACTCAAATAAATCATTTAATCATTAGCTAATTAAATTAGCTTTTAACACTATAAAACATAAGACACGATGTGTGAATAAGTTTTTTGTGTCCACCTCAAATGAGAACAAGGTTTACACCATTCCCACACTAATAATTTTGTGGTTTGATTTTTTAACATTTTAACCTTTTGTTGTGTTTTGTACGTCTTGTTTCCCATTTTCCCTTCACTTACCAAGCTCCTTCCTCCATTTTAAGCAGTAACTCGTTTACTTCTGTTCTCTAAAACTTTTAAATATGATTTCAGCTTACTTTTTAACTAAAACTTGTCCGTTAAGCTGCCATTGTGTGGTTTGTCTCATTCTCGTAGTGTTGTTTTGGTTCATCCATTCTTCAAATAATGGTTTGTATATTTAATTTTTGACATTTAGTTAAAAGCTTTTTAAATATTCTGGTGGTGGGAAAAGGTATTTCTAAATATGTTGCTTATTATTAGATAACTCATTTAAAACATTTCTCTTCCGCCTGCCTTAATTTTGTATGCACAACCTCTTTTAATTCTGAACAGTTTTAACTTAATTTAACTGTTTATTTATAATTGTAGACCTATTATAATAATATTATTTAATAAGGCTCTTCTTAATCAAAGTAATATGAATAAATATTCACTGTGGCTTGATTATAATTCCAAAATAAAGCTTAACTATATTTTGGTGGAAATTTTCATGTAGATTATGGATTTAAAACATGTTTTGCTCCCATGACTAATACTATTATAAAAGTTATGCATGTAGTCATTCCATACTAACTGTTTACAATAGTGTTCTGTAAATGTATTTTGCTAAAATGAATCTACAAATTACTTAAATTTCAAAATGTTGTATTATTGAGTTCTAACAAAGTTTCCAATGATTATGTTACATTTTTCCACACCTGTCAAGACACTTTAGATTTGATAAATCGAGAACATAAGTCTATAATATTGACCAGCTGTTTAAAGTAAACTAGAGGTATCAATTCCGAACTATAAGTGAACAGTGACAGTTGGCTGCAAACAATTATTAGCATTCAGAAATTAATATACTATAAAGCCAGTTGTACTAGATGACAGTCGCTTCCTCGCACGCTACTCCACCATTTCTTTGAAGCTCTTTTGTGTAAACCTTGATCAATCTGAAAACATTATTTTTTAAGGCCTGACAGGCCAAAAGGATGATGCCTGAAAATCTGCCTTGTATAGCCTATATTTTGCATCATAGCAGTTCATGTGCTCAGCCACCTCTGACAGATTTGTTGCTAGTCAACAAGAAGTTGTTGTCGAAAATTCAATTTTTCACTGTGTTTGGGCTCTTAATTATGGTAGTTATCAACTACCCAGACATATTAAATGTAGATGTCTGTATCAAAAAAATGTTTTATTTTGAGTAAAACATACAGAAAGCCACTCTATATTAAAGAAAGTGTGGTTATTTGGCACCTAAAGTTTGAACTTAAATTGACTAATATTTTTGCTCTGGTTACAGCTACATTTTCCTAAATTATTTGTCCTATTAAACCAGTGGGTGAAGCAAATTTGTCTTAATCATAAACGTAGCAAATGAACTCATAATACGGGGGGCAGCCCCCCACCGAGCCTGAAGGGCAAGTTCCGTGTATATAAATTCAATTGTTATATTGTACTGCACAATGAGACTAAATATTGAAGTCACAGCTTTTTTTTGTTCAATCACATTTCTATTTGTTATATTGGTAACAAAAGCCTTATCGTTCTCATTAGTCTAGTATTGTTAACTCAGTTTTAGCAGTTGTCTGGTTCACGGTATGACTACATATAACCTTGAGTATTTGACTCCTTAAACAAATCACAATGAGAACAAGTGACGAATTTAGAACCTTCATTACCAGCCAACCGATCAAGTGTAGCAAAAGGGATTCGACAGCAAAATACATTGAATATTTCTATTGTTTTAAACAAATAATTGCTTGGTAATATACTTATGAAAACACTATGAACAAACTCTGTTAGACTGACTTTATTATAATTTATTTTGTTGTTTACTATAGTTTTTAGTCCTATGAATTTGTTTTGACAGTTTTCTTGATACTTTTCCTTAATTTTGTTAGCTCTTGCACTAAAACTTGGGTTGGTTTTAGACCCAGCATAAGTACATGGATGAAATTAATGATAGTATGAAATTAACGAGTTAGCGTTGTAAGTATATTCATTGTTGTTTTTATTGTAGGCACCACTCATTGATGACGACACCGTAGCTTTTGGAGAAGAGGAAAATGTTGGAAAATTGACGTAAGTATAAATTCTTTTGTCGATATGGGTTTCTTGCAATCAAACATCACGTAGAACATGTTTTTATCCACTTAAAGTTCCCAGTTTATCAAATTTCCCCTTTACCTCTACATTATTTTTGCTGATCGCATTCATAAATATTATTGCAAACTTTGTGAATAATATCGTATACTTACTGAAACCCATTGTACAATAAAACATTTAAACAATAGGGCGGCAAAATAAAATTTTACTTGCCACTACTGCAGTTAGTTTGTAACAACACAAATTTAAGGGAGGGGGAAAATTTGGAGTGAATTTGGACAAGATACAGTCAAGCAGTTAAATCTAAAAT
This sequence comes from Matsumurasca onukii, assembly GCA_018831715.1. Classification (NCBI taxonomy): domain Eukaryota; kingdom Metazoa; phylum Arthropoda; class Insecta; order Hemiptera; family Cicadellidae; genus Matsumurasca; species Matsumurasca onukii. The sequence goes on from CM032067.1 coordinate 3,175,536, forward strand.
GTTTTTCACTGTAATAGTGTTTTCATAGTCATTGTACATGAACACTATGTGTACCAATAAGTTTGTCAGTCTTACACACCACACGAGACTCTGACTACATTAAGAAACTCTAATTTCATCCATGTTTCAGGCATCCGTATGTGACGTTCTTCCACCTGGCTTTCCGTGGCGCGGCGATCGTGTTTTATTTCCTCTGTGGGATCTTCGGTGTCAGTTTCATCACAAGTTTTATCCTCATCATTCTTATACTCTCTGCGGATTTTGGACAGTCAAGAATATCACAGGTAAGTCAATGTTTATTCAGTACATCTTGAGGTTGATTGAATTCTACCTAGGATTAATCCATATCATATAAAAATCAAGAAATATTCTATCTATTGGAAAGTCTGAAACCACAATAAACTAAATATTTTTTCTTCATTTGTAAAAATGAATAAAAAAAAAAGCAAGTTAAATAAACTGTTCAATCATGATTTTTTTACTGATGTTTCAGGGAGGCTGATGGTGGGGCTGCGATGGTGGAACTATGTCGATGACAATGGACAGTCACACTGGGTTTTTGAGTCTAGAAAGGTGAGAATATGTATAATTACTATATTTTCTTATTAGTGGATGAGGAAACGTATGTTTCGTTTATTTGAATAAACTCCTGGTCTGTACTAGAATTTGTCTACAATAGGGTTTATTTTAGAGCAACCCAAATGGGTTTTATGCAGAATGTTCTCGAGTAACACAGCATTCTTGGTTAAGATAGTAATTACCTACTCATCAAAACTGTTTTTTTTTCATTTACAGTAGAGTCTGGATAATTTGGCCTCACGTATCCGAGTCTCCGTGTAATCGAGTACCTTAAAATAAATTATTACTGTACTGTACTCAGAATTTTGCGTTTTTATGAGTTGATAACGTTTTCAATTCACGTAGCGCCTACATATTTGTTAATTGTACGCTGTTTACTAAGCAACTGTTTGATAAAATTAGTATTGATTTTCTGAGTCAGAGTAATGGAACTATCTCATCTTCACTAGTAATAGATGATACAGTGTCGGCTCTTCCTGTCACTGTTTCCGGTAAAGTCTCAGAGTAGTAAAGCGTCCCGGAGAAAGTATCCTTGAATTATGCGCGGCTCTCGGGTGTAAGTGGTTTAAAAGCTGAGGAGCATTATTGGTAACAAAGTGATCTGGGCGAGCAGGGGTCCAACACTGTACTTGTAATACTTATGTAAATTATTAATACATTGAAAACACTTTCTGTTTTCTGTTTCCGTGTAATCGAGTTTCTGAAATCCGGTACCATCAGCCCCATACCTCGGTTATCAAGACTCTACTGTATTTTAATATTGTAGAATATCCATCACTATGTACCATCTTCATTATATGATCTAATGTACCTTTTCTATTGACCATGCATCAGTTTAATGTTCGTTAGTAACTCATGTTAAACATTGTAATGCGGTAAACAAATTTGACAGCACTTTGTGTGAAAATTATTCCTTAGTCAATTCAATAAAATATTTATTTATAGTTTACCCATGTTTCACCTCACCCCGAACTTCACCTACAAATTGTCCTTGCCAATTACACTACAACCTACAGGAAAATACAGCTACTAGCTACTAACGACAAAGTAGTCCTACAATATCGAACTACCTTGGTTATGTACTGTATGTAGCTGATATTCTGCCCCTGTCTAGGGGGACTCGCAGAACCGAATCAACGCCAGCGAGGCAAGGATATTCTGGCTGGCGTTGATACTGACGCCGGCGTTCTGGTCGCTCGTGTTCCTCGCCAACATTCTCACCTTCAGCTTCAAGTGGCTGGTCAGTATACCATCCTGAACAAATTGTTAGTCCAGAAGTAACATTGAGGTGCTGTACAAACTCGATAGTTCGACACTCTCTATAGTTAGACACCTTCCGTAGTGACTAGATACTAACGAAAATAACAGAAAAAATTAAACATATTTTCTACTGTTCTAAAAGTCTTGCCTAATGTAACTAGAGTTAATTAATTTTTATGAGAGTTGTAGTAACATACACAGATGGGAGTGATTATTCTAACAAACTAGCTAAAAAATTCAAACTCACGCATTCAATTTTTCTCTCAATCCTTTTAACAAGATCTTACGGTTTCTTCAAAATTGAATTGAGTTTGTTCAAGAGAGAAAGTGCTTTGAAATCACTGTGATTGAAGTACATTATTCTCACAAATTTTAGAAGGGTGGCGTTTTCCTTCCTATTGTGGACTGTGGACTGTTACAAAATAATGTATGTATTTATGAACATACAACAAGTAGAGTGGGACTCGTGGTGGTCCTGTAATCCAGCTTCTGGAGGTCAGGTTTGAGGATGATATAGGTCTAAGCGGCTCGATAGTCTCAGTGATCATCTGATGATACCAGCATCAACTCTCACCATCGTTTGACATATCAGACCATCACCTGCGTGGTTTGATCGCGTTAGCCGTTGGTCCTTGTATTTCCATTGGTCATTGTTTATTAATTAATGACCCATTCTAAGAAAAATCGACCTTAGTTTGTAACAAGACTACCTCATAACTCTTTACTACCAATCATCACTCATCCTTCACCACATATTTGCCTTAAAATACCCTCATGAGAGTGTCGGCATCTCAAATAGTGATTTAGTGATATTATTTTTGAGTATTTCTGGTTTAAAACGAGACTGTGACAAAGGTTTTAATTGCAGGTGCTGGTTTTGATAGCTCTAATACTAAACGGAGCCAACCTGTACGGCTACATGAAGTGTAAGATGGGCCACGGAGACCAGAAGTTCAGCACAACAGTCAACGACTTCTTCAGGAAGCAGGTCTTGCAAAACGTGAGTCTACCGCAGATTGTTTGGTTCTCAATAAGTGCTCGAGTAGTTTTAGATTGACAACCATAGTTAGAAGTTAAAATATATGTCTTTCCTAGAACAATCCTGAAAGGGTCCAGGAATTGTGAATAACGTGTTTGTATTTTCCAAACAGATATTCATAGCGACAACAAAAAATTAGCTTAGCAGAGTTCTTTAGATTTGTAAGAACAAAACATGATTCTTTTGTAGTCTAGCCAAATTTCCTAAATCAGAGTTTCCAAGTTGGTGGACCTTCTGTGTTAGAGACTTCAGCTCATCAAACATTTTAATTTTTAAATATCGCGGTAGGATCTTGATCAATGGAACAGTTATGGGGAGGAAAGTTATGGCAACACTGAAAATACTAAACTTTCCAACTTAAATCAGTGGTTCTATTTTCCGAGATTTACAGTCCCCTTCCCAAATGCACTTCCTGTAATCTAAAAGTTGTATTTACTTGTTGCATCCGTTTTATCTTGCCCGTTACGGTCCAACTGGTCGCTCTGTTATACCATGATCGACTTAAATAGGAAATGTATTTCTCTGAAGCACAGAACTATTAATGCTGCTGCATATAAACCTTGTATAAAAACTGATACTTTCATTAACAAATTTCTATTATTTAAGAAATTAACCTCTTTTTTAAGAACATAAACCTTGAAATGTTCAAAAAAATATTTTATTTTGTAACTTAACGTTTTTGTGTGTATATGTTGCAGCACTATTGGCTCTATGCTTCCAGAGAAAAACTCTCCACATGTATTAATTTACTTAAAGCATTGTTTGCAAATTTTCTTTATATTAAAATCTCTATCTTGTTAAAACGTCTTGCAGGCTCCATCAGGCCTCCTCTTAAAAAGACTTGATGCCTACAAGATATCCAAACACAGGACCATACAATGACCCGACAGGCTAATAACCAAGGTTCTACTGATAAATGAATTCAATCACTAAACCTTGATGTATTTATCACTTAAAACTGTTAACTAACCAATTACTTTTGTCCGTGTGCAGGTGGCGTCCATGATGACGAGGTTCTGGTAGAAGCGCTCACAGCCAGCAACCACCAACGTAGTCTAGCTTTAACCCTCCGACCCGCATCTGTGTAAATACACCCCTGCCCTATCAGAACACTCTACATTGCCATTCTTGCTGTATGTGACCCGCAAGGTTTATATTTTAGTGTGTTAGGATAAGTTTTGAGTCATGTTTGAAATTTACATGTATGTTACCAAGAGAAACTTAAGTGCACAAATTGTAAAAATAAAGGGATGGATGGTATTGTTTGAAATTGAATGTAAAATTTCCTTATTGTTGGATTATTTTTGCTTCAATGTGTGCTTCTTTAGCAGCTTTACATAATTTGTTTATGGATAGACTAAGAACTGAACATTAAGTAACAAACTTCCAAGTGATTTTTAATTTCTAAAATAATTCTTCAATTGAAAACTTAATGAAAATTGAGTTTTTACACCAGTTAAATTGTAAAATGTAATCAATTTTAATCACAGTACAGTTTTGTACCATGCTAACAAGGCTTAAACTCCTTGAAATAAATACTAAAACATTTTGAAAAATAATAAGAATTTATCTATGGATAGTTATTTTTCTATACGTAATCCAAGATTCAAACGTAATTCTAAGGTAATCCTCGTTTTGAACACATGTCAACTAATACATAATAACATTCTCAAAGAATGACTCTCTTAAATAATAAACAGTATTGTTATTTTTTTACAGTATCGTGATCAATAATAATGCTTTAATATTATAAAATCATTTAGATAGAAATTTCACTCCAAAGGGTCAATCAATGTTAACCCACAATACATAGTATATTTCATAATCATTATTGTATATTTTAGTGAATTTTTGCATGGAAAGGAAGAGTTCCTAATGATTAAATATTTTCTGCTTTTAGTTTTGTCTCGACTGCATTTTCGACATTCCAATGTAAATAATGGTTTGTAATTTTTGGACTGTACAGAATAAATAAATGTTCTATTTAAGTTATTAATGTGTGTTTCCTTGTGACTTGCCTCACTGAATCACCTGTTTAGTGTCAATCACCTATTCATTCATTGGTTGGATTGTTAATCAATATCAATCAAAATAAAGCTATGGTATTCTTGGAAGCAATGACAGCGATATCAGGCCGTAATACTTGTATTGCGGTGAACTTTTATGCTCACTGTGATGCAGAACAGTGGCTGCTTTCTTATGATTGCATTAAAAACAATATTCACCGTAATGTTATGGCCGTATTAAAACAGTCACCGTTTCCTAGAAAACCATAGCTTTTAGCAATTTGCACAGTTACTCCATCTTTTGGCAGCTATCTTCAAGCAACTGGACAAATGTTGCTGAATTCTGATGAAGTCTTATAAAATTTCAAAGTAATTCAAAATTGTATAACATTAAACAAATTAAGTTTTCAGATTGGTTTTTATATGCCATAAGCGGGTGTATCTCTTGTGATTTCTTGAGTACCAAATTAACTTTTTTAAATTTAAGTCGGTCTACTTGAGTTCCAGAATTTAAACAAGGGTATAAAAAGATAAAAGTGAAAAAACAGACTATTTATTTACAAAACAAAGTACAGATATAAAAAGTAGTTTTCTTAACTAAAGTAGGAGTTAGTATTTACAACATCAAGAGAACATTTCTTATCACAAAAAATAATAAACAGTTAGTTTGGTAATTGGAAGATTGAAGTATTTATTTGTATTAGGTAATTGTAACAATTTTGCTTATATTTTTAACTATCTACCTAAAACATCTTTGTAGAATGCAAAGCAACTAGTGTATATACAAACAAATAACTTAATGAATGAGACATTGTTAAACTTTTCACAATTTTAATTTCCAAAGAGCTAGCTTTCGCCGGCTAAGGCATCTTCAGTTTAATAATTTTAAATTTACTAGTATTAATTTTACTTTTCATCAAGTATTTACGGAAGAAAAGACAAATAACTTCCAAAACCTTGTAACAAAGGAGGTTTAGTTACACCAAAGATAATGTTATAGTAGGTAGATTGGGCATAGATGCACATGGCTGAGGCACAAAAATCAACATAGGTAGTTGCGGCAGCCCAGCACAGAATGCGCCGTGAGCGCAATTTTTGAGAATGAACAGATTTCAAGTGTGCGCCAGTGGCTCGACTTGAGACTCTTCAAATAATTCCCTCGCATTGCTATCTGTGCTTGGGCTGCCGAACTATGTTGATTTTGCCCCAGCCATATAGCATCTATGCACCTACCTACCATAACCTTTGCATAGGTAAGGTGGGTTGGAAACCAAACTGGTTTTAACTAAATTGGAAATATTCTGAATCTGCTCTTAACAAACCAAAGTAAACCGACCTAAAGCTACAATTCCCTAAACTACGGACCATTTACAGAGGTGTAAGCTGCGTTATAGTTCCTGTGCACTAGTGCGCCTTAAGACTTTCTCTCCGCAGTGCAGGAAAATCTGATTGCTCTGTACCACACATAAATGAGGCTCCCTATTTACGCTAACAAAAACAGCCTGTTTTAGGGGTGGGCTCGCAGAGCAAATTGGCCCTGGTATTTTTCAACTCACCAGCCCGGGGAGAGCAAAACCCGATCAACTATTCAGATTATTAAGGGATTCAGAACTATCATTACGGGGATTTCAAAGAATTACACTGTGTTTTCTATAGTCAATTGCCAGATTCATGACCTTCCACTAATATTCGGGAATTTAGTCAAAAATTACTGAACTCAGATATACTTTTGCAGTCCCCACAGCTGAGTGATCTCTCCGAGATGAGATCATCGGATTGGAAGCCCTAACTGTAAGAAAGTGCTGTCATGAACTCTGCTGATAACATCCTCTATTTCGCCTCATCTAGGAACATTTCACAAAGGAACTTCTCACTGAACATTATCCGCCGGCTCCTGCACCGTGTCACTGATACTCAGCGAAGCTCAACTGGTCAGAGACCGAGTCCACCTCGCTATAGCGGATGCCGGCGACAACTTTCTTCGCTATCGTAGCGAGGTCACGCTTGACTCGTCGTCTGCGGTGAGGCTCTGCACGACGACACTGCACCATTGCGTCGAAGTCAGCCGTGTACAGGAACCCAGCGATGAGTAGCTCGCAGTTGCGTACCAGCTTGTACGCCTTCCAGCTCTCGACTCGCCCGGCTGCCGACTGCCACCAGCCTACACAAAGAGATGTTTCCAAACTTGTATCTTGTACGTCAGGTTAATTCTCTAACCGGTCTGCCTTTACTCTGTAAGATGTGGTGTGAAAACAAACTATGATTGAGAATTACAATCGAAGAACGATTCACATAAAACACAGTACCACAAATAAGTGGTACCCAATACAAGATTTACATTAACTGTGTTTTTTTCAGCTATGTGTTTCTTAATGGGGGTTGTATTTACAACATTGAATTCATCTCTTTATGGAGGAGGTGGTCTTAAATAATTTGGAAAGGGTAAATCAAAACTAGATATTAATAAAACACGTAATATTTTTACGGAATGTTCCGATTATGTTTATTTACATTAGAAAACTATTCAAGAACAACCTACATCACAGTCCCGTTAATCCAAACCCCGCTAATCCAAATTTCCGGTTAATCCAAACTAGCAATTGGGAAAAAATTTGAATTTTTCTAGACATTTTTCATTGTCACAAGGAAGAAACGAAACAACCATACAGGCGCAACTACGACGCCGCACGCAACAGTGCCGTACTGTAATACCTGACCTTGAACCGGCACCCCAGTCAGTCGCTGTGCATGCAGCTAACCTCACACACAAGTATTGCAGCCCTTCACGATACAATGACCTAACATTTATACAGTACTGATAAATAAAATATAATGTACGTTGTTGTTCTTGTTTAATTAGACGTTATTTTGCATAAAACTGTTAATTTTTGTTTAAACTTGTCATTTAGCGTCTTTTCCCGGTTAATCCGAACTTTCGCTAATCCAAACTGGGTCCGGTCCCAATTAGTTTGGATTATCGGGACTGTAGTGTATTTCCAAATTAATAGGTTATTAATTTCAATATATTTGAAATTTTTAAAACAGTATTTGCAACTTGGACTTCTAGGAGTTACAAAGGAGTAAAATGAGCAATTCCCAAGTGTCAAGACACTTGTATTTAAGTCTATTTAGGAGATTCAAAATAAAGTAGGTTACTTAAATACTATACCAAAAAACTGTGAATTTCAAACAAAACAATTAAATAAATGCAACTTTCATCCAACAAAAGTTCTAAGTTGTTATTTTTAAATTAGAGATTTTAATAATAATTGACAAGCAAAAACACTTTGTACGTCAAAATGAAAAATTAAAACGCCCTGTTGGGATCTAACTAAAACCGAGCTTAACTCAAACTGAGAAACAATGGCAGTGAATGGAAACAAAGTAAAGGCAGACAAGTCAGCTGATCCCGGCCACTCCCTTGACGACAACATTCGCCGGCATCTCTCGTCTGATCTTGCGTCTTCGCATGGGGTTAGTCTTGTGGTACTGGACTCGTGCAAGCAGGTCTATCACGTACAAATCGCCGCAGATTAATGTCTCCAGCTGGCCCAGGCCTTGTCGTCTGGCCTCCTCCAGATCCTCGGAGAGCCGTTCGTCAAACCGCCACCAACCTCCTAGACGCAACCCAGCATTCAAATTTGAATGCCATCAACTAGGTCTAAAAGATTAATCTATACATGAATCTGAATAGAAGGCCTAAAATTTGGAATCATGTTCTCAATCATGTAAAACTTCCTACGTTCTCAATGTAAAATTTCAGTGCAAACTCAACCAGAAATAATAGACCTACCAATAATAGTAGGCCTAAGTGATCTGATATTCTTTTGATATTTTCCAAATCAATTACCGTATCTATCACTGCCAAAAATCTATCAAGCTTAACTCAAAACACAATATGTCAAAAATGTATGTGATAAATTGCATGTATTTCTCATTCTGTACTCATGCATGTAAAATGGTGTAATCCATTGAAAAAAATAATACCAACTTACCATTACGACCTTCATAAAACCACTGATAGCCGTCTTCAAACGTTTCTTCCTTGTCGACCTGTGGATTAGGTGTTTCGAGCAAGTCAGGTTTGTCTAGGTAGTCAGCAGCAATCTCTTGGCGACACATGGCACAGCGTCTACTCTGCTGAGCAATGCCTTTCAGACACAGGAAGCAGAAGACATGGCCGCAAGGTAGTCTTGCCGGATGGATACAGGGCTGAAGACACACCGGACATTCCATTGAACTTTCTGCAGCAGGGGGAGCTGGAGTCGCATTTCCTGAGGATTTGGTAGCACGGACTGGGACAGCTTCTGAAAAAACAAAAATTTAACATTCTAGATGGTTCTAAAACTATTCGGTCATCAGGTCATGAAGATTCACTTGTGCCAAGATTTTAGCAGTGATATAGTTGGCCATCCTTTGGACTAACTTTCCCTTTAATTTTCATTGAAGAGGGTTCATTTCACTAAACTGTAATGCCTACCCGAGTTTAATTTAATGCGGCAGCTAGAACAGCCCCTTTATGGAATGAAAGTTTACTTTTATGATGGCCAGTTACATTATGGCTGAAACATTGACAATAAGTAAATCTGTCATGACGCAGACATCACCTGAGAATCAAGTGTGTGGAAAAAACCATGTTGATAGTTAGAAAGATTAGTTGGTACCTATTATTCCAATATAGTTCTAAGTGGAGACCCTAGCTTAAGATTGATTGGTTCCTGGCAACTCACTTACCACTTGGAGTTCTACCATTATAGGGCTAATACAAAATCCTTTTGATGTTTCAAAGTAAAAAAATTACAATCATACTTATCTTAAACGACACCTAGGCTTAGACTCTAGAAATGAAAGTAGGACAATAGGCCTATTTCAAGAACAAATTTGTAGGATAGCACCAAATATTCTAAGAACATACCTTCGCCATTTGAATCACTGGAAGTGTCAGAAATTTCAACAACCTCTGGGATTTTTACTTTTTTACTTCTAGTTCTTCTATTATGGCATTTGCTTTCACTCGACCCAGCTCTTCTTTCATCCGCCATTTTACTTGAGTTCAGTTGTTTTGTTTTTGAGGGTTGGTTATTTTACTTTGTTTTTATTTCTGTTTTGCTTTGACTTTTGATGTTTACTTGTTACTTGAATTCTGTTATCTCAATTTCTTCTAAAAAGTTCCTTGAATCTCTCCTAGAGCGCTATAGCAGTCGAGTAAAGCGACAAACCACAAAGATTAGAGCAATCTGGGTAAATCCTAAATTCTGCACTGCGATTGGCTGTAGGCAAGAAAATCGCTGACCGCAAGCTAAAAATCGCCTACGTTTGAACCTATCACGTCCGCGGTAGTCTTGAAGTTTTTTTCTTCTAAAAATAGAACCGAACTCAGCTGTTAAATGGTTATGGTTATGCTACAGGTTATGTGCTATGGCAAAAGTATTTAATTCTCATGGTGGAAGGTTATTTTGCTTAGGCTATGTTTCTCACCTCCTTAATTACAACGTCAACCTAAAGGAAGGTGTCCTTCACAGCAATAATTGCCAGTCAGTTACTAAAACCATGGCTGACCATAGTGCGATTTCCAAGCAAGATAAAGGAAATGGATTGATTCTATATTTGAATAACTATTCTTTTTACGCTCAAAAGGTGAGACAGGCTTATTAGTTCATAACATTTTATTGGATTTAGTTGATAAATTGGAACTATTTTGGTAGGTCTACCAAAAATAAATTAACTGCTCTATAGATTATTTTCTGCGAAAAATAAATTTTGTAAAATAATTGTAAAACATAATTATTACATGTATATCATTATTTACTTATACTTACCTGTCAAAAACAGCTGATTTAGCTCTGTTTCCTATTTAGCTGTCAATTTGACTGTTTACAACTTAAATTTACATTTACCCCGTTAAATTACTGGTAATACAAGAAAGACACTTTCATTTATCGTAATAGTGACGAAAAGAATTACTGTACACCTGAAGTTGAGTCTTTTTTAGCTGGAAACACTAAGTCCAATATCACTCCCAAAGTTACAGCTAGATCGTGGTCAATGAATACTTTTTCTAGCCTTGATACTTTCACTGCAACTTGTGCCTATGAGCACTTTGAATTTATTTGGAAACAAAATAAATGCAGTACCAATAGTCATTTTTATCCCATTTAATGTGTTAATTATCATACCAACCTAAGCTATTTAAATAGTAATATAGTGTACAGTGTTAGCCTTACGTTTGTTCCTAGTATTCAGTCCTCTAAACCTAATTCCTCCACCAAATTGTTCATAGGTCATCATGGCAATGTTTGAAAAGAAGGTAGCATTCAAACCTCAGATCGTAAACATTGCTAAAGGTGAACAATACCAACCTTGGTTCTTAGAGATTAACCCTCGGGGAGAGGTGCCGGTGTTGCAGGATGGTGTCAAGGTCATTCCGGACTCTGCCCGGATCATAGACTACCTAGAGGATAACTTCAGCAACGGTGGGTAATGTTCACATCTAAAAAATGTTATTGACAAATGTACTACCTATTTTATACGATTTTGCTTGTCTTTCTACGATGCTGGCCATTAATTCATCAAAGCTATTTGGCAAAGAGTCAAAGTATACTGTGCAAAAAAAACATGATAGTGTGTATGATGCCTGTAACTTTAGAGCACTGTTCACAGGAGAGACCCGCTTATTACCTCAAGGAGGGGAAACCCGGCAGAGGGTTCTGTATTTCCGCAACCTACTTGATCCCATCCCTGCCAACGTCATCACGATCGGTTCAATCTTCCACCCGAGGTTTGTTGGCACGCCAAGAGCTCCTTTCATTGGTCCAGTCAGAAAAAGTTTAGCAGGTGGGTCAATAGGCTATATTTGTATGAACCAGTGAACGTATTTATTACAAAACTGACTGAAGTAATCGGTGAAATCTCTGATATTTTGAGTGTTGCAAACATACCGTTGATAAGATAAATTAAATGAAAGGTTTTAACAAAGCATGTAATTTTTGCCACTTTTCATGAAATTATGACAAAAACTGGCACAGAAAGGCTGGATAAAGGAAGCAATCCATCTAAGGTATAGGAGTTTTACTTTACAGTTTAATTCTAAGTCACCTCATTTTTGGACCTTTTCAGAAAAGAACTTCAGAAATAATTACCCTGCTTCTCGGGTACTCTGTAAAAGCAGTAACGAATCAATACTTTTTGACCTCTGCACCATGATGGTGTACTGTAAGAATTAACCGACAAATTTTAAGACTCTTTGACTGGTCGAAACTTGCCCTTACCAGACTGTTTTTCAGTTCACACATTCTGGAAGCATATCAGCATCTCTCGTAGCTGTTAATCACAAGTAATTAGTTAGAAAATTATACTACACCACAGTTCGTAAATCAACGGCTACACAAAGATAAGTAGTTACAGGGACAATATTGGGAAACCTCCTGGGTGTAATTATGTCTTGAGTTGTCGGCAACCAGGACTTTCAATTTTTACATAATGTTTACATTTTTATTGATATGTGACACTACTACAAGTATCATTTATTGTTTAAAGAATTTCCTTTCCTCAAAATGTTTCATACAATTACAAATGATTTAGGAAAATGGTTTAGTAACTAAAGTTATCTGGATTGCAGGAAACATCTCTTTGTGTTTGTATATCTATGGCCTATTTAAATGCCATGACAATAGTTTGTCCTTAAATGTATTTTAATATGTCTCAAATCAAATATAATAACTCAACTTGATAAAAACAAAGCACTTTAGGACTGTTCATCGACACAAGCAAAGCTTTTGATTTAGTGAATCACAAAATTTTACTCACAAAATTAGAAAACCTGGGAATTAGAAACACTGTATTTAATTGGTTTAAATCCTATTTACAAGAAAGGTCACAAAGAGTAGAAATATCAAGCTTACAAGGGAACATAATCGAAAAAGTTCTATCTTATTCAAAAAGGATAACAGCGGGTGTTCCTCAAGGTTCAGTAAGTATCTTTTTGTTTTACAAAAAAAGGCCATCAGGAAAATTTTTAATCTAAAGAGAAGAGAAAGCTGCAAACCTTACTTCAAAAGTTACAACTTATTAACATTTTTTTCAATATATATCCTTAAATGTGCAGGATTGTATAAAAAACCAATTTTAAATTCAAAATTTTCAAAATCAACATATTTTAAGAAATTCAGAAAATTTAGTAATATTAAAATGTAATACAGGCTTTTATAAAAAACAAACATATAATACAACATTTTAAAAATTTACAAGATACCATTTAACATCAAGAAAGAAGACAACATCATAAAATTCAAACAAACATTCAAAACCTTTTTAGAACAAAAATCTTATTACAGCATCAAGCACTTTTTGGAAGATACTATTTAAATTTATCTGTGAACTTGTCTTAATAATTTTATATTTATGTTTTTTTATTATAACCTCTTTTTGGTTAAAGTCTATGCACTATATGTGCCAATGGCTATAAAAATAAATAGTTAGAACTAATCAACCTTATCATAAATTTATTCAAATCATAAATCAAATTTAAATTTCAGCCGAGAAGAAAAGAACGTAGCAAACCTCCGCAAACTCGCAGAACAGTATCCAGAGTTCAAGAATATTTTATTAGAAAAGGCCGAAGTCCAAGAGAAAAAACATCACATTGTATCGAGCGAAGCAGCTTTCGCCAAACTATTAGACCAGGTGGATACAGTGTTACAAGAGGTGGAGAAAGAGTTGTCATCCAGAAAAGGTACACATATTTCTTACATAATTGTTAGTAAAAAATTATGATGTCCAAATGTTTTTACAGCTGAATTGCAATGAATGTTGGGAGATGGGTTTTAGCTATGTGAACGCTACATTACGGCCGTAATATGACGGTGAGTTTTGTTTTCAATGCAATCATATGCAAGTGTTTTAGAAAGCGGTGGTTGTTAAAATAGTGAAAGCTAGTTCAGATTTTTCTCACCAGGTGACATTTTTGTTTTGTAAATAAAAGTCAAGCTCAAGCTATGGTTTCCTAGAAAGCGGTGACCGCTACATTACGGCCGTAATATGACGGTGAGTTTTGTTTTCAATGTTATCAGATGAGAGTGGTTTCCTAGAAAACGGTGGTCATAAAGTAGCGGTGAAAACTAGTTAAGGGTTTTCGCCCGGTGACACATATTGTTTTGTAAACAAACGTCTAGCTTATCCATTAATATATACGTAAATCAGATTTGACAACTAAAATAAACAACATGTCCAAAGTTGTTTTTGTCTCACATCTGTTTAAATATTTTGTTACTTCCACCGTCACCGTTACGTTCACCGCTAAATTACGGCCGTAATATAGCGGTGAACCTTTTTCTAGGAAACCATAGCTTCATCCATTTCTATAATCGCAAATAAACTTTTACTAAAAATAAACAACATGTCAAAAGTTGTTTAATTGTCAACATCTATTTTAATATGATGATACTTTTTGTTGGCATCTATCTTCTAAATTATAACTCACTTTTCAATTATCTCTGAAAAGTTAGTTATAATTTAGAAGATGAGATGCCAACAAAAAGTATCATCATGAATCCATCTTCACCATCATATTGCCAAAATCTGTTTTAATATTATGTTACGTCCACCGTCACTGTTACGTTAACCGCTATATTACGGCCGGAATATAGTGGTCGACGCTTTCCTTAACCATAACTTACCATGAATTTAACCTGGATGGTGTTTTACGTGTAGCAATAAAGCAGCTTTTTGTAAACATGAATTACTGTCAGTTTTAATCGAAGCAAAAGATTTTACCTGTTTTATGCAACTTAGAAACAGAGTGTGCTACAATTTTAAGGCATAATTTTTTTTGCTTTTTATTTTATAGGCTTCAAAATAAGTAGTCACCAGATAGAGATTGAAATGAAAGAAAATCAAAAAATTATAATACCCTAACTTTATGAGTCAAAGAGGTTCATCCGTTCAAACATTAAAGTTAGAGAGGACATTTGAAACATTCTGTACAGTAAAATGCAGTATTGTTTCTCGTAAAATTACAGAAGACGACACGAGGTGGCTGTGCAGTGAGACGTTCACGGTAGCAGACATCAGCTTGACGATACTCCTGGACCGGCTCTACCTGCTAGGCCTAGACACGTGGTTCTGGGCGGACGGCAAGAAACCTGGCATTGCAAGGTACTGACAGTCAGAGTGTCAAGTATAGTAACCTCTCACTTGAACAGACAATTATGACAGACGCCGTTCAAAAATTGTACATAGAAATGTCATGTATATTTATGTCTTCAATTTGTGAATATAGATGATTTGATTTGGCTGAAGGGTCGTCCGTTGGGAAAATTTGGATTATTGCAAGGTACTTAGTTCTTGTACAGTAGAAATCATAAAAATAGACTGGAGGTAACAGACTGGAGTTTCTGAATTGTTTTTTCGCTTTTGAACTGATATTTTTGAAGTACAGTAGGCCTTCCCGGATTCGGATGGTCCGGACCACCCTTAAAAAGAAATTAAAATAAACAAAAACATATATTTTTTGTACATACAGTATTTTTAACATCAACGTTAAGCGTTAGTAATTTAAACAATATTTAATGACAATATAGTGCACTAACAAATAAGTCACGTTGATTACGAACTTTGAAGCATAAATTTGGATCTTGAGTCTATTTTATCGATCCTAATGCACCAGGATATGCTTATCGGTATCTCCCGATCGTCCGATTTTTGAAATCGGACCACTTACAATAGTCCGTTCTCGGTCTACTGTAATAACTATTCCTTTCTGTTAGTGTTGGGTCGATTCCTATTCTTTTTCTATTCTCAATTACAATATAGATACCAGGATATTGATTCTCGATTCGATATTGATTCTAAACGCCCACATGTGGTGGTGGGAATGTTTGGCCGATTTCTAATTTTTTCAATTCTTGATTCCGATACCAAAATATTTATTCTCAATACCGGGGACCTCCGGAAAGAATCGGTATCGACTTTACCAGCCGATTCTAAATTGCAGGAAATCAGTTGTAGCTTACTACTTGTGCGTATTTTTACCTTCATTTATCTTGAAAATTGTGCCGCTGCACTCCGTAAAGAATGTTTGACCAATTTGTAGTCAACAAAGTGATGGGTTTCACCAGTTTAAAAAATAAAATTTACTGTTTAATTCTTGACAATACAAAACACATACACATTTGGCCTGATCCGATCAAACCTTCTATCCTCCGGCTAGCTACCTGCCCTTACTTAGCAGGAGAGAGGACTCGTCCCCCCGCACAAGGGTCTAACAAGCAACCCTCAACCGAACAGTGTCGATCCCGAAATCGATTTCTAATTCCAAAACAACTTATCGATCCTCAATTTCAAAACTGATTCCCGATTCTGAGGTATCGGAATCGACTTTACTGACGGATTCCTTACCCCAGGAATTGGGAATCGACCCAACATTACTTACTATACTAGGAACTCAGCACTGCTATGCTTTGTTTACAATACTGCGTATCGTTGTGCGGGAGCTAACCTGTCCTGTGTGCACTGCTCATAAGCAGTCAGCTGCTAGTAGAATGATTGTTCCGCTCACGGCACATCTCGGCATTACTGTGCTGAGGACCAGCCTAAATTAGCGTAACCTTTTTATATTGTATACTTGTAGTACAGTCCAATATGTACTGATGATTTATCCCACACTGATAGATACACCGTATTGTACATGTACGCTGGTAACCATACCATGTTGCAGGTACTACACACGTGTACGTCTGCGTGACTCGTACAAACTCACCGTGCCGACACCCATGACGCACCTCAAGGCTGTGTTAGACATGCAGTCCGGCCTCACTATCGGAACTGTGATATGCTCCGCCGTCGCTCTCGTCATCGGCGGCTTCCTCTTCCTCAAGAAGAAGTAAACGTAACAAAGATCTCTGGTAACCATTCCAGTAGAACAGCACTTTCGTACCTAGACTGATTACCCTCGACTCGATTGTTGTATTTTTAATAAACAAAGACATTTTACGCACTTTTCTTGTTTGATTTTACCTGTGAGGAAAGTTGTGAGTGTGTTTAGTTCTTTTATTCCAGCACTATTTTGTCTTCGCTATAATCATCTAAGGATAATTTAAGAATCCACGCTTAAGCTTTGGGGAAATTGAACGGGATAGGGATTTTGACATGGAGAAAATTAATGTGCTAATGTTTTTTATGTAGAGCCATTAGTGCTGCAATACTATAACCATATTAAGTGAATATTACAAGGAGAGAGAGGAAAGTAGCTAGCTTACCTAAGAAAAACAAATAAATATACATTTATACATGTTTATTACTAACAGAAGTAGCCTAAAAATTTCTACAAATGATCATCATCCGTCTGTAAAAACCTTTCAATTTCAACTGAGATTACTCTGTATCAAACCCAAGACCCTTCGAAAACCTGTTAATCTTGGATACAATACTCTCCTGTTCGTACCCATTCTCCGTACAATAAGTACCCAGGGTTTGTTGTCTCCTTCTCAGCAGTGCCAGACAGTCGAATATGACATGGTGAGCGGTTTCTTCTGCCTTCTCACATTTCCTGGAGAGAATCTTCCCAACTCTGCCCATTCTCTGAAGGTGACAGCAAAACCCCCAGTGATCAGCTGTAAAACCAACCGCTCTTCGGAGTTCTACTCTGTTTAGACTTAAGGCTTCTACTGCAAGGGCTTGAGATGGACCGCTTAGTACTCCTTTGGTTTGTCTATTACCGTCTACGCTTACCCAGTATCTTTGGTGTTCACCTGTGACCCACTCCGCAACTGAACGACGTTCTGTATGAATGAGACACAGCACGCTGGTTCTGGACCAATGAGAGTGGTGCTGGCTCCTATGTTTGCACATTTATCCGCACCTTCATTCCTTATGACCCCTACTGTGTCCTGGCACCCATAACAAGTTAACCTTACAAGTGTTTTTATTAGTTTACACTATGTTTTGATTTAACTATTAGCCTACAACTGTTGGTGGGGGTGGCCATAGCTCAGAGGTATAGTCGTAGCCCTCCAAATCAGCCCGGTAGCAGTGATAACTTTTCACGATGGCCACACCCTGTGGTTCGGAAGTCACGTTAAGCCGTTGGTCCATTCCATTGGTCATTGGGCTATTGATTAATGACCCAATCTGGGGAACAGTCAGCCCTAGTTTGTAACAAGACTACATAGTCCACCAAAACACTCACCATTCATCCCATATTCACCTTAAAATTACCTCTAGGAGTGGTGGGTGTCTCAACTCAAAGTAAAAGATCTATTATTAATTACCTTGTATTGGGCCTGTAGATCCTACCGTAGCTGTAAATGTGGATCGCATTTAAGCCCATGTGTGGGGCATCGTCGACATTACACTTTTGTCCTCTAAAACATATGGTACACTATTTACACTAAATTGTTGTCTTATACAGGACCTTGCTTATGGCTCTGAGTTTTAGTCCGTGGCCGATCTACGAAAACATCGGCACTGAGGGATGAATGTACTACTGGCAGGTTGGAGGTGTGCTGGGGTGCGGGGCTGGCCTGGGAAGCCCCATGGCCAGTTTCTCTGCTTTGTGTTGTCTGTGGTGACCACTTTCTAGCTGGCGTAATTTAAAATTACTGTGTTCTTCATATCTTCTTTTTGATGCGCATCCATATTTACAGCTACAGTAGGATCTACAGGCCCAATGCAAGGTAATTAATAATTGAACTTTGGTCCTACACTGGGTTTCACTTCTAGTAAAAGATCTATCGTATTTCACATTAAGGCTGGTAGGCAAATAAAAATCACCATTTAATCTAACAGTTTTTAATTTGTGTTTTGTTGAGACCATTATTGAAGTGAGAAAAAGCTATCGTACATCTGAATATTTGACTTCTACTGAACAAGCTAAGGCGTGCAGATTTGATCTTTAAGAAACTGCTCCCACTCCTGAAAACAGTGTTGACTGAGAAAATAGGACCATGCCAAAATTTCACCCCAAAACTTTGACATCTGATTTTACATAATTCTCATTACTAAGAAATTACACTTTTTTTGTAAATTTAATAAACAAAATAAAGCTCAATAAAAATAAAATAAAAACAGGTTGTAAAAATATTTTGGAAATATTAGATTATTTTAATGTCAAACAAGTGGTTGGACTTAAACAAAGAAATACTTTAACTATTGGGTAGGATTTTTTGGCTTGAAAGCATGGCTCTGGAATTAATACAAATGGGTTTACCTAGAGAATGCCAGCTGTGGCGGGCTTCCTTCTGGGATTAAATGTTTTTAACCACAATAAGACATAATTATGGTTATAATCATTGATACATATAAATTAGCCGCCGCATGATGGAGAATAACAAAAGGCAAAAATAAAAGTCGATTTGTACAAGAAAACTTTATTTGTAACAAACCATAAGCTTAATACTAAAAAAATAAATAAAAATGTGAAAAATAACAAAACAATAACACAATTTCATTGTACTCTGGGTTTAGGAAAAGGGAAAATCAACATTACACTGAGCTAGAAGCTATTCAAAGAGGTGGAAATGTACATAATGCAAAAATGGATAAATAACATGATTGACACAAATAAATAAATTAACTAATATATTTTATTTACATTATTTGTGCATGTATAAAAATAGAAATTGGTATTTAGGTGTTAAGATAGTATACCTACAGGTATTTAAAATTCTTCAAATATTCAATGTTATACAAAATAATGTAATTATTGATGTAGGTAAGTTAGATAGAGAACTTACATTTAGTACAAACTATTTTCAAGTTGAGAGAAAATCTGTGTATTTACAATTCCAATATAAAAAAGTTGCAAGAAATAATAAAAGTGAAATATTTGCTTATGAAGTAGATAAAGGATAAATCAAAATGAGGTAAGATTAAGGATTATTTATAATTATAACATAATTATGGGGTTCAAACGTCAAAACGCATTTTAAAGTAGCAAACTTTATCATACGAACTTCTGCCACTCATACAAGTCAAAACCTAATGACTTCATGATAGTCTTAATTACAATAATGACCTTGTAACAAAAGCAACCAGACAATTTTATACATTTTTCACATTAAAACACTTTTTATTGGAAGTTTTAAGACATTTTTAAATGTTTAAAGTAACCAACATCCAATTACATATTTGTATCATTACTGAGAACATGTTTACAAAACAAAACTCATTGTTAAAGCACCATAAAACTAGTCCGTCGTTATTTATGAAAAGGCACAGAATACAATAGACTTTGATTAACTTTAAGTTTAAAGTTCAAGATACAACCAAACAAGACAATTTTTGTTTCAGCTCGTTCTTAATATTGTACACAACTTAACACTACATTTTGAAACTTTGAAAGTTTTTTTTGTAATTATATAATTAAGTACACATTTGAACACTACATTTTAGAATGGGTTCCCGTTTTATTACTTTGGATTACAAGATGTTTCACAAACACAGAAATAAAACATAGCCTATAGTACAATCCACCCTTTAAATCTTAGAAAGTTCTCAATTAGTCAAAACCCAATTTCTTCCCGAACAGAACTCTTACCTACCCAAAAAAGCTATACCTTACTATCAACCCGAAACCAATATTAACTTTTAATTTTACAAAACACATAAATCATAGTTAAATATAACAATAAACAAACTTTTAATTCAGGTAAACAAAGAGATAACTAGAGGTGTATAAAAAGAGATTTGGTAATTTTTTGGACAATAGACTTTTTTATAAGCATTAAGGTTTCCCACAAGCCTGGTTTTGTGGTCATCCTAGGGGTAAATTTAAATAGTGTAGAGTAAAAATTAGTCATTTTAAAGGCATTCAACATGTATTTTTTCAATGGTGAGGGTTCACAGGTAAGGCTTAGATATTTATCCATTTTGCAACGTGAAAGATTTTAAATATTGTAGCTCTAAAGTCCGTTTTCCCCAAAGTCTTTTATGACGTAACATGTTTTTCATACTAATTGAGGGCCGTCAGCATCAAAACAGGCGTTTCCTTTACAGTATTATTCATAGTAATATACTTACATATGAATGGATAGGGAATTTACAGCCTGGCTTTTGTCCTGGGATACTTTACACCTTATATGTTCAGATAACCAGCACCGGGAGAAACCAGGGATAAGTTGAGTGTTATTATTCGAGTAACATCTCAGCAGGTTAAATAGCATTTTAAACCTTAGAGGATAAGCTATGTTGTAGAAACCGGCCAAACAATTTAACTTGTGTGATGTACAACTGTGGTTTAAAACAAACTTCAGAGCATGACACTATAATTTCCCAAGTCTTTTGAACTTACTTTAGACATTCAAACTGAGGTGTTTTTACATATAAGTGTGTTTAAAATAGACTAAAAGCTCCACATTATCTTTAAAAGTCGTTGGTATATTTTTGGATTTTAACAAAATGGCAATTAATTAGAAGAGAGAGCAAACAAAATCACATTTCAGGTACTTACATTATGTTTGGGTTGATACGCCTAAACCATTATCATTTATTGCTGTATCATTCTTTTCTTGAGGCATTTCATTTCTAAGACCATACAGTGGCATTCCCATGAACTTCGGTAATTGGCCTTTCTCGATAGTTTTACTTTTTCTGGCAAGTGGTACCTCCCGAGATGGTTTTGAGTCCCTATACTTGAATGAGCCCTGTCCTGGCATTTGAGGGAGGCAACTCGGAGAAGTGTACCAAAAGTTGTATGTAACAAACCACATCAGTATAGCTATGCATCCACTTATGAACTTTTCCACCATGCTATGGAAATACAACATTGTACTAACCAACATTACATCCCATAGAATAATAATGACAGTCATGGCAATGAAGAGTCCTCTAACAAATGGTGAATATCTGTGGTAGTTAAATTTAAGAATTTCCAGGTCTTCTGAATTTAAATTCCGTAACGGATTGCTGGACGTTTCCTTGATATTATTTGCTCTGGTGTATTCTTCGTTTCGAAGCATATCTTCAATACCATCCCAACCAATAATAGCTCTGGCTTCTTCGATCAAAACAAGACTACTGTATATTAGAATAAAAACATGTCCGGATATGTCAAATCCTTGCCAAAATAAACCCTTTTCCAAACATACTGACTTTATTTGGTACTTTTCGCCTTTGGCATTGCATCTTCCAACGGTGCTTTCAATGTATGAAAATAGTCTTACCCACAAGAACCATGACATTGTAGCAATCAACAATCTTATAAGATGCTTGAGTATCTTGTCCTTTCTTCCGCAGCAGTAAGTTGAGCTTGTAAGTACAACAAATGGAACTGACATTATGAGAGTCCATCCCCATGCTATCTTGACAAAGTAGACATTAAAGATGTTGTCTTTTCTAGCAAAGTAAGTCTTTGGAAACGGTAGTACATCAGCAAGTAAAGATATCACAAACAAACTTGCCAGGTAAATTCCAACCTTAACCCTAGTGTCCATAAACATAATTTTACGGCAAACATGAAGAATCATCATTAAAATCACCTTCTGCACCGAAGCTGGCTCTGGAAGAGGCTTTGTTCCTTTCGACTCCCATTTGAAATTTTCAGAAGAATTAGGCCGAAAATTCAGTTGAGATTGAGGACTTTGATGAATAGGCTTTCTTTTAGTCGCCATGATGTGTCAGCTGTTTTGAGCAGAGCAGACCAATTTGGGTGTTAAGTGTTGGGTCTGAAAAAAACATAACATGTTGACAAAGTCAAAGATTAAGGTTCTGACGCAGATGTAGATAGGCCGTACTATATTACGCAAGTCACCATGGTGGAGTTGTTCAGCCTAACGTTACTGTTTATTTATTTCTGTACGTAAATAGGGGGTTTTGAACATTATTACGTGAAACATTTGACACTTACGGTACGCGAAGCAAATCTGGATGAATTCTACATACCACAAGCAATTTATTTAGTATAGTTATTAGTCATTATGATATCAGCATGTAAACACAATGTATTATGGTTTTTGCCGTTGGAATGGAAAATAAAATTTTAGGAACAATTATTTAGCGTTATGTCATGTAGAAGGGAGGACGTATCTTACGCGAATTTACGTAGATGAGGCGAGATAAAAATTGTTGACAATCGAGTCACACAAATCATGGACGGAGTTGAACCTGGGCTGATTTGGTGTAAAGCACGAACTGTACCTTTGGTTTGGCCACACCACCAATTGTTGCAGTTTGTTCCGTTGAGTTCAATTTTAGAAAGTACCGTTTTCAATCTAAACTCTCACGCTGTGTAATTATGAAAACTGAGCGATGGTACTGATTTCTAACAAAGCATCAGTTAGTAGTTTTTCACCACAAATATTGTATTTCAAATTTGATAGTAGGCTACTTTATTATAATTATCTGAAAAAAGTAGTTTAGTATAATTATATTGATTAGAATCGTGGGTTGGGTAAATTTCTTTGATATTGTTTGGTAAAATTAAAACTGCATGGTTTTAATTTCATGCCTATATTGTGCTCGACAACAGCTTGTATGTATAGAAATGTATTATGATAAAATACACTGTTAAAATATAAGTACAGATATAAGCTGTAATAGACCATAAAGTGAATACCCAAATTAATTTCACATATTTCAAATTGCCATTATGATGGGAAATAGAAAAGCACACTCGTTAGACCTCATATTCAATTTTACCTGTTCACATCCGTCATGGTAATGACTCTATTCAGCCGTGACACATGTTTAATGACGACTCTTATCAGTTATCACCAGTCACGGTTGTGCGGGTGGAACGAGGTGAGAGTGGAGACATCCTAATCTAGTTCAAGCCGTTGGACGAACAGCTGAAACAACAACAAGTAAGTCAACAGTTTTGATTGTTTTCATTCAGCTTGGATAATTATATAATATTGTTGATGATTTTTACACAACAATAATTATTATATTCGTTGTATTACCAATACTTTGTACTTTCTATCAAAATACAGTATAACGGTCTGAATTATATAAATGACTTTATAAGGTAAACGATGATATCTTAGCCCTTATTTTCATATATTATGCTATACAAATGTGTTATCTGTGGAACGCGAGATAAAAAAACACGTGTTCTAAAATCGACATAGTGTATTAACATAACCTCAAAATATTGTTTTAGTCTTTTTGATGCTTTCCACTTATCCTCCACCTTGATACAGATAGTGAAAGTGTAGATTATTTTGGTAGTAACTAACTACCAGATTAATAAACTAAATCAAAGACAAAGTTGTAAAACTAATCGATTTTATGGTCGTTTCATTATAATTTTCTAAGGTTTGTGATCCATACATTTCATAAGTAGGCTTAAACATATTTACCTTTTGCCACTAAACCTTACAAGCTATGTTTAATCTCTAGATACCCAGGGCCTTGACTTTAAAATGTAATTTCATGCAATATATAAATGTGTAAGGTGTAGACCTAGCCCATATGTATTGCAGGAATGTGAATGATTAGCCGAGGCTATAGAAATACCAAAGTCTTACTAATAAATTTTATTGCAGGGGGTATTTTTCTAGTTTATCTTTCGTTCTCAACGTTTAGTGCTATTTAGCTTAATTGATGTGTTTATTATTGATATTGGTTTGTTAAACTCTGTCTAAACTTCCATTGCAACTGCTATAATCACTTGAATTTCTTGGTTTCAAGCTAAAAAAAGTTGTAGAACTAAGAAGTTCTATTACAAGTGTCACTTAATTGTCAAAAGGTTGAGACCCTGTTTGATTATAAAGTTGTCATTTATAAATAACAACACTAGTCCTAATATCAGTGTCGTTATTAGCATAATTATGGCAACTTTGTAATTTGTTTGGTCATGTGTTAGGTTAGCTTAGCCATCAGTAGATTATCACTAGCTAGGTCTACTGTATATTCTTTCTATCGATTGTTGTAAGTGATCAACACTAACACACTGATTAATAGATCTTTCAGTTTTTGTTATTAAAGTATAGACTAATTCCTAATTTATTGACAGTAAAAACTCATCCTATTTAAATTATTTTATCAAGTTTTAAGTTATCAAGGTGTGAACATATTTCAGGAAAATGTAGGTAGTCGAAGAAAAAGAATATTACAAGACTACAAGAAGAATGTGAAGATTGAGGGAGATTGATCAATTAAGTTCGTTGTTTTCTGTTTTAAGGTTAAATAAAAACCATAGTGTGCTACTTAGTTTGCAAAATCTCTCCAAAACTTAATGCTTTTTTCCAAAATCAAAAGATTTACTTCATTTAAGCGGACTTTATGTAGACTCTTTAGCTTTACTCTTATCAGGTGTACCAGGTCATTAGTAAAAATGGCCGAACTCAAACCTCCTGTCGATGTAAGAGGAATGATACAACTAGACAGAGATAGATTTACGACAACTGTAAATGTTCCTTGTCTCAAAGTTAAGAATGTGTCTATCCAACCTGTAAGTGACATCCTGAAACAGTATCTCCTCAAACTGGCCCATTTCAAAGCTATCAGACCCATGGAAGATCAGCATCAAAGCGACAGAGAGATATTTCTTAACCCGAAGACTATCACACAGTTCTCAGATTTCACGCAAAAAGATAAGGAAAAGTTGATCACTTTTGGTGTGAACGAAACAAGCTTCGGTCTTAGTCCACTTCGCGTAACTTACGAGAATTGGTCCGTAGATGATGTTTTTTCTGCCGTTTTACCAGAAGGGGGCAATACTGCATCGAGTTTTTCTCTTGTTGGCCATATTGTCCATCTCAATCTAAGAGATGAACTGCTCGACTACAAACATGTCATCGGCGAGGTTCTCCTTGACAAGGTTAAACAAGCTCGAACAGTCGTCAACAAAGTTGACTCGATCGACAGCACTTTTCGAGTATTCAAAATGGAAGTGCTGGCCGGAACAGAAGAGTTTGTAACAGAAGTCAAGGAGAACGGTATTCGTTTTAAGTTTGACTTTTCTGCCGTCTACTGGAACCCTAGGCTCAGTACAGAACACGAGCGTATCGTCAAGAAAGTTAAGCCTGGTAACATTATCTATGACGTTTTTGCTGGGGTTGGTCCATTTTCTATCCCCTGTGCAAAGAGAAAGTGTATAGTTCTAGCCAATGATTTGAATCCCGAGTCATTCAAGTGGCTCCAGCACAATGTGCAGCTGAACAAAGTGCAAGAACGAGTGACTGCATTCAACAAAGATGGTGCGGACTTCATCAAAGAAGATGTGAAGCAGCACATGATGGGATTAACAAATGACGAACAATGTCACGTTGTCATGAACCTTCCTTCAATAGCAGTTACGTTTCTTCCGAACTTTAAATTTCTGTTTACTGCCGAAGAGTTGAAGAAGATCAAATATCTGCCAATGATCCATGTGTATTGCTTTGTTAAAGGAGAGAGAGATCCAAAAGAAATGGCTCGAGAGTTGGTTGAAGGTCAACTCGGATGTACCTTAGATGATTCGGTGGAGGAAGTATTTTTTGTGAGAAATGTAGCACCGAACAAGGATATGATGAGAGTGTCTTTCCAACTCACTGAGAGCATGATTCTTGGCAGCAAGAGGAAAAATGATCCTGAAAATTGTGAAGAGAGCGATTGTAAAAGAGTTAAGTAGGCTAAAAGGACTTTACTAACCCCAATACATTTTGATACACAATTAATGAAATAATAGTTGCCAGTTGTAACAAAATATTTTTGCTGTAGGTTCACAAATCAAAACAACAATGGGAAAAGGAAAAGGCAAAAACAAGAACACCACAAACCACAACGTTTTCAAAGTGGCCGGAGCAAGAAGTCTGAAAGCAAAAAACAAAGCAAAAGCTGTCACTACGCATTTGAAAAAAGTAAGCAATCCTCTTATTACAAATTATCAAACTTTAAAAGCAAATATGGATTTAAGTTTCTGACCTGAGTTGGGTTTTTCAGTTGACTGAAGTAACGAAAAAACAAACGGTAGAAGTCGATATGCTGTTGCAAGATTTACAAGAGACTGTGAGACAGGCAAGTGGAAAGAAGTCTGAGGATAATACGGCATCGGAAATAAGCGAGAAGAAAGAGACCAGGCAGGAGAAAGTTGAGAAGTTCCTCAAGACAGAAGAAAACTCGACGCAGGCCTTGGAAAAATTGAATAAAATGGAAGTTTGAAAGTATTTGTGTTTTGATTGTTTTGTCCAGACTCATTTTAATATGGGAAATTTTTATTCAAACCCATTTTAGAAAAACAAAGTTTACGATAAAGTGTTCAGCGTTTGGTTTAAATCAAACGAAAAGCTCCTATGAATTTGTTTGATAAAAATCAATTATGTTGTATTGTAGAGTGTATAAAATATGATAGGCTCTTTTCTTATAAATATAAAATATAGAATTAAATCTGGTTTTAGTTAAAGTTTGTTGTTCTCTTGTTTGCAGTGAAACGGTGTATTAAGTACTTGTATTACAAATTGACAAATAAAAATGCCTCACAAAACAGCTGGCATTATCATAATAGGGGATGAAATATTGAAAGGTATGGTTCAAGACACTAACTCTGTTTATATATGCAAACACTTGCGTTCTCTCGGGACCAAAGTGGGGAAGATATCCGTAGTGTCGGACGAGATTGACGAAGTAGCAAGTACAGTGAGAGAGTTCTCTGAGAAGTTTGATATTGTGTTAACCTCGGGTGGTATCGGACCAACTCATGATGATATCACTTTCAAAGGAGTCGCTAAAGGTTTTGAGGAGGAAGTAGTTCTGAACAAAGATCTAGAACAGTTTTGGAAGGCTGTTAGTACCGTCGAAAGTTCTGAAGCAATGTCTCTCGTCCCAATATCAGCAAAACTCATATGGGTCCACTCAGATACAACCTTTTTCAAAGATTTAAAAAACCGCACTGTTAACAAATTCCCTCTGGTTAGTGTCCTCAACGTTTTTATTTTCCCCGGCGTTCCGCAGTATTTAGAAAACCTCTTTGCGCATTTGGAGAAAGAGCATTTTGAGAGCCTCGGATGCTTCTTCACGGGTAGGGTCTACTTGCGAACGCACCGAAGAGGCTGTGCTGCAAGCGCTCAACGCCACTGTGGCCGTAATGACAGATTGTGTGTTCGGTTCGTACCCAGTGGTGGGTAACGACGAGTACCAAACGCAGATTACTGTCGAGGCGGGGACGGTGTGCAAGGTGAAGGCTGCAGAGGAGCTGCTGAAGTCTCAGATACCGAGAGAGTGGCTCGCTGCGCGCCACTTGGACATGGCTGACGACGTGGTCTACAAGTTCCGAGGCGGTCGCTGACTCTAGGCTGGCGGCAACGCTCGACGCTACCATTAAGGTGAGTCAGATTTCAGATTTAGGCCTAATCGTGAGGATAGATTTCATAGACGGTTTTTATGAAATACTTGTAATAAATGTTGGAAATGAGAAATTCAACAAGACTTTGATGAAATAAGCATTTTAAATTAATTATAGTTTTTGCTATTTAAGACCATTAACTATATTAAAAAGATATTTTATATCTAATTTTGATTTATGTAAGACTATTTATTAGCTAAAAACCTAATTATTTTTGTTCCGAAAATTAGCTATTTGTATAACCAAAGCTCAAGAAGATTTGTTTCCACATAAATAACTTATGTTGGTAATAAAAACAAAGTGTTTTCTCTCAAACAAGTTGAATTTTAAATTATTAAAAACGCTTGAAACTTATGTTCAAAATCATAATCTTTTTTTGGACAAGTAAACATTATAGGATAGACCCATGATAATGTCTGTTTTATATAATCTTTATTTAGGCATTGCAATAAGGTGGTGGGGAAAATAAATCAAATATTCTACCCATAGTAATGTAGTGTGACTTTGTACCATATGTTATGTTAGCTATTGATCCAGCTGTTTGTTTCTATGGTTGCCATGGCGACAGTAGCAGCTGTTAAAGAGAAACACCTGCTTTAAAACAAAGTAACACCTGAAACACCTGCTTCCTAAACAGTAGTACTCAAGCTAAAAGACTGTTAAACAGGAGATTTCAAAACTGTGCTTTTTTCATTTTATAATATGTGTCCCACCTTACACTTGAAGACAAAAAGTATGAACATTATTTTCCTAATTAGAGTAGAGTATATTTTGATTTAATGAGTGTTTATTGAATTTTAATTTCAGAATCTATGCTGGTTTTGATTGAATTTATATTAGATCTCTTTTTCATTAAGCCTGCCTGCCCATCGCATAAGACATTAGTATACCAAAAATATATCTAGTTATTAGATTTGTTTAAAAAATAATAATCTATCAACTTAAAACATATTGTTTTGAATTTCCTTTGGAAAAATGAGATATTCATGCCGTCAGCATGGTTAGACCAAGGCCCAAGAACGTGAAATGAGCACTGATCCTGACCCACAGATCACATTTTGAGCATTTTTTCAACACTTTATGTATATATGTGTATCATCTCTACAAGTCACATTTTTTTGTTTGAGTTTCACAAAATTTTGTACGAATGCTTTTGTTGTAAATACCTTGGAAGATATTTTTTAACCTTTGGGTCTTGTTTTTAATTGACTTATTTTGTACCATCGATTTTAGTAATTCGATACAGTAGACTCTCCCTCATTCGGTCACCTCGGGACCAGACCCTCTGCCAAATCAAAAAATGTCCAGACTATCCGGAAATATGAGGAAAAGACGTTCGGCAGCCTCGAAATCATAGTAGTTTATCTATGTATGTTTAGCTAAGTATGTTTTCTCTCCTCTGTGATTCACACGACACTACGCCCTCTCTGTTTCCAGGTGGTGGAGGAGGTGTATGACAAGTATCCGGCGGAAGCGCTGATGCTAAGCTTCAACGGAGGCAAGGACTGCACGGTTCTACTCCACATCGTGTTGGCAAACAGCGCAAAGGCGTGGTGGCACCACTGCAGGCTGTCTACTTCCGGCCCCCCAACCCCTTCCCGGAGGTGGAAGAGTTCGTTCACACCACTGTCGACAAGTAATGAGTCAACATAATAGTTCTTAAAATAATTTAGTTTGTGACAAAAGATGTTTAAACAAACTACTTAAAACATCTAGTAGAGCTCTTATTGGATTTATAATTTTGAAGTTTATTAAAAACAAATGATCCAATGAACTTTGGTTATGGTGTGTAGATGAAAAAATTGTTCTCGAACAACCTTACTTACCGTAAACACTCAGTTTTATTGGATCGTTTGTGTTTTTGATCAACTTCAAAACTACTCAAGACCAAAGTCTGTTCAGATCAATATTAACTTGGAAGACCACTAATAACCGCTCTGAGGGTATGAGGCCTTGTAAAGCATATTACTGTCCTAGCCCAGGCACGAGTTCGGGGCACCTCTCCAAGTCATTGATGTAAATTTCACTGTATGGTCCCAACAAACTGGTGAAACTACAATGCCGCTGCCCGTTTTCTTATCAACAGGAGAAGTTGTAAACTCAAAGAGAAATTTCAGTAGATACTCTAGCTGGTGTGTGATAAAAATGAACATTGTATGGGGTGGATGGTGTGTAAAAATAAAACTCTCGAAGTATCTTGGTTAAATCATAGCCAACTCAACTTTCAAATTGTGCTTAAGTTTCATCAAACTGTATTACAGTTAAAAAGTTCCTGAAATTTATTTCAAGAGACACCTAGATCGGTCGCTGATCAGAAATTTCGTCTGCAGCAGTAGGTATACTCCTAGGGAAGGGGGATGGGTGATAGGGGTAACGCTCAGTTGCCCTGGTTCACTTATGGTAAGCGCGTGTCTGTTAGTGTTCAGTGTAGGATTTTCAAAATGCCATATAGTGAACTGAACAGCATATGTTTTGTGTTTTGCTCCGAGAATCAACTCTTGAGATGTTAGTTCAAGCCTACGCAGATGA
Organism: Matsumurasca onukii; assembly: GCA_018831715.1. Lineage (NCBI taxonomy): Eukaryota > Metazoa > Arthropoda > Insecta > Hemiptera > Cicadellidae > Matsumurasca > Matsumurasca onukii. Next base: position 3,206,206 of record CM032067.1, read on the forward strand.
GAGGATGAAAAAGGGTCAGATTTATAATTGGCAAAAACATTTCTGTGCGTTCCCTGTGGACGACCTTTAACTGCAACCAACGATGAGATCAGATTAAACGCTAGCCAATGGCAAGTTCATTGAATATGGCCAATGCTGATCAAGGTTTTTTGAAACACATTTTAACTGGAGACGAAACATGGTGGTGAAAGATTTGTGTTTTAGTTTTCTGATTTGTAGTTGGCGTTACACCACAAAAATGTAGACATGGCTTAAAATTTGACCTATGATTCATGTTTCAGATACAAGATAGACTTGACAATCTTGCCGGGGCCGATAAAGCCGGCACTGGAGGTGTTACAGAAAGACAAACCAGCTGTGAAGGCAATCTTTCTCGGCACAAGACGGACAGACCCTCACACGGAGAATCTGAATGCACTTCAGGTAAACTTGAGTAGAAACTCAATCAACCATATCAGTAGAAACCTCCAGGGTCAATTCATTCAATAACGAATGAATGTCTTTGAAGAATCCTAGTGCTTCCACCTGTGTTATTTAGGAATCAGAAGATTCTTGAAAAACAATTTTGTTCACCAAAGATAAGTAGGAAAAAATAAAACTCTGGAAATATTACTGAGACACAATACGGGGGTTGTCAAACTGGTCCAGCAGTCAGAAAAGACCCTAATTAAAACGGCAAACTGGTCACTGCAAGGCATTTTTATTCCAAAATGTAATCTACTTTCTGGATAGCCCTCGTAAATTTGGTTAACATTTAGTATAAGAAATGAAATCTGCATAACTTTGAAGTGCAGTTTGAAAATCAGGTGAATGACCCCAGCCGTGGGGTTTGTCCCCTCCCGTATACTAAACTCTACTGTATCCACAGATGACTGACCCGGATGTTGGGTGATGAGTCAGCAATCCTCGGCTGGAGGTACTCTGATGTCTGGACTTTCCTCCGTGGCATCGAAGCTCCGTACTGCTCCCTCTACGATCTCGGGTAACTGCAACGTCTATTTGTCATAAGTAGCCTACTGTATTCAAGTTATTTGAATAACTGTCAAGTTTTGTTCTTAAGGTGTCTTGAGTTGAGTATTAGTTTAAATTTTGATTGAACAGTTTTAAAATAACTTTTACATAATTTTCACATTTTGTCCACTTTTTTAGGAAAAATTCAATTATTATTAGGCTGTTGGAAATTTAGAGTAATTCAAGGTTTGTTTTAAGTTGAAAAAGTGGAATACGTCAGTTATATAATAAATTTAAAGTCCAAAAATAAGATTCTTAAAACTTGTTACAGCTTTGGCAATATTCCACACTTACTAAATGAGTTAAAATAATTAATTAGTTGAAAGTAGGATTGCCAAAGTTCCGAGAGACAATTTGTACATTGTTGCATGCAACAAGATTTTATCTGGTTAGGATTAGAATTGTTAATAAGGTGAGGCTATTTCCCTGATGAGCTGGTTCATGAGTTCTTTCTCGTACTTTGTCCAGTTACGTCCACTTAAATGAAGATTGCTGTTGGGGTCATAATCTTATTGTTCATTGTAGTTTTGACACTGTAATATTACACTGTTTTGACACTGTTTGATTTTCTAAAATTAAATTTTATGTTTGTACTTGTATAGTTTTTGTTTTTTTTTTTTGTGTGGCTGTGGTTTATTGTTTTTGTGACGATGGGAAGACTAGAGCGCATCGAAGGTCAGGTTTGCGGCGTTACGTTGGTTTCTCTCTTGCTATTGTCTGCTCTCTCCACCGTTATCATGTCTTGGCCGCTGTTACTAAGCTTGATTGCGTCAGCTGATCGCGCCGTCTGTCAGGTCTACCATCTGAACCCTGTGCAAGGTGTCACCAACTGTTCCCATTCCTGGGGATCCTGTCAGGACAGCTGTTCTGCACAGAGTGTAACTTGTACGCAGATTACTGTCCAGTATTGGCTGCAAGACAACTCGACAGCTTTGGTGCCTTTACTTTCCAACGTTTTAGGCTGCGGCAGTGAATTCGATACTTGTGAACACTTTTACGCAAAGTTTTCCGTCAAGGAGAAAACATTTGATTGTAAAGTGTATCGAAAGTCACACTTTTCCACACCCGAAGACCAATCGGAAAATGAACAGATGGAATATTTCGCTATCTCACTCTGTCCTTTGATTTCGTTGATAATTTGTTGCCTGTACATGAAAAAACGAAGGATGTTTGCAAAAGGTTTTAAAAAAGCAAAGAAGTTAGTGAAGAAAGAAATCCTCTGGCCGAGGTCCTTTTACCAGAGGAAAATGTTGGAATTGGAGTTCAAGAAAAATTTGCGTAAGCTTAAAATGAAGAATACTCAAAATGATGTGAAGGTTTTTGATCTAGAGCAGGCTCAAACGACCGGGGCTTTGATTTTAAAGCCAAGCTTTTTATTGAGTTCTCAGCCCCCTAAAATTATCATTTAATCGAATACACCTCAGAACTACTTTTGTTTTAAATATAGCCACAAAACCTTTTAATTGGGTAAGTATTTTGTAAATTTTTTAACGTATATATACTAACATCAAATTCTGAGCTTCACATTAAAATAACTACAAATAACTTTTTCTAATTTATATTCTCCTTCAAGTTTTTTCTAACTTCAAGCATCGAATGTATTGGGTAAAACATTTTAGATTGGAGAAAATCCAGTTGCTTTGTTGGCTGAAGCGCTGTTCTTCTAAGTTATGTCACACTGAGCGATAGCCGTACATCTCGGGGAAAAGCTACCATACGAGAGTCATGGCTACTCCCGTCGGTAGAATTTACAAAAATTAAATGGATTTTGAATTTTTGGCACTTGGATACGTATTGTGTAACTATAAGAGTGCTAAGAACATATTGCGGACTGAACATTCATTTAGAAATGATTGTGGATGGAAAATCAAAGCTGGAAGTTATCACGGTACAGAACCAGCACTATTCAAAAGTACCAAATTACTTTTTTCAACCTTGAAAACTAGCCTTTCAGACCATGAAAACATTTAAATAAACCATTATTTTTACTTTTAGAATTTAGTAAACACCTTTAACAAAAATACCTAACCTTTTTAACCTACTTTTCTCTAAGAGCAAGATAAACATACCAAAACTATGGAGCTAAATCAAGCGACTCAGTTTAAGCTTAAATAAGCGACTAGGCATCAATGTTATCAATCTGATTCCAGCTACACTTCCCTGGGCAACACAGACAACACTAAGCCGAACCCGAGCCTACTGTGCACCAAAGACGACGGGTCCCAGGCCTACCAACCCGCGTGGATGTTGACTGAGGATGCTGCCGAGAGGAGTGGACGTTCATGATCAGGTAGTGCCAACATTCCTGAATCTAGGTACAGCGCAAAAGGACGGCTAATTGGTTTGCTGTGAATAAAAACTAATGATTAAAATGACCTTGGCATTCCCCTACAGCCCCCTCCCATTGCACTGCCTTCCTGGAACTGCTCTATCAAATACCCTGCCCACTCATAGGCTCTTTTGAAATTTTGCACTTAATACCTCCGTGCGCTGATGAAATTGAGTTTTCAATTTATTATTAGGAGGAGATGATTTTTCTGACAGTTTGGTGAACTGGACGCCAATAGAAAAGAATTATTTATTGACATTAAACATACAATGTAATAGATCTGGTCAAGTAATATATTAATTTAGACATAGATCTTAATTTGTGTAAACGCTACTAAATAGCTAATTTATTAGTTTAGACATAATCTTTTAGTATCACTGTCAAGTTACAATCAAAAAGTTCTTGAATGGAATATACGTTATAAGATTCTTGGTAACAAAAGATAAAGTCAAAGCATTTTCAAGAATTATGCTGTCAGTAATGAAAGTAACAATACCATAAAGGTATTTAACAAGCTTTAAAATGAGATATAAATATAATACTTATCTTTAACTTAAAGAAGTACAGTAATAGTTTTTCTTCAACGCTAAGTTTATTGGCAAAAAAACTGGGCTTGCAGGTTGCAAGTTGGCTGCTGCTAAAGCTTTATTAAAAAGAGAAGGTTAATTAAAAAATATTTAACACTATCACCTTGCGTTAGCTTGTAGCCTCACTGGAGGATCAGGAGGCTACCACAAAAAGGTTCTTAAACTAAAAACCCAATCGTTCCAAGTAAAACTTATTGTTGTGTTCCAGAGATGGGTGCAGTCGGCTGTGGTACGTGCGTGCTCGGACATGTCGACAGCGGTGCAAGCAGCGACAGGTCCACGCGGCCGCGTCGTTCTCGCACAAAGCACGTCACGCTTGCTCATCACTCGCAGCGGCTGGCAAATCCTAGACCTCGTCTTCGCCTCTACCACCGATCCCGTCCGACAACTCTACTTAAGTGCATCACCGATCATCACAACACGTTCGGTGATGGAGTCAAGACTCTCGTGATACTTCTCTATGCTCTAGTCACGCGAGATATCTCTCGTGATATTGTACTCAAGCTTCAAAATGTCCAAGAGACTTTAAAAACTGCATTGAATGCAAAGTGTGACTGTGTGTTAACTGAAGATGTGCTGCACCGTGTTATCAAGACGTTTTTCTTCACCAGGTTTGCACCGGTTGTTTCCGAAATACTCACCAAGCTCGTTTGCGATTGGGTTGGGAAGCTTGAATCCGTTCGTTATGTCAGTGAGTATATTGCAAATTTCTCTTCGCTCTGTGTTCAGTTCAGTCCGTTCTCAGTTTCTTCTTCAGTTGTACAAGACGGGATTTTTATCAAAGGACTCCAATTTAAAAAATTGCCTTCAGATGAAAAATGTTGTGTTGTTAAAGTCTGTTATTTCAACTTAGATGAACAAATTGACGAAGGAGAAGTATTAAATGAGGTTTTAGATATGGTTAGTACTTTGGAAAGAGGGAATCCCGTTCTATTCATAACTAATTTGGTTCTCCAAGAAAAGGTCCAATTTTTACTGAACTTTAGGAAAATTTACTTCATACATGGCGTCTGTAGTGAGTTGACAAGATTCTTGTTTGAGAAAAGCTTAGCCTCTAGGAACTTACTTGTAGAATTCCAGTATGTGGTTGACCTTCTTTGGATCAAAGTTCCCAAGGTTTCACAGCTAATATTAAAAGCACCGAATGAAGCACTCAGTAAAGAGTATGTTGAAGGTATTCTGGATTGCTTGAAAATGTTGTGTTTTTCTTTTAAAGAATCTTTATGCACTGTTGCTGCAGGCGGTTATTTTGAATTTGCTTTTGCCAAAATGCTGTTTCATTCCACAAAACAAACTGTCCAAAATTTCCTCCTGTCAAGAGCAGAGAGCAATTGGTAGATTGGCAAAAAGATAATTTTTCTTTTGATCAAGATATTTTGAAACACATCAAATCTGAATTGTTTGCCGACTTAGAACCAGAAGTGAAAGATATAATTTGTAGAACTCTGCTAGAAACAGCAAAATACAGGAAATTTAACATTGATAAATTAGCAATTGAACCTCTTGTACTTAAGTTGGAAATTTTATCCAAAGCTCTGAATACGTTGGTGGTTTTATCTACTATTGATGGTGCTGTGGTAAAACCAAAGAAAGGAAGATTAATTTGAAAGTAATAATATTTTGATTAAAGCTATTTTTGAACTGACAAATGAAATGTTCATCCATTTTACAAATGTTTAAGCAAACCAAATTTGTAAAACAAGTACTTAAGTATTAATTAATATCGTGAATTTATATAGAAAAATAATAAATTATTTAAAACAATAGTTGAAATGTTACAGTTTATAAGTTGTTTGGTAGATAAAATAACTTAGTAAGTTAGTTTGTACCGTACCTTTTAGTAAAACAAAAATGTCTTTAACTTTCTAAAGTTAAAAATATATTATTAATTTATCTGGTCAAAGAAGGTTATTTTAAGATTTAGTTTGATTCCATTAATTTTCACATTTACGCTTTTTAAGCAAATTCAATTCCATTGTTGATTTGTTTTGTAAATGAAATATGTAAATAAGTTAGTCTAAGTCAAAAGTACTTATAGTATTTTATTTTTAGCATTTGTTGGGTCTTAATAAAAAATTAATAAAAGTAATACTGACGATTTCATTACCAACCTACATCATTTCATCAGAACATTGTAAGTACTAAATCACTATTTGAGATGCCGACCACTCTCATGAGGGTATTTTAAGGCAAATATGTGGTGAAGGATGAGTGTGATGAGTGGTAGTAATGAGTTATGAGGTGTAGTCTTGTTACAAACTAAGGCCGACTCTTCCTTAGAATGGGTCATTAATTAATAGCCCAATGACCAATGTAAATACAAGGACCAACGGCTTAACGTGACTTCCGAACCACGCAGGTGATGGTCTGATATGTCTAAACGGTGGTGGGAGTTGATGCGGGTATCATCAGATGATCACTGAGCCACTTTAGACCTATATCATCCTCAAAACCTGACCTCCATGAAGCTGGATTACAGGACCACGCCACGAGTCCCAGTCAAGTAAAGACCAAAAACATAGCCAACGCAGAAACACAAGCGCTACCATGAATTCTAGCGAATTTGCTATAACGGGGTAAAATTTGCACTGGAAGTGCCCTTTACCACTCACATTTTGAGTCTGATTTTCAAAGGGACTAAGAACAGAGGGTCGACAAATTTTTAGGGATGGTTTTGTATTTTTAAGGCCTTTGAAAAAAGTTTCCCACAGGGAGGTTCTAAAAAAGGTTGAATTTACACCCCAAAACCCTGTTGTACTTTAGAAAGAAAGAAAGATTTAATCCATGGGATACAAGGTGCACAGGAATACAAACATATAACAAAGAACAAATAAACAAAAAACAACCAAAAGTTTCAGGAAAACTACGCTATTCTTCACATATTTCTTCCATCAAGTAGTCGTGTATGGAGTAAAAGACCCTCTTCAAGAGATACTTTTTAATTTTGATCCGGAATACTCTAATAAATTGTGCCAAAGCAAGTTTGAAAATTTCATCAGTTCAAAAGTGAACTTTGGAAGAGACTTGAAATACGTACACAGTTATGTGTTGAATGCTGATATAAACGTGAGTGTAATATTGTTTGATATGTTGGCAATGGTGGGGCTTCATCCACTGAGGCTTCGTGGTGTCTGGATTATCCGTAATCTGATGACAAGATCCACCAATCAGGGTCAACCTACCCTCCTCCCCTTCCACCCCCTGCCACATTGGCCTTAACCCTAGCTTGTGGTTTTACATTTTGATAAATTTGACTTTAAGATTGAATTTTGTAATTTATAGAGTGAACTAAAAATCCTGAATGTAGGTTTTAAATAAGGATGAACTTAACAGTAAAGGTAAAGTTTGTCTTGTTTAACGAGATGAAGTTAAGACTACCACTCAACCTCGACCTTTACCTAGCGTCACTGTTTATTCACATTACAAATTGTAAGTGGTGACTCTTGGGATCAAACCAATTACCGAGTCAGCGTCGATACCTATCCGCCACGGACCGCTCAAAAGTGTAATTCTTCTTGAAATCGTTTGATTACGTAAAAGAATTCAGTGGGAAAATTGAATCCCACTGGTTTAGAAACACAAAACCCAGGAATGCAATTTATAATCTGCAAGTCTTAAATGGTTTAGGCTGTGTCCTAATAAATCCCCAACTAGCACTAAAATGAAATGAATCTTTTGAAATAAAAACATTTAGGATTAGAACATTGGCTTTGTAATGGTCAAAAATAGAAGACTGCATTTGTTTATTAAAGTCTAATGTTTTACTTTGATTTTCTATTTTACCATCAAAGAAAACAGACATTTTTTCAGAGTTGCCACGTACAACTTTCTCTCATCTATCAATAGTATTACAGGATCAGACAACTTTAGATTAAACTTACAGTCCAGCTGTAATTTCTTTTGTCACCTTTTTGTATTAAAATTACTTTTTCTCAATTCTCTCATTAAAATAATAAAAACCCTAATTGAAGGGACATCTTGATTTTTGTCAATGCTGATTCTAAAACAATGATAAATTTATATATTCACAAAAATTAAGATCTTCAAGTAAAGCAAGCCTAGATTTAAGAACGTTAGCTTAAATTTTTTTATAAATTTGCTAATGCTAGGTAAGTTAAACACCTAGTCAAGTTAAAAAATTAGTTAACCCCCATCAGGACCAACATTATTTAACAGTTCATCCATATGTCAGGTGTAGCCTTGACATGGATTTGGGGTGGATAGAGTTACGATACTGACTAACGACATTAAGCCAGCTGGAGTAATGGGATCAGCTGATTGGCTTATCCATGGTGTGGCGGGTGGGGTGAGTATATACTCTCGGCGGGGCCGGGCAGAGCCTCGTAGCTGTGGCAGCCATGGAGTACCTCAGTGGGGCCGACTACAACGCCTCCGCGGCCCTGTTCCAGCCCCAGGCACTTCCCAGGTATGTCGAGCATTTTATGACAACATAATGATAACAATATTATGCTTAACAAATAATATGCTTTAATTTGTTGGACAAGGATATTAAACTTAGGGAAAATGCTTATTAAGTTAAAAACTCATTGGCAGAACCTAGAGTACAAATGAAGTATACTACGTATAACAAAAGAAAAATAGAACAATAGAGAACATAACTAGTCTTAAGTAATATATATGAAAGAAAGACACTTAAATGTTAGGAGTGGTAATAATCCACCACTTATGTGGACATTTATTTTAATAGTAAAACATATTTTACACTGTTAGCAAAAAGTGTTTGTAAAAAACACTACTTTAACTTTACCTTAACACCCTATAATACTCGTACTTCCCTCTATGAAAAAAATTAAAATGAATATTATCTAAAATAAAAATATAACTAAATTTTACTTGGGAATAGGAACAATCCCAAAGAGACTGGGAAAAGAGCTGTAAATGCTTTATTACGCTTTGAACATTCTAATTTTTAAATATTCTTTTATCCTTTATCTATCAATTTAAAAGAGGCAATTCAATGTCAAATCAGGGTTCATGCATGTCTTTGCTACTTTCAACTGCATCAATGCCTGTTTCTCTTACTTCCAACCACCATCAAGCTCTATGCAGATAGTACAAACTCTGCTACATAGTTGTTGAAGGTATACATGGACTTTTAAATTTAACCAAAATATAACTACCAAATCCTTTACCTGTTTTGAGTCAAACGGTTGATTTTAAATTATGTAAAACCCCAATGAATTTTATTCAGTGTTAAAAATTATTTACACAGCATTTACAATCTAAATTTTCTAAATATTAGTTTTTTAGGAGTTTTATTGGTATCAATTTAAACTGTGATATAAACATATGGAATTCTGTTAAGAAGGTCTTCTAAATAATTTTGTTAACAGATATTTTGAACTCTTTAGTACTTATATACCAATACATAAATATTGGTACTAATACATCTTTTGAATAATTTTGTACATACTAATTACTTAAAATCTGCTTATTTTGCAAAGTTCTCATCAGTACAAATAAAACAAGTTTCATCAACTTGAGTTTCTATTAGAGTCTTCAACTTTGTCAGTTTCTCACACTGATATGTCCGGTTGATAGGTTAGGGATGCCTACCGGGGTTCAGATGCTGGGCTGGAACGTGCCGACGGAGGAACTTGTCCACATCCCTCAACACTGGCTCAAGTATCCCTCCCCGGAACCCATCCAACACTACGTCCTCGGCTTCCTGTACATCTTCTTCATGTTTGCTGCCCTCTTCGGTAACGGACTTGTCATCTGGATCTTCTGCGGGTGAGTACACTTTCTCATTGTGTTTTCTTGTATTTCTATCATAAAAAATATATTGGGTTTAATCTTTTGCGTATTTGAGTCGGCTCATAGATTATTCCAGACGCCCAGACAGCTACTCTTTTGAAGTTATACTTTCACTTTACACTGTGATTTGAGGCACCGACCACTCTTAAAGGTATTTTAATGTGAATATGGAATGAATGGTGAGTGTGATGAGTGTTTAGTTGATGATGCTAACTAGGGCTGACTGTTCCACAGATTGAGCCCAATGATTAATGGAAATAGACTTAACATGACTTCCAAACCACCATGATGTAGCCGGCTTAGCTGGTAGACACAGAGCTTCATGAATCAGAGTCTATTTACACTAATCTTGCCAGCACTTCATGTAACTGTTCCAGCTGTGCCTGCTTAAGCAAACATCCTTTTAGTCTAGTTTTTAAGCAATTTCTCCTGGCAAGGTCCTCTTAAAATCTTGGGTTTGATTCCCAACCAGGTACTACTATTCCCCTGAGGTGCACTGCACCGTTCTAAAGACTAGTTTTCTCAAATTTATAGCTGGTTAGTCCTAGCTTATGGATAAAATTGTTTAAAGAAACTTGAATATTTTAAACTAAAGCATGATTAATAATGTAGTTATAATAATTTATTGCACTCAAGAAGATTTAATGATGCATTGAATCTAACATTGTTTCCAGAGCGAAGAACCTACGGACGCCGTCCAACATGTTCGTCATCAACCTGGCACTGTGTGACTTCCTGATGATGAGTAAGACTCCTATCTTCATCTACAACTCTTTCAAGCCCGGCTTCGCCCTCGGCCAGTTCTGGTGCTAAGTGTTCGCCATCGCCGGCTCCCTCAGCGCATCGGGGCCGCCGCCACCAACGCCGTCATTGCCTACGACAGATACAGGTCTGCCAACCTAGTAACCAAAAATGTATACACAATTCATGTGAAGTAGAAAATCCTTAGTTTGCTTAATTTGTGACAGAAGTTTTAAGACTAACTGTACTTTTACAATGTTCTTTATAAACCAAAAATAAGTCTAATAAAAAACTTAATTTCTTCAAATATTTTTTACAATATTTTTAGTGTTGAGGCTTTAGTAATTACAGTGGAATAACATTATTTTCATCTTTTCTAATCACACAGTATTTTACCTTTTACTACGGGAGAGGAGATAAAATTGTTAAATGTTAAAGGAGTGAAACTCAATTTAATTTTACTCAACCATCATGAGTGACTAGTTAAAACTCCTCCTAAATTGACAACAATATTTTATAACAAATAATATGTTTCATCCTGAATTTGTAAGAAAAGATAATTCAAACAGATTGTTTGTATGCCCAAAAAGAAGTTAAATTTCAAGTACCTAAACTTGGCTCAAAATTTAATGCAAAACTTTCATTTTTGATGGATACTCCATATCCTGCGCCCCAATAGTTTCCAAAAGTCGGCGCTTATGAATCTTGATCAGGGTTCATACAATACTAAGGTTTTACACAGAAGTCTAAAGCCAGACTATTGATGTGTGTTACAGCACAATTGCCAGGCCACTGGACGGCAAGATGTCCAAGGGGAAGGCATTCTTGTTTCTGTTGTGTATCTGGATCTACACGACTCCCTGGGTGTTCCTTCCAGCCACCCAGACCTGGGGACGATACGCTCCGGGTCAGTCTGCTCGCAGTGTTTTATAGTAGCAAGATAAAAGTAGCTCACTATTTTAGCGTAGTTTAGCCCAAGTTTTTGTTGTCATAGAGTAAAACTGTCAGTTGTGACTTTTGGCACTGTGTGCTTTGTTCGGGTTTTCACCTGACGCTAATCTACGTGGCAGGGATAGACGCTGAAAGGCGAGGAAAGGGGCTGCGTTGCTATAGCGACGAGTGACGCTAGAAGTGTTTATTGAAAGCCCATCACTTGCTCAACGCATACACAGTCAGGCAGCCCCGCGCGGCCCAACTACTTTGTTTTAGGCATACATTTGTCATCACACAACCTGATTATATACATTTTTAAGAGTTAACTACTAATTTTTTAGTTGTATATTATTTTACTGATCCAATACTTCAAACCATATGCAACGATTTCTATACGTTGTCAGTGTTCCACTTAGTACAGTAGTAGTTCATTTAACATATTATTTTTAGCAACATTACAAACATTAACATTTATAATTCCCTGCTAGAAGTTGCAAGCTTCCGTAATTACGTTTTCAATTATTTACATAGCTTTCTAGAGAAATACTCATATTGTCGATAAACAATGTATCTTTAATTTTCCGTCCAATCAAGAATCAATATTTAAAAGTATTTTCCTGTTAAATAGCGGATATATTTGCTTGTCACCTTCCTCTAGGCTCACGAGCCGCCACTGCTCCAACCTAAACAAAAAAACCTGTTAAAGAAGGGAGACTAACAGTTTCAAACACAAGACTGACGACTGATTATTGGTTACAGAGGGTTATTTGACGGCTTGTTCGTTCGACTACTTGACCAACACGGATGAGAACCGGTTCTTCGTGCTGGTGTTGTTCTTCGTCTGCTATGTGCTGCCAATGAGCATGATCATCTTCTTCTACTCACAGATCGTCAGCCACGTTGTGGACCATGAGAAGGCTCTCCGAGAACAGGTGCTGAGCAGTAAATTCACTTTCAATACAGATTTAATTCGTAATCTTGTTGATAGTAAGTTTAGCGATAGAAGATCGTTGGTGTTTGACTAGCATAACATTTCTCTGTCTGTGCGTGCATTAACTGAACAAACTCTGTCGACAGGCCAAGAAGATGAATGTGGAATCACTGAGAAGTAACCAGAATCAACAAGCTCAGTCAGCAGAGATAAGGATCGCCAAGGCTGCCATCACAATCCGCTCTTCATGGCGTCTGGACCCCTTACGCTGTTCTCGCTCTTATCGGCGCCTTCGGCAACCAGTAAGTCTCTTCTTGTTTCCAGTACCAGGAAAAGAAACAAGGGGTTAATAAAGCTCAAGATGTGTACGCTTGGTTAAGTATTTTATGTTTAATTGCTACACACCTTTCAAGTGTTCTTCCGTTCAGTTAAACCAAAGACAGTAGATATGAGTAGACTGTTCCGGGATGAAGAACAGTTTGGCAGCCATAGCTCTAGGCAGTGGCTCTGTTCTAACGTACAGCTCACAGGCAACCAAAGGCTTAGTACTAGGTGTGTACACTGGGATAGAACCATTCTAAGTTTTCAAACAATAATACTAAATGAACAATAAACCTAAATCTATTGTCTTTGGCAAAACTAAATAACAAACTTAGCTTTAACACCTACAATATTTTGAGAACTAATTTAAACAAAACAAAAATTGACATGAGCAAGAATAGTTTTGCTTAACATCTTGCTTAAGAGGAATTCTTCTGTAAAAGTTGTCTTGATGTTATCAAACCTTTTATAAAATTAAGGCTGCATTTTTCTGGCTGCTTCATTAAATTTATTTAATTCTTCATAGAAAAAGAATGTAAGTGGAGTTGAGTTTTAGTGGAATTCACTTCAGAGTTGAGAAACACAGTATATTAAAAGAAGTTGATTTTAGTCAGACAAAATCAGGGCATAAAATATGAACACATAATCTTTTATTTTTCCTCTATCAAAGTACATTACAACAATTAAAACTTCTAAGCAATTGATTGCTGGTTTTCAGGGCCATGTTGACTCCGGGAGTGACAATGATTCCTGCTCTGACATGTAAAGCAGTTGCCTGCATAGATCCCTACGTCTACGCAATCAGTCACCCCAGATACAGGTCAGTAGAAAAATTAATAAGGCGTCTGTTGGCGAAGAGCTTTTGCCCTCGCCATAGAGATCCAAAAGAAGGGTACTAGGTTTTATTGTTTTGTGGGAAACTCCTTCGAGACGCTCAGAAAAAGAGGCATGGATTTACCTGGAAGAAGCCTGATCCGGTTGAGGGTAACGATCAGATAAGTTTTGTGGCGGAAGTCAAAATAGGCTACAAGAAGAATCTCCTTTAGTTGTTGAGGAGTTTACAACTAAACACACCCCAGCTGAATACTTCCGACAGTTTTGGCTGGAGAGTGCACAAAATAGTATTAGTTTTTTTTTGTATTTGCTATTATTAGAAAGTGCTTTTAATCCCATTTAAAGTCAAGCAACAGTGTTTCTTGCTTGTTTTGAGGAAAAATTAAATTCCTCCCATCCCTAATTTTTCTACAATGCTCAATCTTACAAAAGGATATTTTCGTTTATATACTGCTCGGTTACTATGACAACTGTTACTCTTGACTCCATGTTCTGTGACACGAGACACGCCTGTTGACAGGGTGGAGCTCGCTAAGCGACTGCCCTGGCTGGGAGTGAACGAACAAGAACCCAAACACGACAACGTGTCCACCACTACAACCGAGGCCACAGCTACCACCCCGGCCGAGTAGACCGAGACCATCAACCGAGGTCACGACTCACCAGGCCAGGCACCACTTGACGGGCTAACATGCCACGCGACCTTAGCACTTTAACGTTGTTCCACTGTTTTCAACAACTTACATTTTTATTCTCTGAACTGTTTCTAGTCCCAAAAATATTTTAACTTTTACAATTTCCCGTGGGATTTCTTTCTGTAAGAACATTCTACAAAAATTAGAAAACTTTAATAAAAAGATTAATTAAATTTGTGAAGCCATTCTCAAGTTATGCTATTGCCAACAAAAACTGGATTAACTTTTTTTAAAGATTTGTTTAGTTTTAGTATTAGTTTGTAAGCTTATGGATTAAATGTAACGTCTGCAGTGTTTGGCTAGAGTTACTATTGCAGTAAATGTATAAGATCTAAATACAACTGCTACATGAGTACGAAGACATCTAGTCGAAGACTGTGACATCTGAAGTAGTTACTTGAAAACACTAGAATTAAGTTTTGAGCAACTAATCACTCTTCTATCATTCTTCTTATTTGGCACTTCTTTCTTCTTCATCTCCTTCTTCTTGCCCTTCAATTTTCTAGAAATCTCACAATGTCTTTCCTATGATTATCCTGGTTTAGTTTTTTGAGGTTGAGAGGACTTTGTAGTCCTAACTTCGCCTCGTTCAACAAGATAAACTTTACCTAAAAACCTTATGTATAATTTGGAAATAAAAAAGTTGTGGATGTTTCTCCCAAGTGGTGTCAGTTGGTAAAGCGGAACTGAACTAGGCTTCCACAAGGACTTCTAACGGATATGAAATTGTTGTACTTTTGTTGCATTGTTACTTATTCTCTATAATTCACATTGTCATGTACAGTTGTTTATAAGTCATACAATTGGAGGTTTCTTTGTATGCAGAATATATTTCTTTATATTTTATGAGATATATTTTACATTTGGTAAGGTATTATGTATGATTCTGCTTGTTACGTATTCAATTCTAGATTATATTTTTCTAATTTTATTATTTAGTTTGTAAGTATATTATGTATATTTTTGCAAATAAATTATTTGTCTGACTTGCAAGATAAATAAAACTTTTTTTATCCCTGTTTATTGAGTTGGTTATGTTTGATGATGTGTGATCACTAAGTTGAAATTTTACTTTTGTTTGTTACAAAAACACATTTTTGTGTTCAAATTTCAATGAATTTAAATTAAGTTATTTTGAATTCTTTTAACTTTATGGAAAGAAATATTTAATTCATGGCATACAAGATGCATAGGAGTAAACAAAACATAAACAAAGAACAAATCAACAAAAAACAACTAAAAGACCCAGGAAAACAACGCTATTCTTCATATGTCTTCCATCATGTAGTTGTGTACAGAGTAGGCCTTTTTCAAGAGATTCTTTTTAATTTTGATCTGGAAAATGGACAACACTTCTTGCTTCAAGTTATCTGGAAGTTTATTACACAATTTAGACGACGCATAAATTGTATTTTGGCTTTTTAGTATAAAAATTGAAATTATGGAAGTTTGTGCTATTTTTAAAAAACTAGTTTTATGCTTAATAAGTTAATAGTTATAAATATAAAACCCAATATTGTAAACATTTATTAAGGACGATACCTGTTTGAAGGCAATGCTTTAATTGTCAAGTCTGTACAAAAATTACAAAAAGTAAATTTTTTGAACAATAATTTATGAAATCAACTATTTTCAAACAATTATAAAATGAGAAAAACGAAAAACTATGTAAAATAATTTTGCCAGGGAAGAAGAAATACAACTTTTAAGAAAACAAAAGTTTAATTACTAACTTTGTGCAATATTTATTACAATAAAATTAACATCTTAAATTTAGTTATAAACTATATTAATAAATAACTTGCAATAACAATAACATCCGACAACAACCAACTTAAAACTGTTTGTTTATCGTAACATAACAAAGTATAAAATAAATTAATATTAGAAAAAAATGTATCAAAAATTATATTTTTCTCGTAAACACTAATAAAACTCTCATTTGTTACTATAGGAATGTGTTATGCACTGTTTTAAATTCTTTTAAACTCGATACAAATTAGATGGATATTTTCGCTAGAAGTTTGGTCCTTTGGCGAGTATTTACAAAGCATGAATTTCAATATATAAAGGCAAGGGAAATTCGATATCTTAAGACATTGGTTCTTAGGAACAAGAATATTTATAAAGGTGCTTAGTGTTTATAAATAGATTGTTTATGTAAGATATGTAAGTGTTTTATAAAATAGTTCACAAAGACACATTGATTGGGTCCAACAAGGTATGAGTAGTATTCAAAAGAAACAGTTTCAACACACGAATGTTTTTAAAAGAAATTAAGGGTTTTTGAAAGGGTGTATGAAACAATATTATTTCTAGAAAGATGTTGTGTACACCAGAAAATGGAGAGAGAACGACTAGTTAAAATTATAACAGTTTTTTTAGAGGAAAATATTCTACACACCGAAAACTTTTGTGATGAAGGCTTTAGATTTAGAGGCGGTGATGAGTTCAGTGTTGGGTCGATTCCTAATTTTTCGATTCTCAATTCAGATGAGAATATCGATTCCGGATTTGATTTCCGATTCCGGTTTCGTTTCCCGATTTCGGTCTTTGATTCTCGATACCAGTCATCGATTCCCCATACCGGTCATCGTTTCTTGATAAAGGGGACATCCAGAAGGAATCGGTATCGGAATTGACTTTACCAGCCGATTCTCAATAGCAGGAAATCAGTTGTAGCTTACTGACTGATTCCCCATACTGATTCCTAACCCCAATATTGGGGATAGGAATCGACTTAACACTAGTTCATAGAAGTTACATAGTGCAAATATCAAACTATACTTCCAAGGATTACAGTTTATTCTTTACAAACAAACTTCCTGGACCGAAGGAGTTTGACAAAATCAGTAAAATTCTACAGAGTTGATATAAGTTTTAGCACATATCTAGCAACTTTAGAAGCTATAAAACTGTTTGTGAAATATTTTTAAACAAATATATTAATAATATATTCAACACTGTAAAACATCACATTAACATTTTCTGGTGCAATTGAGTGTGTCAAAATAAATCATGATCAACACAACAAACAAATGAAGTTTGAAACAACAACCGAAATTGTTAGAATAATAGACTATATCACATTGTTTTATATTGATCAAAAGTTAAAACTATATTATTTTTATTTCAAAATATTGCATTTTAATTATGTAGTATCTTAGACATTCACAACACATTTTATAAATTAACACTAATACCGCTGAAATGAATGTAGGTTTTTAAGTAAAATGTATCACAGGTTATTTATGGGAAAAATTCTATGGCTCACGACTAAAAAATAAACAAATAAGTACATTGATGGCATTTATAGTAAAAATATATACCTTTCTAACTTTAATGTAAACTCTTTTTCAATAATTTATATATATCTTAATTTGTATAAACGCTAATTATTTGTATATCAATATATATTTTATTATTTATTTAACAGTTGTATTTAAGCTCTTGTTTAGATTGGTCATTAATTTTTAAAGCTTAACGATGATTGATATTGGATTAGCGAATTTACCAGGTAAAATGTTATTTTACATACAATTTTAATGGCCTGGTAAGTTTATGTCCACACTAATGTAGTTGTCATTCTTTATTAACATAAAATCATAAATTCCCCCACCTTGTTCAACAAAACCAGAAACATTATTAAAAATAACTGAGGGAAACTGTAAGTACACAAACTTTTTATAAGTACATATATCAAACATATATTTTGTAAAAAATGAGACAAAATTCCACAAACATTATGCAATGAAATGTTTGCTGAGTGTGACTTTGGCTTAAATGCTCTCAGATTTAAATTATACTTTATTTTAATAAGATTATAACATTTATAAGATGCATGTTTGCGTTTTACAGCTAGAATCACCATTTTTCAGTATGATTGAGTTCATTCAAAACTGAACGAAAATGCAAATTGAGTGCAAATTGATTAGGATTGGAACTTTGGAAGGGTTTTAGACACCAGAAAGAATTTGAGGCGTTGATAGGATCTTGGTTTGAAACCTTTTAAGGAACTTGTAAAGAGGTCCTTTTTAAGAGAGGAAATTTGCTTGCTAAAAAACATGCTAGTTGGAAAGTGAACATTTCTGGTTCCTAACAAATTTGTACATATAAATAAAAACTATCTGAAATTATAAATTGGAAAACTAAACTCAGAGATATTCAAGTAGAAAAAGATTAGTAAAAGTGACATTGAGAAATCAAATAAATCTATTCTTCTTTATACACAAGTAGTAACGATTATATACAACATTATTTAAGTAATCGGTTTCAACTAAGTACAATATTGAGGTAATTTTATTTACATTTGTCGATTTCAAATATACTTAAGTTGTATCAATATTTAACACTGATATATCATTTGTAAAACCACAAATAACTCCTAGATATTCATACTTGTATCACCAAAATTGCATGCTACATTTTATCAAATATAAAAACTAGTGCTACACTTAAACTTTTCTCCAAAAAATATACAAAAATAATTAAAATTGTACAGTAAAACTATTATACACCTAAAATGTTAGTGACTAACAAATTTAAATTAAAATAATGAAAATTAGGCCTACATTTGTGCTTGTCACAACCAACATTTTGCATCGTCATTCATTATTTAAAGTTTCAAAAAATATTTATTTCTGGCACAACCTGATATTGCAACGATGAGAGAAATTATCCGATAGTCAAGCTGCACGTATAAATTGTATCTAAACTTAAGGGTGCAGTACAGGTGGTAAAACTACAAAATCTTGAGTCAACTTTGCACTCGCAAACTTTAGCGCCTTTAACCTTCAGCAACTTTGACTATAAAAAAAATCTTGTGACGAGGAGTTTGTTGTCGTCGATTATTGAGCCAACGCCAAGGCAAGAATCATGCATGACTCGAGCTTATAACTCTGCTGGCACGGGTTCACCACTTGCATTAATTTAATTTTGTAAAGTGATTATAAGGTAGCGCTAGGTTTAGAGTCGAGGTTGAGTGGTAGAGGGGACTTAATAGCCCTAACTTCACCTCGTTAAACAAGACAAACTTTACCTTAACACCTTACAGTTTTATTATTTAACCATCTGGAATAGTTATTTTATTTATAATTTTATATACAGTTTTTAAATTATTATTTGTTTCAACAACTTTTATTTTATGTACATAACAATTTTGTTTCCCTTCTTTATTCTATTTAGCTCATGATGACTACCATTGAGTAGTTAAAACGTTTTGTGATATAAAACACCTTTTTTGTAGTTCAACCAAAAGTTTGTTCAGTCAAATTATATTTTAACTGGATTAGTATTAATTAAATGATTCATTAAAATGATTTGGTGACAGACCATTCAACATATATTAACCGATTGTTATAAGTGTCAGTCTGATACCTAAGCTTGTTGACTAGTATTAAATTATTAGTATTAAATTATAAATATGACTTTTATATATGAATTAAACGCAGATTAAACTTAAACTGTATAATATGATACAGGTGTTCCGAAAGTAGTACAACTTTGGTTTAAATCCATTTCGATCACCGAGGCAATGCCACCATCACACATCGAGACACCTGTTGCCACCGCCACCAATATTCACTATTGAAAGTAAGAAAGATCTTGCAAGCCAACGCTACTGTCACCAACCTCGGTTTTTGACCTTTATGTAAGTTAGTAGTCCAAAAAACAATGCTCTTTCTGTATGTACTGTATTTTTACATGATGTCAAAAATATATCAAGGGGGAATTGGAGCCACACTTTTGATATATAATTTTAAAATAGGGGTTTTAGAACTGTTAAAGTGTCCATTGATCAAAGTAAAATTTTCTCAAAATAAAATAAAATTAAAAATTTGCCTCTAATTTGCTTTAATATTGGTTGATCTTTCATTTCAAAGTTTAACTTACAGTCCGGCATTTATAATGGAATAGCAACACTTTTTTACTGCAACCTCTTTTGTATTGTCTCCATTTTTCACCTGTACTGCACAGCCATTTGAGTTTTAAGATTGACAATAAAATACCAGATAGTATTTTACAACTAAGCGAAATATTACATATTAGCATATCAATATAACAGTATCACCTATTATATCAACAACAGATCTTAACAATTAATAAAGCTTTAAACTTGTACACGATAAATAACCTCAATTCCAAGTCAGGTATATAACATTTCAATATACAACAATAATTATATAAAAGAAACATTTCTCACAATATTCAAAGTTTGGCTTAACCGACTTGGCGGACATAACTTTTAATATCTATTGGTATTTATTCAATAGATTTTATGTACTTTTACTTCACAGATGTAATTTTACACAACATGTATACTGTATAGGTTTATCCAAGCATTGAATCAAATACGGTAAGTCCAAATTTTATGATAGAAAAAAATTACGTATTTTATAGACACTTTCTTTTCTTTTTACATTCTGCACGTTATTTAGAAAAAAGGACTAGTTACTGCAACATTGGAAGATTTCATGCCCACGTATGTAAAACCTTTCAAACCTAAATGATTTTTTTCACAACACACTGGCAAATCTGATTACAGGAAACTTTACAGATGATTTAATCAATATAAACTGCAAGAAAGTAATCCTTTACAAACACTAACGTATTTGGGCAAGATGTCAGCTAAATCACATTCGAATAGTTTTCAAACAGTGAACGTTTGTTTGCAAGATGGCGTAGGCTACATTAATCATCACACTTACATGGCTGACCACACCGATTGTCTCCGTACATTCAAAAGATTAAATTTCATTTTTGTACAGCTTGAAAAACTACCCTCTTATTTAATCTCCGATAGAAATCATCTTACGTGTATCACCAAACTTACCTAAGTTTAAATAAAGTATCTTTTGACTTTTATAAAAGAATCAACACAGTATTTTACGATTTGATTATATAAAAAAAATGTAGTCAAAACTTGTAAATTTTTGCCTGTTGTCTTTCCCTCAGTAGGTGCAATAAAGAAGAAACCTCACAGTTTTTGTGCAATATTGCAAGAGTGTGCGTAATACAGTAGAGTCCCACTAACTTAAACTAATTGAAAATGTCCTTTGTGCGGATTGAGCAAGTTATTGACTTTATATGGTGTATTGAGAATTTTATATCAAGGATCTAGAACTGAAGGATATCTAACATCGTAGTTGTCAAATTGGGTGCACGGCCCTCAACTATTATTTTATTGTTACAAGAGTTATATCTCCTTCATGAAAGTGGTCGGCAACTCAAATAGTGATATAATGTTTTAAAAATCTTTAAATTGGAGGAAGAGGCTTTTATCTAATAACTTTACATTGGACACAATTTTAGAAAACTCCCAACTACTATTTTCCACACTCCCATTAAGGAGTTTGTAAAAGTAGTCATTCATATGAAACAGGCCTCAGAACTCGGTTTGGGTCAGACGTATTTTTGGATAAGCGGGACTCTACTGCAACAAAACTTTACACACGTATAACACTTAAAATCAACCAATATGGTCGTCACTTTTTGCATTGAAACCTAATAACGAACCACACGTGTCAGACTCGGTTGTGCAGTTCGGACAGCGCGCGAGAGTTGCGCTGCACAATCAACTCTAGGGTGCGCAGACGACGCAACACGGCTTCACACAGCTGGTGCTGTCGACACGTCGGCAATTCGTCCGCTAGCTCTGCACTCCACTCCTTCAGCTGACTGTTCAACTCCGCTTGGTGCTTCAGCAACTCCGTCATCTGTCGACATGGCGGAGGATCGGTGTAAGTTTTGGCTTTGATATACCGCCGTTTGGTTTCCACGATTAAAGGAATGTGCTAAGGACTAAGTGTTTATTACCTTACACAAAAGTAGTGTACTTACGTTATTTTACCTCCTCTATCCTTTAAAAATTAAAATCACTAAAGGTCATATAAATTAATCAAGATTGAATTGTTTCTGAAAGTACTTTGGGAAGTGCTAGTAATAAATTATCACCGAAAGGCAGAGGAACTTAGTCTATATCGAGTACTCATGGAGGGTGTATTACTCTGACTTTTAAGCAACACTTCCCTTATCCAAAGTTTTCAGTTTTTTTGCTTACTTACAAGAGAAAAGATAGAAGTTATGAATTATAAAGTTAACCCAACATCTTACGGAAACAAGAAGGTTTTCTAAACCATTAATTTTCTTTACAATCTGGTCTCCTGACTCCACACAGCTAACAATAACGTATTTATTTAATTTTTATAAACAGGGATCCTGCTTCCATAAGGGTTTCTCCTTAACGTCCTAATCTTCCGTCAGAGCTCCCCATTACTTTTTGGCCCAATGCTCTCAATTTGTGGTTATATTACTGCAATAATGGCCCTCAAAAATTTGATTTTTAACCCTTTTATCACCTTATTATTTGTAAATCGCAGGTCTGTTGCAAAAAGGAGCGGACTACAGGTAGTCTGCACAAATCCAACGTACACATTTGCACTACTATTTGACACGTTCAGCTGAAAGTTGCCCCGCTTACCTGAGTTACAAGCGTGGCAAGTTTGTCCGAGTCTGCCGTAGTGTCCAGCAGGTCAGACAGTCTGTGCACCTCGGCACCCAGACAACACTTGAGCTGATAGTGAGACGTGTCTGCGCTAGCCGAGCTTGATACACTGACAAGGCCTGCCTCACCACACGACACTGCAAGGCACTCCTCTGCAACAGTAGATTACAACATTTGAGAGCTTTATCTGCATTGAGTATTCCTTTGTTAACTGTTAGCAGTATCTTGAGTAATGTCTAGTTAGGGGTGACAGGATGGACTTTTCATTTCTGGACAGGACAAGACGGAAATTTGAAAACAACCAGGATTATTTCGGTACAAAACAGAACAAAACCCAAAAGCATACAAACGATTTTTTGAGTCAACCAGTACATCGAAAAGCAACCTTTGGCAAACTCCTATGCAACTGAGACCGTCATTTAGTTCCGTTAAGCATTAACAAGTCTGTTCATAGTTGTTAGTCAGTGTTAACGATCGTTCATAAGTGTGCTCGAGATCACTAATTGTATCCACGACCGTTGATACAAGTGTGTTAAACTGTTTATCGGCTTGCATAAATGTGAGCACTGCCGATAGCAGGCCCACAATATTCAATACTATATCGTGAATCGTACAATAATCGGAGGCATGACCGATCCTGTAAATAAGTGTATAGGATGACTGGAATTTGCAGTTTGGGATTGTTGTTAAGTGGTTTGTGAATGTTGTTAAGTGGTTTGTGAATGTTGTTAAGTGGTTTGTGAATGTTGTTAAGTGTTTGTTTAACCCAAAATTGTTGATTTTGACCACTGGCAGGAGTGACTATGACATTCTTTCAATAATAAAAATACCCCATCCCCAAACAAAAGTTTTCCCACCTGAATTTGTTTAAAACTCACAAATATTTCTGAATTTGACCATTTCTAGTAATGTCAAGGCTTAACTTAAAACCCATTAACTACTTCTAGATGTTTTCACACAACAAATGACCAAACGCTTTTTATATGGATAATTAAATGCAAATATTAATTTTTAAAACTGTAATCTTACACTTGATTACAAAATTTGAACAACTTTACAAGTTAAAAAATTTTACAGTTTGCTAAAGGAAGAGGTTGAAGAACACCTAAACGCTAGTCCAATTTTTTCAGGTCTTGGACAAACAGATTAACCCTTATTGGAAAGTCAACCAATTGCTAACATAACAAATTCAATTGAGACTTTTGAGCTTTTCTCAGGAGTTTCCTAAATTTCACAGCACAGTACCGGAGGTAAGGTCTCTTGGTTTTGATTAAGGATCTCATTCTTAAGCATCTTGGTGACATGACAATGACCAAAATGTGTTTTGACAAAGTTAAGAATTAAGCCAAATGAAACTTATACTTTAGTACATGTATTAGTACATTAGTATTAGAGCACAGATTTTACCTCGTTTTCAGTCAGCAGCAGGAACTGTTCAGAAGAACCTAACTCTGAAGAAACTCCAACTTCCTAAACAAAAGAGAATGGACTCGGATAAGTACAGCAATAAATCACAACATTCAGAATATATATATTTTTATACAGAGTAAGGATTATCTGTATCATTTTTATCTGTAAAACTATTAACTACTTAGCCACACCTACCAAGAAAAATTTAGGATTATTTCCGAAAATCAAGTTGTTACCTTTAATTGATCCTGCAGCAACCGAAGTCCTTCATGGTACTGAAGAAGTTTCTCCTGGAATAATGACACACAATACGCTTTTAAACACTCATGTTTCAGTTAATCTAAATCTGCAAAATTATATTTTCTAAATTTGTTACACAATGAAGGAGAAAAATAATTGTTGATTTAACGTGGTGATTGAAGAATATATTGATGGAAAGCTGTGATGGGATTGAAAATCAGAATTGATTCCAAATCAACTATGAAGAACCTTCGCAGTACAGTACAATTTTGGTTAGAAAGTTTTCCAATCATTAGAGTAATTTTATGGCTATACTCCCTTAGAAAGAGAGATTTCACCAACTGGAGTCTCCTCAGGCCCAAAACCACAATCTAAAATAACAGTGTTTTGGACATTTTCTGCTTGATAACTGGTATTTTCCCAGAAAGTTTGTTAACTTACCTTATCCGACTGCTGTCTCACGGCAGAACTGAGTCTCTCGTCACTCTCCGTGATCACCTCGAGCGGCTCCATGATCTTCTCCAACGACTCGATCACTTTGTCCAGGGATTCAATAACTTTGACCGGAGCCGTCGCTAGTGTTTCCGCTTCACTCGCTAGCATCTCCGCGTTACTCGTCATCACTGTTGTTGACTCTTGTTCGGGCACCGCTAGCGAGCTACTTGCAACTGACATGTCTGCCTCGCTTCTTGCTAACTCCAGCTCACTCGCTAGACTCGGCCACGGTTCCGCAGACTCAACGGTGCGTTGAGAGAAGATCGCACTCAACTCACCGTCTTCTGACACACTTCCCGAACAGGATATTGCAGGCAACCTTTCACAGTCGGTTTCCAAGGTGATTTCTACATTTGGTGTATGTTGTCTACTTAACTCCGAGTCGATACATTCTTCATTACTAAAGTGCTCATTCGAAAAATTACACTCAAATGAATTTTCCGAGCATTTACTACTTTTTAACGTATTATCTAAAGAACTAATTTGTTCACTTGAAACTGCCACTTGGACCGCTTCTTTGTCTAAAACCGTATCACATGATTGAGGTACAAACGCAATGTTTTCTAAAGAGGTATCTTGTTCTAATATGTTTAACTGAGAGGAATGATTCAATTGGTCCGATACGTCATGCGCTGGCAAGTGTTTACTATCACTCTCACTAGACACTGGTGTTTGTTCGTGGACGACACTGTCCTTGTTTGTTGGTTCCGGAAGGTTGTCCGGGCTGCCGCGGGAGGATCTACCGGACGAGGGAAGGCCGCTATCGCCCATTGATCTCGACCATTGCTTGTCCTCGTCTGACACCTCGACTGACGAGGTAGACAGCTTGGACTCCTGGAAACATTTGAGAGGATTAGAAGTTTGCCGTTCGAGTTTTTCGGTGTCACTTGTCACAGTGTTTTAACAGAACAAATTTACATGATACATTTTATAAGTTTGATTCTAGCAACATTTGAATTATTCTTTTAATCTATTCACTCTGCACATACAATAGCTAGACTTGGTTTACTCTGTTTTACTATTACAGATAGCTAGATACTGGGGAACAATACCAAAACTACTTTGGAGCACATCCTCTAGGTCTAAGGATCACCTTAGGCAATATTTGTTCGTTAGGACTTACATCCGATAAACCAAACTGTCTATATTTCCTTTCTCTAGTTTTTCTCACATTCCGGTGGCAAATAATACGCCTTTCAGACAGCACTTCATGAATGCTGCCAAATTCTCCATAGCAATGACAACACTGATGGGTCATATCAAACATTGAGATAGAGAGTGTTACCTGGTGTTTCTCGGCCAGCAAGGAGGTGACGACGTTAGCAAAGCCGTGCCGGGCGGGGGTGTGTACTGGGGGAGGGAGCGGGGGCTCGGTGAGGTCCTCCTGTATGGAAGGGAAGCCTGGAGCCTGCTTGTCCATGTCCGCCTTGTGCAGCCCCGTCGTACCAGTGCTGCTCGTCCACCTGCTACACATATCACTCGATCAGTTTGTGATTTGTTCAATAGGAAGAAAAACAACAATAAGCCATCACTAAAACGGCAACTTGATTCAGAGGGTAATGTGGTGCAATCACCAGTCACGCCAAACTATTCCGCTAACACAGAATTCCTGGGGTTAAAACATTATTAGGGACGTTTTTATCATTTTCGAGTCAACAAAAGTAAATGACCTTTCGGGATCTGGAATCTGACCTGTCTTCAGGTGAAAAGTAACTTAAAACATAACACAAAACATTAGTAAAGAGGTAGCCTAAAGGTAATCAGCACAAGCTGACCAGTCACTCAGTACCTTTTTTTTTTATTCACCCTCGGGGTGACTGGTCAGCTTGCGCTGAACACTTTAGGCTAGCTGTGTTCCTAATGTTTTGTGTTATGTTTAGTTCACCTGAAGATGGGGTCAGATTCTAGATCCTGAAAGCGTTGTCGTTCACTCAAAAATGGAAAACATACGTAATAATGTTTTAACCACAGGAATTTTACCATCGTCAACAACAATCTTCAAACAAAGAACGCAGAGTTCAAGCACTATTCCTGAGTGTTAGTGTCTCACCTATCACTGTCGGTGAGGCTGGACGGGGGACTCTGGCTCTCGATGAGGTCTCCGTCGGTGCTGAAGGTGAAGGACTGCTGACCGATGATGATGCGCCGCCGCGTCTCCGGACTCTTGTGTCCCTGACTGTCCAGCCATGCTCGGTTGTCCGGCGTCAGCACCGACGTCCCAGGCACACACCTGCGAGCACGCACATACATAGACAGATACTTCTCTAGACACAGTAGACGCCCTCTTGTTCGGCCTTGCTTGGTACGACTGTCGGATGCTCTGGCTGGTCACATAGGCTACATCTACAATTTTTGATAATTTCAGCGGTTTCTTTTGTAATTAGTCCCTATTCCTAAGGTTTTGCTGAATGATATTTGAGTTTTGACCATATTAATTCACTTAACATAGGCCTAAAGCTAAACTACGTCAGTTTTAGAAGTGTCCCCAACGCCTTTTTCCTTGTATTTTCAATTAGTTCGGCTACTGTTTGGTTAGGCCGTTTTCCGGTCCAAGGTGGCGAGCGAAAGGGAGTCTATGTATTAGCAAAAACACCTCAAACAAATTCAGGTTTTTTTATTGCTTACCAAAATAATGACTCGGCTTCTTAGCAAAATAATGTTGTAAAGATCTCACGCCAAACTATTTTAAAACTTCAAGTACCCAGGAGCCAAAAGTTTAGCCTAGATGAGTTTTCAAAGCGTCTCAGACCAAAAAATTACAGGTAGTTTTATACTCTGTGATAGAAAAAAGCAAAACCTCCATGCACCCAAAACTCAGGTCTGAAATGTTTTTACTGGCAAATGTTTTTGTATTATTCTGTAATAACATACATATTACTATAGTATGTTATTTTCAAAATTAATTTGTTATATTTAATAAAAATCTGTAAGAATTATGCTGTTAACACTTACTTGATCTTGGTGAGGACGTATGCCATCTAACCCGCTGAACTTGTGCGGTCATGTTTGTAGAAGCTGCCGGGGCGCGCTACAGAGCTTTTGTTCGCGTCAAGAATTCTCCATAATCTTGGCAACGATCACTGACGGCATCGTATGAGATGGACCTGTCACACACAACCGTACAGTGTTAGTTGAGATACAAATTTTAAGCGTGATAAGTTTTTATCCGCAGGAGTTCCAGGAATAAACTATTTTTGAAAATCTTACAAGAGTCATAGTTGCTCTTGCAAACGGTCTCGGAAAATTCCAGTCACAAGAGCCCTTGTTAGTGTTCTTAGATGCCAAACGATTTCGAAGAATTCAATGCACTGATTGTAACTTTGTTGACGAAGAAAATAGAAAATCATAATAATATGTGATTACAGCATAATAAAGCCACAAAATTTATATTAGGTTGAAATTACCTTTCTCTAAAACTTAGTTTAGTCATAAATTTTAAAGTAACTGCTACAGTATGAAAACAGTATAAAAACTTACTTTATAAGTAAAAGTATAATTAAACTTAAATTAGAAAACATTTTAATTTCTTTTGTGCAATGAGTTTAACATGAAAACAACAACAACTAACCAAATATGGATTGAAAAATAACAAATAATTTAAACAGCTGTTATATTACAGCATGATGTTTTAAATGTAAAAGTTCTTCATACTGAACATCTTTCTTCAGCTTTTTTTAATGGGCTGTGTTTCTTCTGAATATACTCTTTAACTTATTCACCAAGTATGAGTTTCACAAAACTATGATTTTACTTTGACCCAAAGTTTTGTTTTTATATCTGAACCGCACATTCTCCTCAACAAAGGACTGTTCAAATGTTGCTGACGCTTTATCATAAGGCTCTTTTAACATCTTATTCCTCATCATTAGTCCAAACACATCATCCCGACACTAATTTTGGTTTAAGATGTTGAAACATCATAGGAATTTTGATCGTGAATATTCTGGTTATTCAACAGTAACCCGCTACACAAGTCTTGTTGGTCAGAAAAAATTGCATAAATCTCTAAAAAAAAACTCTTTAAGAGGTGGTCGGATAGAGCTGCATTCTCGCAGATTCAACTCTGAGTACCGCTTATAACATGGGATAAAAACTGCAAACAACATATTAAGCAGTTAATTTCTTAAATGATTATCTTTTCTCTGGAAGCATAGATCTATCGATGCTACTGTATATTAACACTAAAAATTTAACTTTCCTCATCAACTTAATTTTGTATTTCTGAACTAAAAACTGGATTTTTCCATACGACCATAGTATTTGAAGTTCAGTATTTAAAATTAATTTTATGGCCAAACTAAACTACACTGCTTTATATGCAGCAGTACTAATGACTCTATTCTTCTAGAGAAAACTTTATTGCTTCCTCAGCTTTTAGTTTATTCACGCATCTAAAACACCGTTTGCTAACTTTCCCATGTTAAATTCCCTTTCCCATTTAGACACCGCTCGGGCTCTATCCCGCCTCTTGAGTTTAAAATAATTTGTAATTTGCATAATAAATGACTATTACATTTTTAAAAGTATACACTTTGAAGGAACATGATAAGTTTATTTTATAGATTTACTGGCTTTTGCAAACTCACAAACTGAAATAGACCTTGTGAGCTGGAATATTGAAATTCATCAGTGCATTGTAAAAGTGGAGGGTAAAAGTTTGAATAAAAAACTAAAGTTAGCACTTTGTTCGTTAGGACTTACATCCGATAAACCAAACTGTCTATATTTCCTTTCTCTATCTAGTTTTCTCTTACATTCCGGTGGCCAAATATCACCTTCCTGACAACCACTTCACGAATACATTTGGAATTCACATTGACTGATGTTACCTTGTTTTAAGTCATATCCAAACGCCGAGTGTGTAGGGAGCGGGTCGGTCTCTCCTCCTGTATGGAGGAAGCCTGGAGCCTGCTTGTCCATGTCCGCCTTGTGCAGCCCGTCGTACCAGTGCTGCTCGTCCACCTGCTACACATATCACTCCATCAGTTTGTGATTTGTTCAATAGGAAGAAAAACAACAATAAGCCATAACTAAAGCGGCAACTTGATTCAGAGGGTAATGTGGTGCAATCACCAGTCACACCAAACTATTCCTAACACAAATTCCTGGGGTTAAAACATTATTAGGACGTTTTATCATTTTCGAGTCAACAAAAGTAAATGACCTTTCGGCATCTGGAATCTGACCCGTCTTCAGGTGAAAAGTAACACAAAACATTAGTAACACAGCTAGCCTAAAGGTAATCAGCACAAGCTGACCAGTCACCCACCTCCAAATAATCTTTTTTTTTTTTCACCGCCGGGGTGACTGGTCAGCATACGCTGAATACTAATGCTAGCTGTGTTACTAATGTTTTGTGTTATGTTTAGGTTACTTTTCACCTGAAGATGGGGTCAGATTCTAGATCCCGAAACGTTGATGTACGTTCACTCAAAAATAATGGAAAACATACGTAATAATGTTTTAACCACAGGAATTTTACCATCGTCAACAACAATCTTCAAACAAAGAACACGCAGAGTTCACACACTATTCCTGAGTGTTTATGTCTCACCTATCACTGTCGGTGAGGCTGGACGGGGGACTCTGGCTCTCGATGAGGTCTCCGTCGGTGCTGAAGGTGAAGGACTGCTGACCCGATGATGATCGCCGCGGCGTCTCGGACTCTTGTGTCCCTGACTGTCCAGCCACGCTCGGTTGTCCGGCGTCAGCACCGACGTCCCAGGCACACACCTGCAAACGCACTTTGTACATAGACAGATACTCCTCTAGACACAGTAGACGCCCTCTTGTTGGCCTTGTTGACACAATGGGATGGTCTGGCTGGTCACATAGGCTACATCTACAATTTTTTGATAATTTGTGGTTTCTTTTTGTAATGGTCCCTATTCCTAAGGTTTTGCTGAATGATATTTGAGTTTTGACCATATTAATTCACAAAATAGGCCTAAAGCTAAACTACGTCAGTTTTAAGTGTCTCCAGCGCCTTTTTCTTGTATTTTCAATTAGTTCGACTACCACTGTTTGGTTAGAGCGTTTTTTCGGTCCTAAGGTGTGACGAAAGAGTCTATGTGTTAGCAAAACACCTCAAACAAATTCAGGTTTTTTTATTGCTTACCAAAATAATAACTCGGCTTCTTAGCAAAATAATGTTGTAAAGATCTGACGTCAAACTATTTTAAAACTTCAAGTACCCAGGAGCCAAAAGTTTAGGCTAGATGAGTTTTCAAACGTCTCAGACCAAGAAAAATTACAGGTAGTTTTATACTCTGTGATAGAGAAAAGCAAAATGACCTCCATGCACCCAAAACCTCAGGTCTGAAATGTTTTTACTGGCAAATGTTTTTTGTATTATTCTGTAATAACTTATACATATTACTATAAAGTATGAACTTATTTTCAAAACTAATTTGTTATATTTAATAAAAATCTGTAAGAATTATGCTGTTAACACTTACTTGATCTTGGTGAGGGCGTTGCATGCGACCGGCTGAACTTGTCTTGGGTCAGTGTTTGTAGAAGCGTAGCGAGGCGATGCGGCTACAGAGCTCTCTTGTTCGTTATATAACTTCTCCATAATCTTGGCGCGATCACTGTGACATCATTATGAGATGGACCTGTCACACACACACCGTGCAGTATTAATTGAGATACAAATTTTAAAAGCGTGATAAGTTTTTATCCGGGAGTTCCAGGAATAAACTATTTTTGACAATCCAAGAGTCATAGTTTCTCTCGCAAACGGTCTTACAAAACTGATACAAGATTCCCAAGAATACAACGCACTGATTGCAACTTTGTTGATGTAAAAAAAAAAAACTTTGGCTTATGTGAGGTAGCCGAAAAGCTTTCTGCCCTAATTTAAGGTCAAAATATTATTTCAAATAAGCATATTCTGTTTGTTCTAATGCTAAAAAAGTCGGAAGGATTTTAAAATTTTCAGTCCTGTCCCAAAATTAAAAGCATTATCCACTATCAATAATCAGATATACCCTTCAGGATTAGAGTCGTAAACATCAAATTATCCTGCCGTCACTTCTCAAGGTAACAACTGGTTGTAGAAAAAATCATAATAATATGTGATTACAGCATATTGTAAAGCCACGAAATTGCCATTAGGTTGAAATGATCTTTCTCTAAAAAAGCACAGTTAAGTCACTAATTTTAGTTACCTGCTGCACAAGTCTTGTTGGTCAGAAAAATCTCTAAAAAACTCTAGGTTTAAAATAATTTGTAAATTTGCACAATAAATTACTATTACATTTTTAAAAAGTATACACATGAAAAGTTTAGTTTTAGAGATTTACTGGCTTCTGCAAAACTCACAAAACTGAGGATAGACCTTAGTGAGCTGGAATATTGAAATTCATCAGTGCATTGTAAAAGTGGAGGGTAAAAGTTTAAATAAAAAACTAAATTTAGCATTTTTTAAACAATTGCTTACAAATAAAATTTTAGCACACCAAGACAATCATGCATGAAAAAATGAAAAGGTGAGGTTCTGCATGATACTAAAACAAAGCACAAAAGAAAAAAATCATCAAAATGTAAATTCAAAATGTAAATTGGAGAAAAAAGCTGACACAATAAAATCAAAATGTTTCAGCAACACTGTATTGTTTTAGAGCATTTTGTAAGGATCTCTACTTTGTTTGAACTTAATTACGTGTTTATAATGTCTTAAAATGAATTGTTATCAGCAAAACCAAATGCTACTAA
The DNA here is from genome assembly GCA_018831715.1 of Matsumurasca onukii. NCBI lineage: Eukaryota > Metazoa > Arthropoda > Insecta > Hemiptera > Cicadellidae > Matsumurasca > Matsumurasca onukii. The sequence goes on from CM032067.1 coordinate 3,238,733, forward strand.
GCTAACAGCGAGATTTTGATGATTGTTCATACTAGTGCGACAAAAACCACATAACATGAACAAAATACAACTAAATACAGCTAAAACTTTAATTATTTATAACGAAAAAAAAACAAAACCATTAAGTTAAAACTGTATTCATGCCAGACTCACGTCCTTCGACTAGAGGGTTGTAGAATTAAGCTGTGAGTTCCTAAAAACATTTAACACTTTAAGTCTCTCTTTTCAGAAGATCTTTAGATGTGTATGACAACAAAATAACCACTTCTGTACTTTACAGTACCTCCAAATTTTATTTCTTTGGCTAAAAAGTAAATCAGGCTTTTTAGTAGCTTGAATTATTAAATCAAATAACCAAACGCGTTGAATTTACTTCTCAAACCTACATTTACCAAAATATCTTAGTGAATTTAGAGGATTAAAATTAAGCAGTGACCTTGAAACGGCCACAATTTATCCGGGTGTATTTCCTGTTGTAAGTTTCTGCGCGTTACCATTAGACACTGATCATTTTCAAAACCCCTTATTGACATTCCTTTTGCAGATGATTTTACATGTTTTGAAAAACATCAACTGAAATTAAAATGTTTTAAAAATATAAACGGTTGACACAAAAACAACAGTAAACACATTTTCTCACGTTTTTAGCAAGTCAAAGTCACTACACTTTTTAAATAAAAAATAATCTGACTTTTCTAGACCATTTTTTCAAACATGTTTCGTCAAAATGCTACATTCTGTTTGATATATTTTGTACGTTTTCCTGAGCGAATTCTGTTTTAAAAACTCCCTGAAGATTCCTTAAATCTTCCTGATAAATAAATTTCCCTGACTTCCCTGCACTCCGCGCTGTCCTTGACTGTAGCAACCCTGAGGGGGTGTGAATACCCTTGACCTTAACCACAGCTTGGTCCTTTTAAACACTTCACAAGATGTTAAAGCTAAGATCAGTAAAATTACGCTATTCTTTTCAAAACACAAAACCAATTAACAAAATTTGCGTTTTTTCTTACATTGATTTCACAATAGCAGTCCAGACTACTTCCAATTAGAAAGAGCTCCTCCGTTGTGTGATACATACCTGAGAGGCCACGGTAGCCACAGAAGCCAGTCTCGAACGTCTGGACCTGCTCACGCTGTTGACGCAGGAAGTCGTCTATGGCGACGCCGCGCAGTTTGCTCGGCTGTAGAACCGCTGAGGTATTGCATTAATCGCCGCTTATGTCCAACCCCTGCGGACAACATAAATTTAATGTAACAGGTGGTCCAAAGCCTAATGATGTGGCCTGGGGAATATCTCAATGAAAATTAAAACTCTGAAAATTGGACAATGGAAAGAGTAATTTTGGGGTAGTTCTTGGAAGATAGGGTAGTTTGACGGTTGTTTTGGGCAGAAAGAAAATCTCATCCTGTGTGTCCCTAATATAAGAAATAGAAAGATCTCGAAAGTCTGGGAAATCCCTGAAAAGGAATTATTACTTGATTACATGGGTGGGAACTTTCTACATTCCAGTATTTGCAACATTATCAAGGCCAATTTGGTGGTACCGTGAAGAAAGAGGGATAGAGAGGGGAAAGTAGACAGCGTGACACTTTCCTAGGCAGTTTGGTCAACTCAAAAACTGATAAAAATTAAATACTGGGAACTGTCAGTCCCAGCGTTGAGAGGTAAAATTTTGTACACCATAATATAATCATATTGTTGTCAACATACATGCCCAATTAACAGAAAGGCAGGGACATTTTGGCCAGTTCAAAATTTAAGTATGCTAGGACTTTTTTTGGTACTCTTTTGACGGAAACTCCCTTAGAATTTTTGTAAACTGTATGAAGAAAGTTTCGCTATTTCCTCTAAACAGAAAGTAAAAAAATTACTCTATTTGACAGTTTTTGTAATTTCACAAGTATAGATTAAAACAAATGACTCAGCTTAAAACTAAAACTCTGAGTACTGCTTGGGCTTTTTTCTTTGCTATTTTATCTTTTCTGCTTTGAAAGTTAAGCTACTGTAAAGGACCAAAGCTTACCTAGATGTTAGATTGAGGGGATCAAGTGGTCAGGGACTGGTTACCCTTATGCACGTCTGCCTCGTCTGTTGGGCATATTGCGCTACCACCGGAATGAAAGGAAGTCTGGATTCAGGAGAGGAATGGGACTGGGTTCGGCCAACCAGACAATCATGAGAGGGTGCGACAAGCAAGCCCGCTGACAACCTCTTAGGGGACTCTAACCCCAAGACATTGAGAGCCTTGCCAACACTGGGACCGCTCCCCAAGATTATGGCAAGCCTCTCCTGAAGTGCTGTCTAGCTTCAAGCTGTCGCATCCCCCTAAAATGATATCTGATCGAACCTCCCTGGTGGGAAACGGAGCTGTGTTCAACATCTGGACAACTACAAAGCTGCCCAGTATTTTTGTGAACAACTCTTTTATGTACCCCAGTATAAAGTAATCTGAGCAGGTACTAACCAGACAGATACTGACTGGGGGGAAAGCTTACCTAAGGACAGCAGGACTTCTTCAGGGTCAGGTTTCCTAGCTTCTAGGAGAGATTCTACGCTGGAGCAATGGCTGTCTGTCTCACTAGGCTCCTTGCAACTGCAATGCAATAACATCTGTGAGTTTAGAAATTGTCTGTTTTATATCAAGTTTTTATTTCTATCACTGATCTGCTCCAGATGGTTAGCAGCTAAAAATGTTTTTATACCACTTTTAGTACTTCTTTTTGTGTGTGTTAAGTATGGTTTTCTAAGCTAGTTTTAAAAAATAAATAAACTTAAGGAATAAAATCAAAATAAAAAAACCCTTATGTTGCTTTAGTGATGGATCAGCTTACGCTGATTATTTTTAGACTAGCTCTTTTCCTAATATTTTTTGTATTTTTTTTGTTACTATTCACTTGAAGACGGGATTAGATTCCAGATCCCAAAACGTGTTTTTTTGTTCACTAAAAAACTATGAAAAACGTCCTTAATAATATTTCAACATCAGAAATTCTGCCATTGTCAACAGCAATCTTCAAACTAAAAATACTTGATTAAACATCAATGCTTATTTTATGGAAATATTGTCTAATACCGAAGCAAACCATTGTTTTAACATAGAAATAGTATTGGTGGTTTAGTGTACCTGGTGACTTGCACGGCCGGCGGTAGTGGTCCACACATCAACCCAGCTGCAACACACACACAGTTGGCAATAGACAATATCAAATGCGCCAACACTTACGTAACCACTAACAAACAAACCGGTAATCAGCAAACAACCGGGCCTGCTAGAGTAGCTCAATTATTGACATTTCAGAGTTAACTGTTGCGGTACGCAAGTAACAATTTTAAATTTTTGAGTTGGCTATTTTAGGAAGTAGTAAACCACGGATAGTAAAGTTAAAAAAATAGGTTAAGTAAGCTCTTGGCTCTATGAGCAACTGCAACCAGTGACTCATTTTTGTTAATGTACTCGCATGTGACCACTTTTAATGTATGTGACCACTTTTAATGTATGTGACCACTTTTAATGTACGTGACCACTTTCAATGTATGTGACCACTTTTAATGTATGTGACCACTTTTAATGTATGTGACCACTTTCAATGTATGTGACCACTTTTAATGTATGTGACCACTTTCAATGTAATGCGGCCACTTTTAATGCACGTACACTTTTAATGTATGTGACCACTTTTAATGTATGTGACCACTTTTAATGTATGTGACCACTTTTAATGTACGTGACCACTTTTAATGTACTGACCACCACATGACCGAAGTCATTTTTTCCCTGGCTGATGCTGAATAATAGAAGGAGCTAGGTATACCAAAGAAAAGGCTTTTATTGTATTCGAGAACAATATTTTGGACTAGTAGGCCTCCAACATAATCAACCCGAGGCATAACGATTCCGCCAAACTAGTCAAAAGCAAAATAAGTTATTAAGAGCTTAAGAAACTTGTAAAATACATTTTATGTTCAGAAACTACATTCACAAAATTCTCTGAAATATCTCTATATCTGACTAGCGTTCTAGCTTTGAAGAAATATGTAACAGTGAATTACCTTCCGCTCCTAGCGTAAGGTTATCATCCGTCACTCCGTCCTGCGTCAAGGGCTCAGCTTCTTCCTCTCCTCTGGTAAAAAATAAACATAAATTCACAGCCTTTACAAAAAATCAAACAAATGATTTTTGTTACTGTTTTGATTTTTTTTAATCAACGGTGTTAGTTGAACTACAATAAAAATACAAACATTTAATCTGTTTTGCCTAAATAAAGTGTTATCTATACAGATAAATAAATGTACCCTCCCGGTCCACTCATCTGTGTGGTAACTATCACTGGAGTCATAACAGGAGTTAGTTGAGGAAGTTAGATTATGTGGGATTAGCTTTGGTGAGAATAAACTAGGTAAGGTTAGGTTAAGTAAGCCCTGCACACAAATTGAGAGTAGTTATGACTTTTTCAGGTTAGTTCTAAAACTAATATAAAAGAGAAACTTATATCCTGATTCAGCAAGTTAAAATAAAACTGTTTCTACACAAAAGAATATTGATTTGGGTTTTCAAGTTTTTAAACGTGACTGTTGTACATTAGGCACAGTGAAGTGGTGGTACCTTGCAGGCTCAGTAGGGGTGAGCGGCAGGGAGTCGACCCACTCTTGTACCGTGACGGGAGACTTGTTGCGTGGAGAGGGGGAGAGGGAGGGAGGGGCCAGACCTCCCCCCACCACCAGTGTCAGCTCACCCGGCCTCGCTCCACCATTCCGACCCTCCTCTTCCACTTCTCTCGACCCCACCTGCCGACACACACACAGTTATTGTAAACTAAGAAGTTGGGGTCGGCGGATCCCGAGGCAACGGGCAATTCTCAAGAAAAATTAACATCCTGTAAATCTGGTGGGAATTCTTTGAAAACAGAACTTTTTTGGGACTGGAGGGGTTTTCAGGGAACTTTAGGCAATAGGGTAATTTGCGGGGATTTTTGGCAGAGAGAACAATTTTAAAAGAGTTATCAAGTAATATCAAATCAAAGGATAATCTTGCGATTACATAAAATTTTTTTGATAAACTCACAAATTGAACACAAATTTGGGATTTCTAGGGCAAATGTACTTATTTATACACACTTTTCAATGTTCAACCTTCTCTTTTTAATTTGTAACAACCAAAACTAGCTTTTAAATTTTAATCCCCCACAACAATTTTCTATAGCCAAGCAAGAAAAAGTGTTTCCTGTCCGACTCCTGCCCAAAGGAAAAATCCAGCCCTGTCAAACCCAACTAAGAAGCTGTTTGCTAACTCGACGCTCTCGGCACTTTCACCGAATCACCCACCGTGGTATAAAACCATTCTAGAATAAATTCTACACAATAAAAAGCCTTGCTAATCATAATGGACTAATTAAGGCAGTCATTCCTGTTCATGTTTAATTAAATATGACAAGATAGTCTGCTGTGGATTCACAAAACTAACTTGGCAAAACAGAAATGGACCAACATTATTTAATTGTAATAACAATACTTAGACCCACCGTTTACTCTCTGCCTTTTTACAGTATGTATAAGAAAATCAAGAAAAGTTCATTTTCCTTCAATTACTATTTCTAACTTCAAATCTTATAGAGAGCATTAATCTTATAAATAGTTTCTTTTAAACTAGGAGTGGACAGGATTGGATTTTTCCCTTCAAGCAAGAATCGGACAAAAACATTTTTCTTGCTTGAAATTGGGAAATTATTGGGCGGGATTAATAGCTTATTTTAATAATTTCAAACTATAAAGGAAAGGTCGGAAAATTTAAAAAGTTTATTACAGTAAGATAAACGTACATTTACCTTACAAATCCCAATCTTGTGTTCCATTTCTAGATTTGAAAAGATATGTGTATGGTACAGCATGATTGTGATTTGATATTATTGATCGTATTAATGATGTAACCATATAATTAAAATTTGTAATTATAACAAGGAATTGTAAACATTAAAATGTTAAAATAATAACTCCTTAAAAATGTAGTAAACATTTAAACATAATTTAAAAATGTTCATATTGATTTGTTTACTATACGAGGAATTTTTATACGAATTTATCAAAAAACTGATGATTGATCAGAGTAAAATCATCAAAGAATTAAGATTGTTAAAAAACTTTCTCAAATTATAAGATCTGTCAAAAGGTCCTTCCATTTATGCTCAAAAATCCCACTCACCCAACAAATTCGCCGAAAAATCCCTCCCGCTTCAAAAATTCCCCAAAAATCCCTTTCTTCCCAAAAAATCTGAAACATTCCGATTTAAATAATTTTCTACCCTATTTTCAAGATCTTTTTTGGGGAATTTTTCGATTTCCGGGTCTTGTCTACCCCTATTTTAAACTAATGAGTAAACTATGTCTAAACTACTAAAGGTGTAGATCAGAGATTGTAGCAAGTTGTTGTTGTTGTTGTTGTTGTACTCACAGCAAGTGTGGACATGGACTCGTCAGGTGTCGGGGCGCATTTCTGCGGCGGATCCTCCCTCTCTATCACCACCACTCTCTGCAACACAATTCAGTGTAGGTACCTGTATATCGCAGTATTCAACACCCATTCCATAACGCATGAAAATACAGTGGCGCTCGTTCAGGTGAAGGGAGAAGGGTCACTTCACCATGTTTTAGAGGGAAAATTAAACTTTTAACATTTAATTCAACCGCTTCCAAAGACTGTGGGATCACATATCAACAATTTTACAGTGAGTAAGATACAAGCTCACAGCAATAATCATGGTTGCCTCGATAGTCGCCACAGAGAGTTAGTATGCTCTATGGTTGCCACTGGCTGCTTTGGTGTAAGACCAGAATCCTTCGTAGGTGAGGAGATTTGCTCGGCCTTCTCTGACGCCACTCACGGGTTGATAGACGCTTGAGGGGCGAGGAAGGGGGCTCCTGCTATGGCAACGTAGTGACGCTTAGAAGTGTATATTCGCCTGTTCTATGTAGCCCGCCAGACAGCAGACCAGTTGTTCAGCTATCATTAGACTCGCTGCATTAACTATTCTGTTTTAGGCCTACTTTGCAATCACACGACCTGATTATGTACATTGTTAAAGAACCAACAACTAATTTAAATAGTTGTATATTATTTTTTTTTACTGATCTACTACAAAACAATGTTATGCAACAATTTCTATAATGCTATTAGTGCTCCACTTAGTAATGAAGTAGTTCAATGTTTCAATTCAAATATATTATTTTTGCAATATTACAAATCATTAATTTTGATTCCTGCTAGAACTTACAATCTGTGATGACATTTTCAACTATTTATACGTTGTTCCCTAGAGAAATACTCATATTATCGATAAACATTAATGTATCCAGTATCTTGAATTTTCTGTCCACGCGAATAAATATTTAAACATATTTGTCCTGTTAAATAGTGGAGTAGGGCCTACACCTGATTTGCCTTTCACCTTCCTTTAGGCTCACGAGCCGCCACTGAAAAATAGAATTTTAAATCAAATCTATATTTATAATTTTACTCTGAGGCTTTTGACAGCAAAGCAGTCATCACAGATAACCTTAAAAAATAAAACACAAATAGTAGTCAACATAAAAAAGTTCAAATACAGTGTAGCCAAAATAAACAATACTGAAACTTAACGGCTGTTGGGTGCTCTGTCGATCAATCTTAATGCCTTTCAACAACCTTTGATTGTTGTAACGCTTTATGACTATTATAAATTTCATGTTTGAGGTTTTTTTGCGGACATGGTGCTAGCTACTGCAGAGAAAAGCTTTAATCATAGAGCATTATTTTCGCCTCACAACGAGTTGGACGCGCATGGTGGGCCTAGTTTGTCATACACTGCATTAAGCTTTTAAGACCATTTTCATAAAACCCCACCTAATAATTTTGTAATGATAAAGGGTGCGCACGAAGTTTCAAAGAAAGGGTAGGATTTGACCTAACGGAAGGGCTATTCAGGTCGCTCCAAAACTGGAAAAATGACAATCAAGGGAGAATGTTGCAGCAATTGTTACAGTCACTGAATAAAAGCCTGAGGCATTTTGAAAATGAATAATGAAATGAATAAACAACACGCTGTTGAGAACAGTTTTAGAAATATAGGAAGATTCAAAATATTTTGTTAGAATCCACCATAGTCTCTAACGCTATTTTTGACCTAAGTAAAAAAATAACCAGGTACGTAAGAGGATGAAACAACCCATCTTCACAAAATAATGTAGATCAAGCACCATATGAGTCTTGCCGAACTGAACAGAAGTCATATTGAATCCTATGAACTTATTTAAATATACTTAAATTTCTCTTAGGGGTATATCTTGTTACAGCACTGTAAACACAATCTTAAAATTTCAGTATTGTTTATTTTAGCGCATACTGTATAAACATATGACATCTAAAATTTAGGAGTAGTTGAACATTGTGATATTTATTAGCTTATAAAAATTCACTTCCAAAATTATCTAGAACATACTTTTGTTTCTCTCCTAATACAGTAGTTTATTTTAAAGCCATCAAAGAAATGTAATTATTACTTTTTGCTTTCATGTTGTATGAGAGTACAATTAACTACCTCTTCTGTCGGGCTGGGCACTTTTGTGAAGTCAAGCTTCTCGTCTATCTCACTAACGGTCACTTCGGTCTATCATCAGCCGATTCACTGCCGTCCTGTAAGCAACACATCCACAAATCATAATCTGAAGTAGGCATTAGATTATCAATTACTAAAACTGGGTAGGTCATTTATTAAATTGTTTGACTAGTGCTGTTCCAATACACTATCTTAGAACTGTGAATTTTTCTGACTTGCAATTCATTTTTAGATGTGTTAATTTTATAAGCAAATGCAAGAATTCTAGACATACTAATTTTTTGGAAAATATCTATTATAATCAAGACAGGAAAAGACACTTGGAACATGGTAGACCACTGTTAATTCAGTTATAAATCCAGACTCTAATTATTGATTCATACATTGTTGATGTGTTCATGTACATTTTACAGAATCCAAATTTATTTACACTAAGTTGTGAAATACACAACTGTGACACCAGGGTTAAAAAACGACACATAAATAAATTTCCATTGATATTAAGTAGGGTTTGAAAAAGGCATTTGGTTATTGGTTTCAAAATCTCCAAATCTCTAGAAAGCCTAATCACTTAGTACTCAGGTGAACAGTTTGTAAATAAATTTTACTAATAGCTACTAAAAATCCAAATTATAATAATGAAGAATTTAAAAATAGTGAAGTAAACTTAGATTAAAGTTGTTTAAATCCTAGCTTTATCCTAATGTTGCAGCATTGTTACTGACCATAAAAAAAATCCTTACAACTAATAAATATTTATGTAGAAGCTGAACATTTAGAACTGCCTAACCATCAACTAAAAAAGCCAGACTAGAATACCTGAATGGCTAGGTACCTGGAAAGGCTAGGTACCTGGAATGGCTAGGTACCTGGAATGGCTAGTACCTGGAAAGGCTAGGGTCCTGGAAATGGCTAGGGTATCCGGAAAGGCTAGGTACCTGGAATGCTAGGCACCTGGAAAGCCAGGTACCTGGAATGGCTAGGTACCTGAAATAGGTACCTGGAAAGGCCAGGGTACCTGAATCTAGGTACCCGGTGCCAGGAATTGGAAATGGCTAGGTACCTGGAACGGCTATACCTGGAAAGCTAGGTACCTGGAATGGCTAGGCACCTGGAATGGCTAGGTACCTGGAAAGGCTAGGTACCTGAATGGCTAGGTACCTGGAAAGCTAGGTACCTGGAATGGCCAGGCACCTGGAATGGCTAGGTACCTGGAATGCCAGGTACCTGGAAAAGGCCAGTACCTGGAATGGCTAGGTACCTGAATGGCTAGGTACCTGGAATGGCTAGGTACCTGAATGGCTAGGTAAGGTACCCGGAATGGCCAGTACCTGAATGCCAGGTACCTGGAATGGCCAGGTACCTGGAAAGCTAGGTACCTGGAATGGCTAGGCACCTGAATGCTAGGTACCCGGAATGGCTAGGCACCTGAAGGCCAGGTACCTGGAATGGCTAGGCACCTGGAATGCTAGGTACCTGGAATGGCTAGGTACCTGGAATGGCTAGGTACCTGGAATGGCTATACCTGGAATGGCTAGGTACCTGAATGGCTAGGTACCTGAATGGCTAGGCACCTGGAATGGCCAGTACCTGGAATGGCTATACCTGGAAAGGCCAGGTACCTGGAGGCCAGGTACCCGGAATGGCTAGGCACCTGGAATGGCTAGGTACCTGAATGCTAGGTACCTGGAATGGCTAGGTACCGGAATGGCTGGTACCTGGAATGGCTAGGTACCTGGAATGGCTAGGTACCTGGAATGGCTAGGTACCTGAAAGCTAGGTACCTGGAATGGTAGGCACCTGAATGGCTAGGTACCTGAAATGCTAGGTACCTGGAATGGCTAGCACCGAATGGCTAGGTACCTGGAATGGCTAGGTACCTGGAATGGCTAGGTACCTGGAATGGCTAGGTACCTGGAATGGCTAGGTACCTGGAAAGGCTAGGTACCTGGAATGGCTAGGTACCTGGAATGGCTAGGTACCTGGAAAGGCTAGGTGGAAAGCCTAGGTACCTGGAATGGCTAGGCACCTGGAATGGCTAGGTACCTGGAATGGCTAGGTACCTGGAATGGCTAGGTACCTGGAATGGCTAGGTACCTGGAATGGCTAGGTACCTGGAATGGCTAGGTACCTGGAATGGCTAGGTACCTGGAATGGCTAGGTACCTGGAAAGGCTAGGTACCTGGAATGGCTAGGTACCTGGAATGGCTAGGTACCTGAATGGCTAGGCACCTGGAATGGCTAGGTACCTGGAATGGCTAGGTACCTGGAATGATGACTGGGGGATGTACTGGAGGCCAGTCTACTGAAGCCAGGAAGTGTCTGAGATGCCAGCGTACAGGTCGCAGCTTGCGCACCAAGTCTCGCACTCTCACCTGCAGTCCCGACGTTCCTGCACACAACTCACTTTAAGTTTCATGTTGATAATGGTAAAATTTCTCAGGTTGAAATATTATTACGGATGTGTCCATGGTTTTTGTAGTGAACATGAGGAACACAAGGTTTTGAAATGTCCATTAATGGTGCATAAAGAGGTATTTTTGTGTTCTCCGTTACAGTTGGCCAGTCTGTGATTGGTCATCCACTGCTCCCAGCCAGCCAGGCAGTAACTCAATGGCCAGATGTCACTGGCCGAAAACGTGGTTACTAGTTATTTCTCTCTTTGGTTTTTATTTTCTTACAGTTTCTGTGCATATTGTATTTGTTTTCTAGGCTTACTTAATACAAAAAATAAATAAGTTAAAGGAAAAGAAACAAAAAACAAACAATATAACAAAAAGAACTCATGTTATTCGGTGGTGGGTGACTGGTCAGCTTGCACTGATTACTTCTGGGTGCTCATTTCCTAATATTTGTGTTATGTTTTAGGTTACTTTTCACGTAAGACGGGATCAGATTCCAGATCCCAAAATTTTGTGTTCTTCTTGTTCACTTAAAAAAACAATGGAAAACGTCTGTAATGATATTTCAACCTCACAGATCTCATAGTTAAGCAATGGCCAACAGTAGGCAAACGCCAGGTAGAGCAGTATGCTCTGCTAACTCATGGATTGCTGGGGTTTTGTCGTATTTACTGCTTTGAAGAAGGTTACAGAGCAGACGACTGACGGCTCATCTACGATATTAAGCTAGAGAAGCGAGTAGCGGACGAAGCTCTCCCGCGTGCATAATGCACAATTGTTTATTACCTTCTTTTTACCTTGCATTTGTCAACATTTGACACTATTGTTAATCATTACGCTCAATAGTGGTCTACCAAACGTCACATTTTCTACCCTGATAAAAATTAAGGTAAATGAACTAGATAATTTTAAAAAAGGTAAGTTTTATTAAAATGTATCAAGATTTTTGATATTTTCAATGATTTAAAGGTGGTGTACAAGTATTTTGCCAAATTTAGCAGCTATGGCTTAACCAATTTTGAAGTGTATTGTGAAAAGGAAGTCACTTTTTAAAAGCAGTTGTCTTGTGTATACGACAAAATAATTTATTCCCCTTACCTCTTGTCTTGGGCATACGGAAAAATGCCAAGTTAAAATATAACGGCTACAAAATGTCAATTTATAAAAAATTAGAGTTGTAAAACTGTGACACTATACACTAGTTTTAATCTGAATCAAGTATGATGGTGACAAATTATGGGGTGCCGCAAGGCTCAATCTTAGGGCCGGTTCTGTTCTTGTGCTATTTAAAGGGGCTGCCTTCCTCTTTATCTGAATTGCACAGCAAGTTGATTCTCTATGCAGATGATTCCAATCTCATAGTAAGAGGAAATACAAAAGTGGAAATTGAGTGTGTAGTTAATCAGGAACTGTCCATATGAAAATTTTTTGATAGCAGAAATTTACTGTTAAACTTAGATAAAACCAATTTTATTTCATTTCACACACAGCAAAATAGAAAAAAACTAAGTCAAACTTTACAGATTGATAATAGCGAGTTGCAAAAGTAGAACATACAAAATTTTTAGGATTAATAGTAGATCAGTCTTTGACCTGGAATCGCCATGTAGAAAGTCTGGTAAACAAAATTTTGTCAGGGCTATATATTTTACAAAATATGGCCAAATTCTGCTCAATTGACATACTCAAGATGGTATATTACGCCCACATACATCACACATATGGTATGGTATTGTACTGTATGGAGCTACAAGCAATCAAAACTTACACAAATTACTAGTTTTGCAAAAAAGCATTGAAAATTATGCTACATCTAAACTTTATTGATTCTGTGCAACAGGACTTTGCTAAGTTGGGAATACTAACTGTCTATGGACTATATGTGTTGGAAACAGTTTTAGCGGTAAAACAGCTGAAGCCAGTTTGCCAAAGCTAGGCACTAATCATTATTACAACACTAGAAACAAAGATACAATAGCAACCCGAAGTCATTCACGAATTTTTCTGGAAATCTCCTAAAAGAGCAGGAATACAATTTTATGATAAGATACCTCAGAACATAAAAGATATAACTAATATAAACGTTATCAAACAAAAACTAAAACCTATTTAATAAAGAAGGCTCTGTACAAATTTGAAGAATTGTAGAATTTAAAGAGAATAATATATTGTAGAATAGAGTTTAAGAATTAATACTTTATAATAAATAATTTGTATACAGTAAATTGAAAGTCATTTTGTATTTTATAGCATAGAAAATTAACGCCATTCGATAATTGTATATGCATCTATGTATTGTACAATTTGTGAATAAAAATTATTTGAATTGAATTGAACACACTTGCCAAAAACAGCAGTGAAGCATTTAATATATCTCACACGGCCGTCTACGTCTCTCTGATTTGTGAACAAAATAAGCTAGTTACAACCAAGATTGCACCATTCTGTCTGACAATGTGTGTGCTAGTACATGACCTGTGTACTTACGAGCTGCTTTAGCGGTTGCATTTCTTTGTGAAATTTATTGTCCAACCGTGTTTTTTTGCAAATAATTTCAACAGTTAGCTCCAAATGTAAATACAATTTTTACGTAAATTTAAAGTTTTGATTAACTTAAAATAATTAATATGGGGAAAGAATTACAGAACTAACTTGTACAGCCAAAATGGGTAAAATAAACAAAATGATTTGTTTAAGGATGAAACTTTATGGTTGTTAGCTCTTGATGACAGTATAAAATAACAATTAACATCCGTTGAGTCCCTAACTACTGTAAAATAGGGAAAATGGGTTTTAAACAGGTGAAGCTTGGGGTAAAACTTAATTTTATGGTTTCAGATGAAAGGACATGTAATGGGTCGTTATATAAATTTTCTACATGTTGAGTTGATAAAAACCACTTTCAGGTTGAAAAAATCTCATTTTAAGAGAAATATTTAAGGCGTAAAAGTGGTTATTTTGGAAAACAAAGGAAGGTATATGCAAAGCACCAATATATTGCAAAATTTGATCCATTTCGACTGTAATAAATCACAGAAAAAGTTCTCTGCACTATACTCATGTAAAATTCTAAATGCTATCTTCAACATAAATCTTGTAATATAGCTCCAGAAAAATTTGACGATGATAAAACGATCAACTGGCATTTAGTACACTCTATATTACTCATGAAATGGATTTTAAAATTATGTTCTGTAAATGTTACCATTGAAAATCACATATAACAAATAAAATGTACAAACCTGTCTCCATGTTACAAATGATTATCACAGCATTCTAGATTCCAAGAAAGCATGAACAGTGTTCAAACAAAATTAATACAACTCAGTAAAACACATTTCAGTTTGTTTATTTTGTAACCATCCTAATTCCTTAAAATTGTCCGCCCAAAACATCGGCAGGATTCATGAAAATGTCTTAAACTTACACTTCAACCTACTTATAAAATTAAAGTAGACTCTTCTAGGTTTTTCAAACAAGAGCAGCCGTGTCAAGATACTGTACACACAAAAATGTCTCGATACAAAATATATTTATATAAGATTTATTTAAAATATAACTGGGCCGATGGATATTTTATTGCTTCAGTTTGTCGCTGTGTGAATGTAGTTGAATGTGTGTCAATTAACGTTATTAACATCTAGAAAATAAAACAAGAATGTTTGAACCCAAGTTTAATTTTATTCAATTGCTAAATATTGCTAATGACCCTCTTTATAACAATTTGCATTATTCAAAAAGTTAATTGCCAAACTATCTCATGGGACAGCCATATTGAACATATCAGTAAAAGGATTTCCTCTGGAACCTTTCTTCTCAGAAACCTCTGCAAACACTGTATGCTAGGTACTCTGAGAACGGTTTACTATGGACTAATCCAACCATATATTGATTATGGCATTATTTTCTGGGGATCTTGTTCAGCCCCATAAATTACTTAGAATATTTATCCTCCAAAAGAGAGCAGTTCGAATAATTTCAAAATTAGGACACAGGGAGTCTTGTAGAGACTCTTTCAAAGAACTACAAATTTTAACACTTCCTTGTGTTTATATTTACGAAACAATAATATTCTTTTGTAAAGGTGATCTTTTAGTTCGAGGTTGTGATATTCATAACTATACAACTAGAAATAGTCATAAATATAGAACTGAAATTCATAGAACAAATATTTTTCAAAAATTACCCAGTCAAACTGGAGCTAAATTATACAATTAACTGCCAGATAATTTAAAAGTATACAAAATATGAACACCTTTAAAGCCAGATTAAAATCCTTTTGGTCCAACATGCTTTTATAATGTAGATGAACTTATGGACCTATAATACATCACTAAAGTGATAAATTGTCGTCTTAACTGACCTTTTGTGCAATCGACGTTCGTTTTCCAAAACATTTGTGTTGATTGTTGGTTTTGTTATTGCTGATAATTTGTTTACATTTTGATAATGGAGGTAAGTTGCTTTTTTTATATTTTACGAATATATTAAGCTGGAGTAATTAGCATACATTAGCTGTAAACTTTTGTGGATTTTCTAATTTAAAACTTTAAAGCAATGGTTTTCTAGGAAGCGGTTAAAGCTATGTTACGGCCGTAATATAGCTTCTTAGGAAAACTTTCTTAGTAAACCATATATTTAAGGATAAAATATAACACAATACTTTAAAGTAAGCTATTTTTCAAACCTAACAAACTATACGAGTACTATGCATTTTTAAGGAAGCTTTAATGAGCTGTATTCTCTAAAGGACAATTGGTTTGGTTAGTAGGCCTACCTTTTATTTGAAAATTGTATAATAATCCATCTTATCAAAGACTCTGTGGCATAGCGGCTAAGCCACTGGCCTTCGGAGCTTGAGGTTGGGGGTTCAACTGCCGCTCTAGGCGTTGGGACTTTGCATCTCAAGAATACTCTTGCAGTACACTGTAGGCCAAGTAGCTAAGAAAGTAGCTACTTAATTATTAAGGGCCTGTCACACATTGCGACTTGGTTCGCCGCGACTCACCGGCTACTTCACTCGCTAGAAACACTTGCAGTCACTTATCTCGAGTTGTAGCGGCTACTTCAGTTCGGTTGCCTCGAATAGTGGTGAGGAAATTGTCTTCTGTGGGGTTAAGGCTTTGAGACGCATTTTGCAGATTTGCATTAAGGAACTTAGCGAAGAGTTATTGCTTAAAATAAAGAACAAGAAAACACAAGTGGGTTCGAGAGCGGAGATAAACTCGGTGCTTCTGCAATGAATAAACTATCCAATTGAGGATCCCCAGTCATATTTTAACATTATGAGGTTTTATCTATACCACATTTCACATACAAATTATTTTGAATGACAACATTTTCTTCAAAATCCTCTGAGAGAAACATTACAACCCTATAACATCATCCCATAGAGTATTTAAAAGAAAATGTTGTCATTCAAAATAAATTGTATGTGAAATGTGGCATTTAAAACCTGATTTTGTGTCATTTTTAAATTGGTGTAACAAAAAAATAAGTTAAGATACAACATTTTTCTTTGTGTCGTTGAATTTGTGTTGAAATTCCCTTTCTTTTGAGGTGCCACAAGGAAGGGGGGTTTGTATTTAAGAAACTTGGGGGCCCCCGCAAAGTACATCAAAACAACTTCAGAATCCTATGAAAACATTCCCCAAAGGGTTTTAAAATATTTCCTTTTTCAAAAGTGGGAGGGGGACAAAACTCACCCTGAAACTCTGAAAAATGCTCATTTTATCCTCCGTTTTTAATTAGACTCAAATTAGGAAACCTTACACCGAAAGGATTGACAGATTGATAGCTCTTTCTTGATTCAGTGGTGGTAACGCATGGCTGTTCTTAGTTGGTGGAGCGATTTGTCTGGTTAATTCTGATAACGAATGAGACTCTAGCCTACTAACTAGACGTATCTGGTATCCAAATAGTGCTACCAGCGAACATGACTCTTCTTAGAGGGACAGACGGCTTCTAGCCACACACAACACTGAGCAATGCATAAAGTGGGAAAGTTGATCTAACATCCAGTTAGGGCTATGAAGTTATTTAAACAACTTTGTCTAGGTCTCATTTATTGAATAAGTTGTTAAAATTACAATTAAAGTGCAGATTGATAATACAACCGATCGCCACGTCCAGTAATCCAGCACTACGACAGTTTGTGTCAGCACGATGGCAGTGCTGGGCAACTTCCTGCTCTCTTTGATACCCTACTGTACTATTGTGCAGGTTTTAGATGATCAGAGAAAGAATTATAAGCAATTTCTAAGGTTAGTTCATCTTTTTTAATCTTAAGTATGGTGGACCTACCATACCTCCAATAATCCAACATGTTCTGCAACCTGGCCATAATAATTCTGATAGAGGGCTGGTTTGAGACATCACACTATTAGATTAAGGTTTGGGTTGAATACTGTATAAGACTATATGAATTAGTATGTAAAACTCAGAAGGATTTTTGCCCTACAAACAAACCATGCTGTTAGATTAACATAATTGAAAGGTTGGGTATTGCCTAAATAACACCAAAAATGTTGGCTATTTAAATAAGAAATTTTAAATTACATTTAAATTGGGTTTGATGTAATGGGCTTTTATAAAAATAATAATGTAGACCTAGTCGATAACAGTTGTAGAAGCCCACTTTTAGACTAAACTGTGCAACTTGTAGGAATCAAAACATGTTGGTTGCTAAGGTAAACCTCACTGTGAAAGGTTGCTGACTAGTCAATTTGTAAAAGGCTGAAAGAAGTTGAATTATTGCTAGAAGAAAGTAGGCTAGGCTACATTATTCTAAGAATTCATGTAGTTTGCTCTTCCTAATTTAGAACACCTGTTGCAACAATTGTCTATTATTTGTAAAATTTCGAATGCTGCCTAATCCTAAGTTGGATATTAATACTTTGGTAACCAGTTTGAAATTTCAAACCGCATTAAAATGAATTAAGTAAAAAACGACTGATAGTAATGACCGTGTAGCCTAACTAAATTATCAGGGTCATCTTGACAAGGGTAGAGAAACAAAATATGTGTAGCAAAAACAAAATTAACTCACAATTCTATATTAAAATGACAGCTTACTTACACTTGGTAAAATACTTTGCTGCACGTTTCCTAAATAAAATTTATTTCAAAACAACTAGACATTGATAACGAAATGATTAAAACAACACATAAATAAAATAATGAACAGTCATAAGATTAGGCTACTTCTTCTTCTTAACTTGACAGTTGTGCATTTTTTTACCAACTTTTTCGACATTAAAGAGCACAAACAGCTGACAACGTTGAGCATTTTTGTGGTGTACCAACATAATCAGATCGTGCAACAAAATGTCCAACCTTGCACTGTATTATTTTCTTTAAGTAATGTTTATAATATTATATATATGTACAACATATTATGTTATTCCAATAGATCTAGTCACCTTTCTGTTATACTTTCTGTGAGTTCAGAACATTTAACATATAGAAATTCAATTTATTGAGAAAAGGTGTTTTGCCGTTAGTAACCGATTTGATTTGATTTTAGATATATCATCCCATATACAGTATGCTAATTTATATTATTAGCACAGGTTGTTACAAATAATCTTCACGGTTTATCATGTTGTACCTTAGAGTTATTATTATCTTATCATATTTTAGTTATCATGAGTCATGACATTGACTTTAAATGTATACCTATACATTTAATCAATGGTCATGCCAATAATAATTGTCTTGTATGTTGTTCTCATGTCAATCCAATCCGATGTCTGCTGTGACATCAACCTTTCATCAGGTCATATCTTTGTGTCATATTTTGTAAAGTGGTGTATCCGTTAATTAATAGCTTTAAGCTTATCGCACACAGGGAGCGCGCCGCGCCTCGCCTCGTCATCGAGAAATATTCCGGTTGATAACATTGCATGTAATTAAATGAGAACGCGCACACTGGAAGCGCGCCGCGCCGCGCAACCGTGGAATTGTTCCGCTGCCGGAACTCTCGGTAGAATGCGGAGTGGAATTTTTCCACTGTGGAGGCGAGCGCGGTTACCTTTCGGGTGTCTTCGCTACCCTCGTTCAACCTTCGGGACCTTTGTTTGGCCAGTCAGGCAGGCCACCACTCTGGCTCTAAATTTTAAATGAGATATAACTTAACCTTAAACAAACGGCTGATATTTCTTCTGGAGAATTTGGTCTTCTGTAGTATTTTTCTTCTCAATTAATTGGTCTTGGCACACCCAGTAGTTCGTTAAACTTTTTCGGGGACATTTTAAAATATTAGGAAAATTTTCGCTTGTCCTTTAAAAAATCTGGAAAAAGATGGTGAAACGTCCCGTATGTCTCCCTATTCTCGTTTATTGGATGGGCCCACATCTGTCTCTCTCTCTTTTCCTCCTCTTCCGATTCCATTAGACAAAATACAAACAAATTTTCGACTTCAGAACTGCTCATCTTAACTACACTACACTCAAAACTAAAAACACTATCCACTGCTCAGAACAGTAACACGATACAGAATGGTGGCACTCGTCGCGAGGAGAGCAAACGGCGTCTCTGGTGTGTGACCCCCCAAAGAACTTTCCGCGTGGCGGCGCGGCGCGCTCCCTGTGTGCGATGAGCTTAACATGAGCTTTTCTAAATCAAGTAGGGCAAAATTTCGGAAAAGGGCGGCTGACAAGCAACGAGAAGAGGCCGTTCTTGAAAATAACCGGTTTTTTAAATTGCCTAGTGCTAGTCAAAAGGTTTCCATAAACATTTTACATTTAAAAATAATGATTTCTCTTCATATTCATATTACTGGTAATGTAGTAGGTTATTTTTTTATGGGGAGTTAACTCAAGGCTAACTTTAAAAATTCTTAAAACACGTTATTTAGCTTTGAAATTTCAAATCCCTATGGGTGGAGGGGGGGGGGCGCTGTCGTTGAGTCTGCCTAAGGGCGCATGCATGCTCGAGCCGCCCCTGTTGACCCTTCCCCAAGCACAAGTATCTTTTAAGGGGGAGTAGTTCCAATATGAAAAATGCTAATGTTATTGTACTTACTTATGCATGGAATAAACACATTTCATTTCAAAAATAGACCTGGACTTTAGCCATGGTACTTGTTGTGTAAATGTCCCAAAATCATACATCCATAAAAGTTATTTAACATTAACCAATAATCAACTTTATTGTACACATACATTACAATATTGCATTAAGTAATGTAATATCGTAATACAGTACATTGTTTTTATAGTATCAATACAATTCTCGCTGCACGATGAGTTTTTTGTAGTCTGTGTTTCAAACCATAGTGACGTCAGGATGAGTGATTTTTTGAACTTTTATTGAGTGGGATACTTTACCATTTCAGCATGTTTGATATTGATTTCGCGACTAAATGATTTGGCTGTGGTTCACTTGGAAGCAGTAAACGCTATATCACAGGCAGTAATATACAGTCTAACAATGGCAGTAAATAATCAGGTACTCACTAAGAATTTACTTTGACAATATTATTGGCATTTCTATGATAATAAGCCTCAAACACTTCTAAAATCTTTTAATGAAATTATGAGTAGAAATCCTTGTTATTAGAGCCATGTATTAAATCATCTAATAATTGCTGTTTGTGTTGTAGATGGAGACAACTGATACATTGGAATCCAGTTTTCTCACAACGGACTATGTAGGTTCAAGCACACAATCACTCTCCGTAAGTAGTTTGTCTGTGGTACTTTTACCTAATTCCTCAATACAGCAGTTGTAGTTCCTAAAAGTATTTATGTCATACTTTACTGGAAGTTTGTAGTTCCAGAAACTGCTCTAAATATGTTGTAGAACCTATCTAATAACACTAGTACATTACCTACAGTCAGCCCGGCACCATACGTGTCTCACGTATTTAGGCCATACGGGTAAGGTTTGCCAAACATAAAGCCTGCTCTACCTTAACCGGGCTTGGGCCTGCCTAAAGCTATTCAGAGGTCACCTCAATCTAGGCCTAAGCGAATTTTTACCCCTCGTCGAATTAAAGGCTTTACATCATACTTTACTGGAAGATTGTAACTCCAGGTTTTGAAAATATGGGTTTCCTATTAAAAGACTACAGTAGAACGTCGATTATCCGAACGCCGGTTATCCGAAACATCGGTTAACCAAACGCCCAGACGGCAAGTTAAGAGTAGAGAATGTGTCAAGCTTTTTATTCCTACATACTACTTGATCCAATGTTCCTGTTAACCAAATAAACCTAGGGTTCTTATGTATCTAGAGTTTGATTTACAAGTATTTACCCTAAAGAGTATCATTAAAACACTAGTGTTGGTATTAAAATGCATTTTTTGTAAAATGTTCGATTATCCGAAAATTTTACTAACCAACACCCCAATCACAAATTGGTTTGGATGATCGACGTTCTACTGTATGTATATAAATTACACTTCTAGTGCCATCGCTTGTTTGGTTTTAGCAGTTAAGACCATTAGAATAATTGTTCAATTATTTTGTTCTTTTCGTTTCCAGACCCTATACTAAGTAACTTTTCAAACGCTAAAATTCCAGTATAGTGACTTTTAGCACTTTTCTAAGTTCAAAACTTCCAAAAAGGCCATAAAACAATGTTTTAACTTCGAGAAAGTTGCGGAAACCATTAACAACGATGTTTTTACAAAAATAACTAAACTAACTGAACTTAAGCTAACCTAACTTCACGATAATACCTTATTCAGCCTTTAGGTTAATTTGAAGTGGTTGACAGAGACTGTCATCTGCTACAGAGTGCCGCTGCCTTCCGCCAAAATAGTCCCAACTTTAAAGCCACTTAAATATGTTCAACATAAAAAATAAACTAACCTAACCTAACTTAACATAATCTAACTTCACGATAATAACCTATTCACCTTTAAGTTAGTTTGAAGAGGGTGACAGAGACTGTCTTCACACCGCTTATGCTCTCCCGATCGTAAAATAGTCCCAACTTTAAAGCCACTTTAAGCAAGATTTGATCAAACTTTGCCATTAAGCAATTATTCCACTGTCTGTTTATTGCATTAATCTTCAAACGATGGTTCCTACTATTCCTTTATTCTCCAATGGAAAGTTGTATACAATAACCATATTGTAATTTTGTTTCAGGAATTTCAATCCCAATCAAACTTGAACCTTCTGAACAGTTTGAGGAAGAAGAATACAAGTATTTTACGGAAAAGTAAGTTTAGATGTTAGGTAGTTAAAACAAATAAACCTGAAGATTTATGTAAGTTTTAAAGTATTTTACACTTCCATTTTCATACGACAAACCAAACTGTGGTTTCTATTAACTTTCAATGTAGGAAATTATCCAAAATCTTAATATTAGTCCAACCCTCAAGTCAGTATCTGTGTGGTCAATACCTGCTCAGATTACTTTTTACTAGGTTACATATATATTAAACAATCACTTAATTTAGGTGCCAAACAAATTTTTAACCCTCATTAATTTAAGGTTTTTCTTTTAACTCATACTCCTTTACTGGAAGCTAGTAACTCGAGGTTTTGAAAATATGGTTTCTATTAAAAGACTATGTATATAAATTACACACCTGGTGCCATCGTTTGTTTGGTTTTAGCAGTTAAGATCATTAAAATAATTCTTCAATTATTTTGTTCTTTCTCCAGACCCTATACTAAGTAACTTTTCAAACAACCTGGGATTTGAGCAAACCTTGCCTATAAGCAGTTATAAAACTGTCTGTTTATCGATTAATCTTCAAACGATGGTTCCTACTTTTTCTGATCCTTAATTCTTCAATGGTAAGTTGTATACAGTAATAACTTGTACATATTGTAACTTGTTCTCAGGAATTTCAATCCAAAATCAAACTTGAACCTTCTGAAAAGTTTAAGGAAGAATCTGGACAGTTTGAGGAAGAATCTGGACAGTTTGAGGAAGAATCTGGACAGTTTGAGGAAGAATCTGAACAGTTTGAGGAAGAATCTGGACAGTTTGAGGAAGAAGAATACAAGTATTTTACAGAAAAAGTAAGTTTAGATGTTTGGTAGTTTAAAAAAATAAACCTGAAGACTTATGTAAGTATTTTACACTTCCATTTTCACACAATAAACCAAACTGTGGTTTCTATTAACTTTCCATTCTAGGACATTTTCCACCATCTTAATATTATTCCAACCCTCAAGTCAGTATCTGTTTAGTTAATACCTGCTCAGATTACTTTTTACTGGGTTACTCAAAAAGAGCTGCTACAAAAATAGCCTGGCAGTTTTGATGCTATCGGGATCCGAACTTGTCTAGATCCCACCAGGGAAGGTTAAATTAAATATCATTGAGAGGGGACGCAGCAGCAGGGTAGACTTCATGAGAAACTTGCCATAATCTTGGGGGGAAGGGGAGAGCCATCTTTCAAATTTATGTAATCGTAAAAGGGCTTATAATAATGTTATTGTGCATGGATTCTAGAACAGCCCAGGTTAACTATGGATTAGTAAAATTGTTAACACTCATCCTTGCAATGTGGCTGTTGCAAGCTTGTTGAGTGAAATCTGACATGTTTATCAATGATCCTTTGAGAAGGCATTATCTACTCTTGGAATGTGTAAAAAGCAACTAAAAATCACCAGACAATAATAAGTTATTTCTATGAGTACCTCTGGAAGGTTAAATAAAATTGTATTTTATCGTAGAAATAAACATTTCTGTAGTAAACAAACTTGTCTGTAGTTTTGAATTTTTCTAAATGTTTGCAGATTCCCAAAGCTGAGGTGAAAGAGGAAACCTCACAGAATTGGGAGACGGAAGAAATGGAGATTATCATCAAAAAAGTGAGTTGCAATCTTGGAACATTTCATCAGTACTCAAAAAGTTGTTACTCAAATAATTTAATAATAACGTATTTTGTCGCAAGTCCTTCAGAAACCATGTTCGATCATGAGACCAAACATTATTTTCTTTGTTCTTATTTTCAGTTTGAAATGTTTGTTAAAATGCCTAATATACATAATCATAATTTTTATTGCCAATGATTTCATTTTACAATACATAAACTAGGCATTGTAAGTGTAAATATTTACAATAAAATGTTATTAAACGTAATAATTTGTTAAAGTAAATAAATCGATTATTGTCGTACGTGATGGATTTGGTGTGGAGGAATGAATTTCTGTGTGGACTGAGGACCAAGAAAACCTTCCGCTACCGATGGATGATATCTGTTGAGCGGGGCGATTCTAGAAGACCAACTTTAACTTGAGGTTAACTGAGCTTTGTTTACTTTTCAGGAGGAGCCAGACGCAGATGATCCTCTTGCTCCTGATCAAACGTTTAAAGTAGAAGAGCCGGTAATTATATATTTCAAGTGTCTGTACTAACATAAATGCAACCCCACAGTGTGAACATTCAACCCTGAGTTACTGGAAATCATTCACGAATAAGCTGACTGGAAAAATATAAAACTACGTTTCAAATCCATGACTGGTTATAGGCTCTTTTACGTCGATTTGCAAGTAAAGCTATCCTTACAGTGTTTAGTGAACGTAACCAGTCCAAAAATGAATAAATATAATTATCATACATTGACCCACTGAGGGTTGCTATACAATTCTTATAGTATTCTTACCATACTATTCTTTATACAATATGAATAAATATATTTGTATTTAATATTTTTAGTTTTTAACTGGTTAAAATGTTTACAGGTTGCCAATAGTCAGGTGAAAGAGGAATCTTCACAGAATTGGGATGAAATTGAAGTTGAATATACCTTCAAAGAAGTGAGTTACTGTACGAGTTGTAACACACTCCAATGAAATGATGAATTTTGTGATGATGCTTGATTGTTGAACAAACATAAATTCCAGTGGCATAACCAGAGGATCTGCTCCTATCTTGGAAACCGTCGAGCATTTGCAAACACCTTGAAATGGCTCTTACTTCGGTAGCCAACTCAAGATTTAATTGTCACCAAAACTAAATTGGAATTTAGTTTAAGAAATATATATGCAAAACTTGATATGTTAAGATTATTTTGTAATATCGGTAACAAACAAACTTAGACACAAACACTTTTAACCTAAAAATTTTTGGATTTAACCGATAATAATTCATATAAAAAGTGTAAGAAATAACGTTTTTGAGCTTTAAGATTTCAAAAATGTTTGGCAAAGGGTGGGGAAAGTCTCGTTGGGCTTAGGGGTACCAATGTAACTTGAGCTTTAAAGCAATTCTCTATTCACCAATTTTTTAGCTTTGAATGTTTACAAAAACTGCCTTATAAGATAAAATGCATATAGGCACTCACTACAGTATAAGCGTAGCTTTGGACATTTAATTTCTCTTTCTAAAGTTTCCAGTGTGCACAATATTGAGTTCAAAACTATTGCTTTTATCTACTTACGTAAAGGTTTATTTAGTTTGTGAGTTTTGTAAAACGGACACACATTTGCATAGGGCTTGCTCTGCTTAAATCGAACTACGGCTTGCCTAAAGATACTCAGATGTCACTTCTGTGGTCAGGCCTAAGTGAGTTGTACATCTCGGGGAATTAGACTTATTGCAATGTTGACTTAAACAAACTTTGTTTACATTTCAGGAGGAGATGGAGGATCCACTTGCTCTTGATGGAATGCCTGCAACAGAAGAGATGGTAAGTACATTTATCCTAAACATTCATGATTATTGAATTTTTTATAATATTCTGGGTGTTCATCAAATCCTCTCCTCTAGTGCAAAATATTAAACACATCTTTTAGGAAAAAGTTGAGGAAATAATTTAAGACCTTTCTAGAAAAGTTATTATATTGTGCTCTATATGTCCAGGAAATCTGTTACTGCAGTTTTACACCCTTACAGTATAGAGTGAACGAAATAACAAATTAAAGTACAGTCAACTTCCGATTAACCGCGAGACCGAATGGAGAAAAGAAAAATGCCGCCATCCCTCACAAAACAGACTATAATAGTGTACCATGTGACCTTGACTATTCCTCTCTGACTCAAGACAATATTAGTCCAAAAATAACAATTTTCCCCACCAACCGGAATTACCCATCCTCCTCACGATAAATCTCACTAATTATTTAAGGTCTTTACATTGGTATAAGAGGGCATATAATTTTCTGAAGCGGTTGCAGGAGTTTTTTGTTGTTATTGGAGTGGTTATTAATGATTGCGAAACGATGTCTACTAAACGCAAACGTATCGTTTTGTTAGCACAGCAAAAACTCGACATGGTGCAAAACATTGATTGTGGTTGAACACTGAACAAACGTGCAACCAGTATAACATTGCGCATTGGGGATACAACGGTGATCACGGTGATATACTGAAAGATAACAATAACAACATAAACAATGACAATACTCCTTCGCCATCTTGTCACCATTTACTGGTTGCTGTGGTAACCAAATCACGTGATCTGTCAAGAATTCGATACTAGCGCTCCTGATCACTCAGTAGCTAAAATGTACACACAATAGCGTCCGATCTCGTGGTGCTCAAAATATGCAAATGCACCGCTCACTGGAATCTGTTATCCTCATTTTTAATTATTTACATCTTTATATACCTTATTGTACATTAATTTTGAGTTTTTGCAGATTAACCGCGATTTTTCTTAATCGGAGTTGACTGTAGAGTAAAACTTAATCAAAGGTAAAAATTTGAATCCAATTTGATGTTACAAAACCCTTATTAATTTGGCTGAGAGACATTGAAAGAAATGCTACAGCAGCATGTAACTTGTTGAACTAAATAGGCTCAAGTATTTACACACCTCAAGTGTACTGATTCCAAGAGTGCATTGAATATCAAATGTGGGTTTGTTTTCAGATTCAAGAGGATAGTGCCAAAGCAGCAAGTACCTCTGAAAACAGTAAGTTTGTTTCCTAACATTTCTTCTAACCGACCCTGTTAAGACCTTGCAGCCTATTTGCCGTCCACCATATTATTTGTGAAATGAGCAGATTATAAAATTAATAATCCGAAAGGTTCTGTGGAAATGTAATTCCGCATACCGTACCCAAATGACCCCCAGTTGCCTCGTTCCCTTATCTGTCGTGTGCAGTATAAACCTTGTTTACTATGTGATATTGCCACAACCTATAAGTCTTACAAGAGAAATCTTAGTAGTTCTGTCAGAGCAGTTACATAAATGAGCGTCACCTTTCATTATTTAAGCTATAATTCAATTATTAGCTTCAATTACTTACAATTCACTTATTGTTTGATTTAGAGAATCTAAGTGACGTTTAAAATTTGTTAAAATAAAGTATTTTTACAATTTCTTTAGTATAATGCACAGTTTTGAGTTGTTTTAGTTTGAAGTGTTCAAATGGCTGCCATTTTGAAAATATGCGTTTTGGAATATTGTCTTTATTCTACAAAGGGAATGTACTATATCAGGGTGGCCACAGAATTCCGGGAAAACTGGGAATTATGCGGGAATAATAAGCACCGGAAAACCGAAATATGTGGAATTCTGTGTAACCGGAAAAGTGTATGCAGGAAATAATAAATCACCTTATATCGTATTGCGGGCATAATTAGATCCTCGGAGTGTACCGCAGGTATGAAACAACCGTCAAAACGTATTGTGGGCGTAAAATGATGGTCATAACGTACCGAGGATCTGAAATGCCTCTCGGAAAATATCGTGAGCCTAAAAAGGCAATCATAACGTCATGCGGATATATCAAACCCGCCTCTTGGAACATACTGTAGATCTGAAACATCTCTCGGGACGAATCGCGGGCTTAAAAGAGCAATCGGAGAGTGTTGCGGGTAATAAACGGGTCTCGGAAAGTATAGTGGGGTTTAAAATGACGATCGAAACGTACTGTGGGGGTAAACATGGCCCATGGTGATAGAAACATACCGTGAGGGTAAAAAGATCGGTATGTATCACGGACG
This sequence comes from Matsumurasca onukii, assembly GCA_018831715.1. Lineage (NCBI taxonomy): Eukaryota > Metazoa > Arthropoda > Insecta > Hemiptera > Cicadellidae > Matsumurasca > Matsumurasca onukii. The sequence goes on from CM032067.1 coordinate 3,266,591, forward strand.
AAAAAGGGCGATCAGAACGTACCGCAGGTCTTGGACATCCCCCATAACGTATTGCGGGCGAAAAGGGCGATCGGAAAGTGTCGCGGGTAATAAACGGCTCTTGGAATGTATTGTGGGGTTTAAAAAGGCGATCGGAACTTACCGGTGTAAAAAGGCGATCGGTATGTATCATGGGATAAAAAGGCACCGGTATGTATCATGAGTAAATAGACGATCGAAAGTGTCGCGAAAGTAATAAACGGTCTCGAATGTATCATCGTGGGGTTTAAAAGGCGATCGGAATACCGCAGCGTAGTGCTGCATCGTATTTACACAGGCGCAAATGGGCGATGGAAAGTGACGAAAATAAATAGCTATCGGAATGTATTGTGGTTTAAAAGGCCGTGGGACAAACCGGGTCTAACATGTCTCAAAATGTACCGCTGGGCGAAACGGCGATCAAGAAGGGTCGCGGACTTTAAACGAGGATTGGTGCAGACTGTGGGAGTAAAACGGTCCTCTGCAACAGTGGAAGTGCACCGGGAAAATTTTCATATTGCCGGGAAAAAACCGGGAAATATGCGTGAATTTTACCCAGCTGCTACTTCTGTGGCCACCCTGTATATACAAAACCTTGTCAAATTTCAAAAAAATGAGTCAAATAGTTAAGAAAATAAAAAATATTAACTGAAAAACACAAAATGGCGGCTGGCAGCCAAAGGAAAAAAGGTAAACTCACCATTTTCCACTTGTTTTAGCTCAAGGAACAAAACCCCAAAGTTTAGACTAGTATTAGAGGGACGTGCTGTATATTAGAGGTGTGCGAGATCGAAACAAGACTTTTTTTCTTGACAAGAATTTTTACTCTCAAGAAGTTTCAGAGGAGAAAAAAAATAAAAACCTAACAAAATTTCTAATATCATAAAATTGATTAGAAATTATTTTAAACTATTTTATTTTTAAATTATTTTTGATTTTTGCTGTAAACTAGAAGATTTGTTCCAAATATAAGTGCCAGCAGTTTGAAATAACGGACGAGATAGAGGCTGATGCAATATTTATATTACAAAGTTAACAAGCTGTTCTAGATGGCAGTCAATGCCATGCAATTTTCTCTAGCCATTCAATAAATGCTAGCCTACACGACTAGTCACTTAAATCGATTAGTTTTGATAGTTCACTCTTCACTGTCTTCTATTTTGAAATTATCGGAACAATGGTTAAGTTCGAGAGTTTTGGCTTTTAATCTATCAAACATTACCATCTGATCAAGTGATGCCATTATTGCGTTTTCTGTTAGAACCTCGTTTTGTGACTTGTCATCAAATATGATGTAATTTATCAAGATTTTAGCTAGCGACAGCTTGATAATATATTTTTTCACTCTTTTAAAATGTAAAATAACAATAGAACATAATTATTGATAATTTAAAACTGGACTAATATTTATTTATGTGTACAATACTTAAACTATGAGAACATTCAGATAAAATAAAACACTTTAGTGACATTACACTTTCAATATTACCATAATATCCTAGAACAACTGAGCAAACTACTTAATAATAGCACAATCAAATGAATAGGATGAAATATTTATCAACATTAATAATTCTTGTCTCAATCTTGATTCTTGAGATCTTGGCAGACCAGCTCTTGCACACCCATACTGTATGTACCGGATAGTTTGGCGTTTTGATAGTTCAAAACTTCTTCAGTCCAAAAATAATTAAAGTTTATTTTATCTAAGATTTTAAAAATTGTAAATTTTAGAGGTTTAACCTTTGTTTGTAGTGGATGTGGCATGAGTTACATTTACATTGCTCGGATTACTTGGAGAGACATCACACGATATGTCCCTTCGAAGAATCCAACTGTGAGAAAACACAGAAGAAATTATCTTGCTCAGGAGATAGAGCTTAGTGTGAAGTATGCAACAAGACATATTCTGATACAAGCAGCCTCACTAACCATAGACCTATTCACACTGGAGAAAAACCAATCAGTGTGAATTGTGTAAGAAGACATTTAAACAAGTAAGCAGCCTCACTCAACACAGACTTAATCACACAGGAGACAGACCTTTCAAGTGTGAATTGTGTAAAGACATTTAAACAAGTAAGCAGCCTCACTCAACACAGACTTAATCACACAGGAGACAGACCTTTCAAGTGTGAAGAGTGTGAAAAGACATTTAAACAAGTAAGCAGCCTCACTCAACACAGACTTAATCACACAGGAGACAGACCTTTCAAGTGTGAAGAGTGTGAGAAGACATTTAAACAAGTAAGCAGCCTCACTCAACACAGACTTAATCACACGGGAGACAGACCTTTCAAGTGTGAAGAGTGTGAAAAGACATTTAATCAAGAAACCCTCACACACACAGAAAGAGAGCGAGCCCTAAAAGGGAAAATAGTACATGGTCCAAGTGTTCTGAAGAATCCATACTTCTCGCTACATCAGCGTTCTACAAAAGACTAGGAATAGTGTGCTAACTTACCTACCAATTTATCGTGGTTATTTACTGTAGCCCTGTGTTTCTCCAAAGTGTTGTACTTAATCAACTAACACAAACATTTAATGTCTTTTTACTGGCTTTTACTCTACAGTATTTCTTGTCTAAATTTCTGCCATTGTTAAAAATAGATTCTCCTTGATAATGAACTGGAATAGGGTGCTCAAAAGGGTTTCTGGTGTTAAACTTTTGGCTGAATCTTCAAGTTCTACTTCCTTTAGCGATCGAGTGTCTATTACAGTTCAACACTACCTCATTCTACAAACAGTCACACTATCATGATTCTAGTATCCAAGATTTTAAAACTTGTGAATTTTGCAGGTTATACCTCTGCCTGTGTTGGATGTGGCATGAGTTTCACCACCTCAGATAACTGGGAGAGACATGACAAGATATGTTCCCATCTGAAGAATCCAGCAGTGAGAATGAAACACAAGAAATTGACTCACCCAGGAAATCTTAAGAGTGAAGTATGCGAGAAGACATTACATCATTCAAATAGTCTTACTAAACATAGATTTATTCACAGAGGAGAAAAGCCTTTCAAGTGTAAAGTGTGCGAGAAGACATTTGCTCGCACAGGCCTCTTAATAGACACAGATTAATTCACACAGGAGAAAAGCCTTTCAAGTGTGAAGTGTATGAAGACATTTACGAAGTGCACCTCACTCAACACAGACGTCACACACGGAGAAAGACCTTAAGTGTGAAGTGTGTGAGAAGACATTTACTGTAGCAGGCAACCTGACTAAACACAGACTTATTCACACGGAGAGAAACCTTTAAGTGTGAAGTGTGTGAGGACATTTGCTGAAGCAGGCAACCTCTAACACAGACGTCTTCACACGGAGAAAAAGACCTTTTAAGTGTGAAGTGTGTGAGAAGACATTTACTGTAGCAGGCAACCTGACTAAACACAGAATTATTCACACGGAGAAAACCTTTAAGTGTGAAGTGTGAGAAGACATTTACTGAAGCAGGCAACCTCACACTAACACAGACGTCTTCACACGGGAGAAAGACCTTTTAAGTGTGAAGTGTGTGAGAAGACATTTACTCACAGGCCATCTTAATATGCACAGAATTATTCACACAGGAGAAAAGCCTTTAAGTGTGAAGTGTGTAAGAAGACATTTATAAAGAAAGCCAACTCACTCAACACAGACTCATGCATGCAGGAGAAAGACTTTTCAAGTGGTGTGTGAGAAGACATTTACTCATTCAAGAAATCTTCAGACATAGATTATTCACACAGGAGAAAAGCCTTTAAGTGTGAAGTGTGTGTGAAAAGACATTTACTGAAGCAGGCAAACTCACTAGACACAGACGATTCACACGGGAGAAAGACCTTCAAGTGTGACGTGTGAGAAGACATTTACTCAAGTAGGCAACCTCTCTAAACACAGATTTATACACAAAGGAGAAGGCTTGTGAGTGTAGGCCTGAGCTGTAAGTGTGAAGTATGAGAAGACATTTACTCAAGCCAGCAACCTCATTTAACACAGACGAGCATACAGGAGAAAGACCTTCAATTGTGAAGTGTGTGAGAAAAGATTTTATTTAGATTTTTCTTTGCTTTCACACATATATTGTGAGACCATATGCTAAGTGATAATGGATTAGTGCATAGTAAATTGTTTTAGTGTATCAATTCTACAACATTGAGACATAATTTTCAAAGCATAAAGACCATCTTACTTTTTTAGAACTGTTTTGATATATCTGTATTTACAGTCAAATTATGGTGTACATATAAACCTAAGATTTAATACATTCAGTTTGTTTTAATTCTTCATTGTCAATCTGTCTGAGGGTTGCTATTTATGTTTCTGACCTAGGGTTGAAAATGCCAGAATTTAACGACCTATTCGGTTTTATTCTTTTTTTTAATGTTCTCCTTGAAGATATATATATATACTTTTGCAAGCGTTGAAACCTATTTTCAATGGACTTTTCCCTCAAACTAAGTACTTCAAAACATGGGCTTTGAGCATAACAACTGCTTCTTACAAGTGTAAGAAACCGTTGCCACCTTAGTTTTTTATGTTAGGAGCGAAAATTAGTCATTAGGTGCCAAATTATTGCTGTCACGAAGGATGAGTCATAAATTCAATGTTTACTCTGTCAAAAGCATTGCTTCAGCTGGTCTGTAACCTTTCGCACTGTCATGTTGAAGGATGATCGTCTATTCTTTGACTTTTCTCAAAGTTTCTCAAAAGGCGTCCTGGCAAACAAATAGTGGTGTACCATTCCAAATTGACCGTACCCTGGATTGCTCTAATGCCAGACACCTCAAGACCGATCGATTAAATAGGCAACCATTTGCATTTATGTGCTTCTTTAAATTCTTTGGTGATTTAACTTGTTCTGAAAGGCCAATACGGTGGATTGCTGTTTTGTTTCAGGATAATATGATTATATCCATGTTCATCATCTGTGCAGAAATTATAAACTGTTTTGATGCACCTTGTGTGAATTCCTCAACACTTTCTTGCATCATTCAACAAGCTTCCTTTTCACCATTTGCGAGGTTATGCAGAGTATCCAGCATGAACAAACCTTTTTCATACAAAATCTTATTAAATACTTGTCATACTAATGCCCGTAGGTGCCTCAATCTCATGATATGTCATGACAATCATGCTTCATCAACTCATGCACAGCTTCGATGTTTTCTGGCACAACAAGCCGATGTTGAGCGACCTTCATCAGGGTTAGTCCTGGAGTGATCATCGACCACGACGAATTAAGTTAAACCAGTTCTTAACCAAGCTGGCAGGAGAGCACTTCATCACTAAATAAAAATTAGGTTCATAAGTGCACTCTTGTGCATTATCCAGGCCACGTCAAAGTGACAAAATTATTGCATGAAAATTTCCCGCGAGTTAATTCTATTTTCACCAAACATCAAATTTTTCAGCCTAATATCAAAACCACTTAAAACAATGAAATCAGGTTTTTATTGAGTTGTGTTTAAAAATGTGAATTTTTCACTAGAAACATCAGCTGGTGTCTAGCACCAATCAGTCATACCAAGGCCAGAAACATAAATAGCAGCCCTAGTATTCAAACATATTTTATTCTTACATTTTTTGTGTTGAAAATTCAATACAGTTGGTTTTCATTGAATTCATCAGCATATTCTTTTAATCTAATAATTGTTTAACTAACGCAAGATTGATATAAGGACTAACTTGACGGATTCAATATTGTTATCTGAAAACAGGACACTAGGCGTGTCATCAGCGTACAGATCCTGTACCTTCTTGCATAGTCCACGGTATTACCTCAAATAACAAAAACAGCAGAGGACCCAATGTAGACCCTGTGGGACTCCATTATTAATTGACCAATGTACACATTTTCTTCAAAATCCTCTGAGAGAGAAACATTACAACCCTATAACATCATCCCATAGAGTATTTAAAAGAAAATGTTGCTATTCAAAATAAATTGTATGTGAAATGTGGCATTTAAAACCTGATTTTGTGTCATTTTTAAATTGGTGTAACAAAAAATAAGTTAAGATACAACATTTTTCTTTGTGTCGTTGAATTTGTGTTGAAATTCCCTTTCTTTTGAGGTGCCACAAGGAAGGGGGGTTTGTATTTAAGAAACTTGGGGGCCCCCGCAAAGTACATCAAAACAACTTCAGAATCCTATGAAAACATTCCCCAAAGGGTTTTAAAATATTTTCTTTTTCAAAAGTGGGGAGGGGGGACAAAACTCACCCTGAAACTTAGATAATTTATGATTAAGACTAAGGGCCAGTCGGTTGGAAAAATGCTCATTTTATCCTCCCGTGTTTTTAATTAGACTCAAAACGGGAAACCTTACTGGCCCGAACACTGAAAGGATTGACAGATTGATAGCTCTTTCTTGATTCAGTGGTGGTAACGCATGGCTGTTCTTAGTTGGTGGAGCGATTTGTCTGGTTAATTCTGATAACGAATGAGACTCTAGCCTACTAACTAGACGTATCTGGTATCCAAATAGTGCTACCAGCGAACATGACTCTTCTTAGAGGGACAGACGGCTTCTAGCCACACACAACACTGAGCAATGCATAAAGTGGGAAAGTTGATCTAACATCCAGTTAGGGCTATGAAGTTATTTAAACAACTTTGTCTAGGTCTCATTTATTGAATAAGTTGTTAAAATTACAATTAAAGTGCAGATTGATAATACAACCGATCGCCACGTCCAGTAATCCAGCACTACGACAGTTTGTGTCAGCACGATGGCAGTGCTGGGCAACTTCCCTGCTCTTTGATACCCTACTGTACTATTGTGGTGGTTAGATGATCAGAGAAAGAATTATGCTACCTTTCTGTTAGTTCTACTTTTTAATCTTAGACCTAGTGGATAACAGTTGTAGAAGCCTACTTTAGACTAAACCTGCAACTTGTAGGAATCAAAACATGTTGGTTAAGCAAGGTAAACCTCACTGTGAAAGGTTGCTGACTAGTCAACTTTGTAAACAATGAAAGAAGTTGAATTATTGCTAGAAGAAGAAAGTAGGCTAGGCTACATTATTCTAAGAATTCATGTAGTTTGCTCTTCCTAATTTAGAACACCTGTTGCAACAATTGTCTATTATTTGTAAAATTTCGAATGCTGCCTAATCCTAAGTTGGATATTAATACTTTGGTAACCAGTTTGAAATTTCAAACCGCATTAAAATGAATTAAGTAAAAAACGACTGATAGTAATGACCGTGTAGCCTAACTAAATTATCAGGGTCATCTTGACAAGGGTAGAGAAACAAAATATGTGTAGCAAAAACAAAATTAACTCACAATTCTATATTAAAATGACAGCTTACTTACACTTGGTAAAATACTTTGCTGCACGTTTCCCTAAATAAAATTTATTTCAAAACAACTAGACATTGATAACGAAATGATTAAAACAACACATAAATAAAATAATGAACAGTCATAAGATTAGGCTACTTCTTCTTCTTAACTTGACAGTTGTGCATTTTTTTACCAACTTTTTCGACATTAAAGAGCACAAACAGCTGACAACGTTGAGCATTTTGTGGTGTACCAACATAATCAGATCGTGCAACAAAATGTCCAACCTGCACTGTATTATTTTCTTTAAGTAATGTTTATATATATTTACATTTGATTTTTAACTTAGTATTAAATTTTGTTATAATTTTATTATTCAAATAAACAAAACTTTTACTTTATTGTTGAGTTTTATATTTTAAAATATAATGTTTATATGTTATTCAATAGATCTAGTCACCTTTCTGTTATACTTTCTGTGAGTTCAGAACATTTAACATATAGAAATTCAATTTAGAAAAGGTGTATTGCCGTTAGTAAACCGATTTGATTTGATTTAGATAATTATATCATCCCATACAGTATGCTAATATATATTAGCACGTGTTGTTACAATTAATCTTCACGGTTTATCATGTTGTACCTTAGAGTTATTATTATCTATCATTTTAGTTATCATGACAATAATTGTCTTGTATGTTGTTCTCATGTCAATCCAATCCGATGTCTGCTGTGACATCAACCTTTCATCAGGAATCATATCTTTGTGTCATATTTTGTAGAGTGGTGTATCCGTTAATTAATAGCTTTAAGCTTATCGCACACAGGGAGCGCGCCGCGCCTCGCCTCGTCATCGAGAAATATTCCGGTTGATAACATTGCATGTAATTAAATGAGGACGCGCACACCGTGGAATTGTTCCGCTGCCGGAACTCTCGGTAGAATGCGGAGTGGAATTTTTCCACTGTGGAGGCGAGCGCGGTTACCTTTCGGGTGTCTTCGCTACCCCTCGTTCAACCTTCGGGACCTTTGTTTGGCCAGTCAGGCAGGCCACCACTCTGGCTCTAAATTTTAAATGAGATATAACTTAACCTTAAACAAACGGCTGATATTTCTTCTGGAGAATTTGGTCTTCTGTAGTATTTTTCTTCTCAATTAATTGGTCTTGGCACACCCAGTAGATCGTTAAACTTTTTCGGGGACATTTTAAAATATTAGGAAAATTTTCGCTTGTCCTTTAAAAATCTGGAAAAGATGGTGAAACGTCCCGTATGTCTCCCATTCTCGTTTATTGGACCACTCTGTCTCCTCTCTTTTCCTCCTCTTTCACTCTATTCCATTACACACACTCTAAACTGGCAGGCACGATACAGAATTCCGTCGCGAGAAAAGGGCGGCCAGAACGAGAAGCATGAGCCGCCCTTGGAAAGGACCACAAAATAACCGGTTTTTAAATTGCCTAGTGCTAGTCAAAAGGTTTCCATAAACATTTTACATTTAAAAATAATGATTTCTCTTCATATTCATATTACTGGTAATGTAGTAGGTTATTTTTTTATGGGGAGTTAACTAACTTTAAAATTCTTAAAACACGTTATTTAGCTTTGAAATTTCAAATCCCTATGGGTGGAGGGCGCTGTGTTGAGTCTGCCTGGGCGCATGCATGCTCGAGCCGCCCCTGTTGACCCTTCCCAAGCACAAGTATCTTTAGGGGAGTAGTTCCAATATGAAAAATGCTAATGTTATTGTACTTACTTATGCATGGAATAAACACATTTCATTTCAAAAATAGACCTGGACTTTAGCCATGGTTGTTGTTGTGTAAATGTCCTAATCCATATACTTGTTGTTAAATTAAATTAACCAATAATCAACTTTATTGTACACAACATTACAATATTGCATTAAGTAATGTAATATCGTAATACAGTACATTGTTTTTATAGTATCAATACAATTCTCGCTGCACGATGAGTTTTTTGTAGTCTGTGTTTCAAACCATAGTGACGTCAGGATGAGTGATTTTTGAACTTTTATTGAGTGGAATACTTTACCATTTCAGCATGTTTGATATTGATTTCGCGACTAAATGATTTGGCTGTGGTTCACTTGGAAGCAGTAAACGCTATATCACAGGCAGTAATATACAGTCTAACAATGGCAGTAAATAATCAGGTACTCACTAAGAATTTACTTTGACAATATTATTGGCATCTCTATGATAATAAGCCTCAAACACTTCTAAAATCTTTTAATGAAATTATGAGTAGAAATCCTTGTTATTAGAGCCATGTATTAAATCATCTAATAATTGCTGTTTGTGTTGTAGATGGAGACAACTGATACATTGGAATCCAGTTTTCACAACGGACTATGTAGGTTCAAGCACACAATCACTCTCCGTAAGTAGTTTGTCTGTGGTACTTTTACCTAATTCCTCAATACAGCAGTTGTAGTTCCTAAAAGTATTTATGTCATACTTTACTGGAAGTTTGTAGTTCCAGAAACTGCTCTAAATATGTTGTAGAACCTATCTAATAACACTAGTACATTACCTACAGTCAGGCGGCACCATACGTGTCTCATGATTTAGGCCATACGGGTAAGGTTTGCCAAACATAAAGCCTGCTCTACCTTAACCGGCTTGGCCTGCCTAAAGCTATTCAGAGGTCACCTCAATCTAGGCCTGCGAATTTTTACCCCGTCGAATTAAAGGCTTTACATCATACTTTACTGGAAGATTGTAACTCCAGGTTTTGAAAATATGGGTTTCCTATTAAAAGACTACAGTAGAACGTCGACATCCTCAACGCCGGTTATCCGAAACATCGGTTAACCAAACGCAGAGACGGCAAGTTAAGAGTAAAGAATGTGTCAAGCTTTTATTCCTACATACTACTTGATCCAATGTTCCTGTGTTAACAAAATAAACCTAGGGTTCTTATGTATCTAGAGTTTGATTTACAGCGTATTTACCCTAAAGAGTATCATTAAAACACTAGTGTTGGTATTAAAATGCATTTTTTTTTGTAAAATGTTTGATTATCCGAAAACTAACCAACACCCCAATCACAAATTGGTTTGGATGATCGACGTTCTACTGTATGTATATAAATTACACTTCTAGTGCCATCGTTTGTTTGGTTTTAGCAGTTAAGACCATTAGAATAATTGTTCAATTATTTTTGTTCTTTCGTTTCCAGACCCCTATACTAAGTAACTTTTCAAACGCTAAAATTCCAGTATAGTGACTTTTTAGCACTTTTCTAAGTTCAAAACTTCCAAAAGGCCATAAAACAATGTTTTAACTTCAGGAAAGTTGCGGAAACCATTAACAACGATGTTTTTACAAAAATAACTAAACTAACTGAACTTAAGCTAACCTAACTTCACGATAATACCTTATTCAGCCTTTAGGTTAATTTGAAGTGGTTGACAGAGACTGCCTGCTGCTAGAGTGTGCTGCCTTCCGCTTTCGTAAAATAGTCCCAACTTTAAAGCCACTTTTAAATATGTTCAACATAAAAAATAAACTAACCTAACTTAACATAATCTAACTTCACGATAATAACCTATTCACCTTTAAGTTAGTTTGAAGAGGGTGACAGAGACTGTCTTCTGCCACACCGCGTTTGCGTCTCTCCCGATCGTAAAATAGTCCCAACTTTAAAGCCACTTTAAGCAAGATTTGATCAAACTTTGCCTTTAAGCAATTATTCCACTGTCTGTTTATTGCATTAATCTTCAAACGATGGTTCCTACTATTCCTTTATTCTCCAATGGAAAGTTGTATACAGTAATAACTTATACATATTGTAATTTTGTTCTCAGGAATTTCAATCCGAAATCAAACTTGAACCTTCTGAACAGTTTGAGGAAGAAGAATACAAGTATTTTACGGAAAAAGTAAGTTTAGATGTTAGGTAGTTAAAACAAATAAACCTGAAGATTTATGTAAGTTTTTAAAGTATTTTACACTTCCATTTTCATACGACAAACCAAACTGTGGTTTCTATTAACTTTCCAATGTAGGAAATTATCCAAAATCTTAGTAGTATTAGTCCAACCCTCAAGTCAGTATCTGTGTGGTCAATACCTGCTCAGATTACTTTTTACTAGGTTACATATATATTAAACAATATTAAGCCGGGTACAATACGTGTCTCTAGTATTCAGGCCATTAGAGTAAGGTTTGCCAAACATAAAGCCTGCTCTACCTTAACCGAACTTGGGCCTGCCTAAAGCTATTCAGAGGTCGCCTCAATTTAGGCCTAAGCAAATTTTTAACCCTCGGCGAATTTAAGGCTTTTCATCATACTTTACTGGAAGCTAGTAACTCGAGGTTTTGAAAATATGGGTTTCCTATTAAAAGACTATGTATATAAATTACACACCTGGTGCCATCGTTTGTTTGGTTTTAGCAGTTAAGACCATTAAAATAATTCTTCAATTATTTTGTTCTTTCGTTTCCAGACCCCTATACTAAGTAACTTTTCAAACAACCTGGGATTTGAGCAAACCTTGCCTATAAGCAGTTATTAAACTGTCTGTTTATCGCATTAATCTTCAAACGATGGTTCCTACTTTTTCTGATCCTTAATTCTTCAATGGTAAGTTGTATACAGTAATAACTTGTACATATTGTAACTTGTTCTCAGGAATTTCAATCCAAAATCAAACTTGAACCTTCTGAAAAGTTTAAGGAAGAATCTGGACAGTTTGAGGAAGAATCTGGACAGTTTGAGGAAGAATCTGGACAGTTTGAGGAAGAATCTGAACAGTTTGAGGAAGAATCTGGACAGTTTGAGGAAGAAGAATACAAGTATTTTACGGAAAAAGTAAGTTTAGATGTTTGGTAGTTTAAAAAATAAACCTGAAGACTTATGTAAGTATTTTACACTTCCATTTTCACACAATAAACCAAACTGTGGTTTCTATTAACTTTCCATTCTAGGACATTTTCCACCATCTTAATATTATTCCAACCCTCAAGTCAGTATCTGTTTAGTTAATACCTGCTCAGATTACTTTTTACTGGGTTACTCAAAAAGAGCTGCTACAAAAATAGCCTGGCAGTTTTGATGCTATCGGGATCCGAACTTGTCTAGATCCCACCAGGGAAGGTTAAATTAAATATCATTGAGAGGGGACGCAGCAGCAGGGTAGACTTCATGAGAAACTTGCCATAATCTTGGGGGGAAGGGGGGAGAGCCATCTTTCAAATTTATGTAATCGTAAAACGGGCTTATAATAATGTTATTGTGCATGGATTCTAGAACAGCCCAGGTTAACTATGGATTAGTAAAATTGTTAACACTCATCCTTGCAATGTGGCTGTTGCAAGCTTGTTGAGTGAAATCTGACATGTTTATCAATGATCCTTTGAGAAGGCGTACTATCTACTCTTGGAATGTGTAAAAAGCAACTAAAAATCACCAGACAATAATAAGTTATTTCTATGAGTACCTCTGGAAGGTTAAATAAAATTGTATTTTATCGTAGAAATAAACATTTCTGTAGTAAACAAACTTGTCTGTAGTTTTGAATTTTTCTAAATGTTTGCAGATTCCCAAAGCTGAGGTGAAAGAGGAAACCTCACAGAATTGGGAGACGGAAGAAATGGAGATTATCATCAAAAAGTGAGTTGCAATCTTGGAACATTTCAGTACTCAAAAGTTGTTACTCAAATAATTTAATAATAACGTATTTTGTAGCAAGTCCTTCAGAAACCATGTTCATCATGAGACCAAACATTATTTTCTTTGTTCTTATTTTCAGTTTGAAATGTTTGTTAAAATGCCTAATATACATAATCATAATTTTTGCCAATGATTTCATTTTACAATACATAAACTAGGCATTGTAAGTGTAAATATTTACAATAAAATGTTATTAAACGTAATAATTTGTTAAAAAATCGATTGTTGTCGTATCGTGATGGATTTGGTGTGGAGGAATGAATTTCTGTGTGGACTGAGGACCAAGAAAACCTTCCGCTACCGATGGATGATATCTGTTGAGCGGGCATTCTAGAAGACCAACTTTAACTTGAGGTTAACTGAGCTTTGTTTACTTTTCAGGAGGAGCCAGGCGCAGATGATCCTCTTGCTCCTGATCAACGTTTAAAGTAGAAGAGCCGTAATTATATATTTCAAGTGTCTGTACTAACATAAAATGCAACCCCACAGTGTAAACATTCAACCCTGAGTTACTGGAAATCATTCACGAATAAGCTGACTGGAAAAATATAAAACTACGTTTCAAATCCATGACTGGTTATAGGCTCTTTTACGCGGATTTGCAAGTAAAGCTATCCTTACAGTGTTTAGTGAACGTAACCAGTCCAAAAATGAATAAATATAATTATCATACATTGACCCACTGAGGGTTGCTATACAATTCTTATAGTATTCTTACCATACTATTCTTTATACAATATGAATAAATATATTTGTATTTAATATTTTTAGTTTTAACTGGTTAAAATGTTTACAGGTTGCCAATAGTGAGGGAAAGAGGAATCTTCACAGAATTGGGATGAAATTGAAGTTGAATATACCTTCAAAGAAGTGAGTTACCGTACGAGTTGTAACACACTCCAATGAAATGATGAATTTTGTGATGATGCTTGATTGTTGAACAAACATAAATTCCAGTGGCATAACCAGATCTGCTCCTATCTTGGAAACCGTCGAGCATTTGCAAACACCTTGAAATGGCTCTTACTTCGGTAGCCAACTCAAGATTTAATTGTCACCAAAACTAAATTGGAATTTAGTTTAAGAAATATATATGCAAAACTTGATATGTTAAGATTATTTTGTAATATCGGTAACAAACAAACTTAGACACAAACACTTTTAACCTAAAAATTTTGGATTTAACCGATAATAATTCATATAAAAAGTGTAAGAAATAACGTTGAGCTTTAAGATTTCAAAATGTTTGGCAAGGAGGGGAAAGTCTCGTTGGGCTTAGGGGTACCAATGTAATGAGCTTTAAAGCAATTCTCTCTATTCACCATTTTTAGCTTTGAATGTTTACAAAACTGCCTTTAAGATAAAATGCATATAGGCACTCATTACAGTATATCAAATCAACCATTGCCATTGATCTACAATATTTTTACATGAAATAGGCATTGGTCTATTTTCAAATACAATAAAATCTGCTTGTTTAAGACTATGGTAACTAAATTTGTATCATAACTATGATTGGTAACTCAACTAAAACTACATTAAGTCTGCATCTAAAATTCCTGTAGACTGTAAAAGTTTGAGCAATTTTCAATCTGTTTTTAAAATTACTGTCAAAGTTGTAACAGAAGCTTATGTAATTTATTAAAGAAAATGATAGTTTACCTGTAAGATGCTGTTTTGAAAACGTGTCAAAGACTATTGTCTAGTGTTATGATGATAACTCTTGAGTGCATGGACATTTCTTTCTTCAAAAGTTTCCAGTGTGCACAATATTGAGTTCAAAACTATTGCTTTTATCTACTTACGTAAAGGTTTATTTAGTTTGTGAGTTTTGTAAACGGACAAACATTTGCATAGGGCTTGCTCTGCTTAAACGAACCACGCTTTGCCTAAAGATACCAGATGTCACTTCTGTGGTCAGGCCTAAGTGAGTTGTACATCTCGGGGAAATAGACTTATTGCAATGTTGACTTAAACAAACTTTGTTTACATTTCAGGAGGAGATGGAGGATCCACTTGCTCTTGATGGAATGTCTGCAACAGAAGAGATGGTAAGTACATTTATCCTAAACATTCATGATTATTGAATTTTTTATAATATTCTGGGTGTTTATCAAATCCTCTCCTCTAGTGCAAAATATTAAACACATCTTTTAGGAAAAAGTTGAGGAAATAATTTAAGACCTTTCTAGAAAAGTTATTATATTGTGCTCTATATGTCCAGGAAATCTGTTACTGCAGTTTTACACCCTTACAGTATAGAGTGAACGAAATAACAAATTAAAGTACAGTCAACTTCTGATTAACCGCGAGACCGAATGGAGAAAAGAAAAATGCCGCCATCCCTCACAAAACAGACTATAATAGTGTACCATGTGACCTTGACTATTCCTCTCTGACTCAAGACAATATTAGTCCAAAAATAACAATTTTCCCCACCAACCGAATTACCCATCCTCCTCACGATAAATCTCACTAATTATTTAAGGTCTTTACATTGGTATAAGAGGGCATATAATTTTCTAGCGCGGTTGCAGGAGTTTTTGTTGTTATTGGAGTGGTTATTAATGATTGCGAACGATGTCTACTAAACGAACGTATCGTTTTGTTAGCACAGCAAAAACTCGACATGGTGCAAAACATTGATCGTGGTTGAACACTGAACAAACGTCAACCAGTATAACGCATTAACAACGGTGATCACGGTGATATATGAAAGATAACAATAACAACATAAACAATGACAATACTCCTTCGCCATCTTGTCACCATTTACTGGTTGCTGTGGTAACCAAATCAAGTGATCTGTCAAGAATTCGATACTAGCGCTCCAGATCACTCAGTAGCAAAAATAACAATAGCGTCCGATCTCGTGGTGCTCAAAATATGCAAATGCACCACTCACTGGAATCTGTTATCCTCATTTTTAATTATTTACATCTTTATATACCTTATTGTACATTAATTTTGTTTTTGCAGATTAACCGCGATTTCTTAATCGGAGTTGACTGTAGAGTAAAACTTAATCAAAGGTAAAATTTGAATCCAATTTGATGTTACAAAACCCTTATTAATTTGGCTGAGAGACATTCAAAGAAATGCTACAGCAGCATGTAACTTGTTGAACTAAATAGGCTCAAGTATTTACACACCTCAAGTGTACTGATTCCAAGAGTGCATTGAATAATTTAGGATCCTGCGGATGGATTGAGGCAGACTCGAGCTTACTCACTCGGTAAGCTGGTTCGATCCCCGCAGTCACCACTACAATTTGTAATGTGACTATACCGTGACGCTAGGTAAAGGTCGAGGTTGAGTGGTAGAGAGGACTTTATAGTCCTGACTTCGTCGTAAACAAGACAAACTTTACCTTTTTTAATATCAAATGTGGGTTTGTTTTCAGAATCTAGAGGACAGTGCCAAAGCAGCAAGTACTCTGAAAGCAGTAAGTTTGTTTCCTAACATTTCTCCTAACCAGCCCTGTTAAGACCTTGCAGCCCATTTGCCGTCCACCATATTATTTGTGAAATGAGCAGATTATAAAATTAATAATCGAAGGTTCTGTGGAAATTTATGTAATTCCACATACCATACCCAAATGACCCCCAGTTGCCTCGTTCCCTTATCTGTCGTGTGAAGTATAAACCTTGTTTACTATGTGATATTGCCACAACCTTTAAGTCTTAGAAGAGTAGACTGTCTACTAGAAGAGTGACATCAGCCGGTCACCAAGCGCTCACCTTCAACGCACTGATAGCGTATTGGAACGCTATCAGCCTCGTAAACCTGAGAACGTTGGTTCGAGCCTGGTTACTGCCAGTTACCTTTTTGCTCAGCTGAATTTCTATTGTACAGCAAACCAGTTACTTGTTAGTAATTTTATTCAAGCAAATAGTTGTAAATAAATTTGTCTTCGCTTTTATTCTTTGTCAACGGTTTTAATATTAAATCAAGAATTGCAACCAACCATACAGAGGCCTGCCGCCATCTAGCGGCCTTGACCTACTTGACCTGCAACGCCTGATAACAGCACCGCCTTATCATTATCTACTGCTCTGGAATTGCATTGCCTCCCGCACCTTACAGGCGTTACCTAATATTGCCTAAATACAGCATCCTATTCAATTTCTACAATCCGTTTACCCTCATTCACAAGTACGAGGGTAATATTGATTTTAAAATAGCAACATGTCAAATCACAAAGAAGTCCTGAAGTTTAAAACTTGTAAAACGGCTAAAGGTAACGTCGGAATTATTCATGAATCACATAATTACCGTAAAAGTAATACTCTAGCTAGTGGAGAAATCAATTGGAGGTGCACCATTAAGTCATGCTCAGCATCACTTAAAACCTGTGGGAGTGTTAAAACCATTAATAGCAAATCTGGATCGCACAACCACTCAGCAAGAGCCACAAATCCACCACTTTCGTCTGAGTCTACTACACCAACCACAAATTTTCTAAAAAATTGTCCACCAACTGACGATAAATCCACCGTATCTCAGTCATCGCTGTCAGACATTTGTTCAGACGCTGCTGCATCGCCCTCCTTGACCGAACTTGTCTCACCCTACATGACGATTACTCCTGTTCCTCCCAAGTACTTGCGTAAGGAGAGAGAAAATGAACATCTCAGACAGCGTGTAGCAGAGTTAGGAATTAACCACGCCTAACAAACAAAGCTATTGATCTGAGAGTTTAAATATTAAGTCTCAGGAATACAAGAAGATTATACCTCATCCTGCACTCAACGCACTCAAACTGTGACAGAAAATTCTACACAGACCGAGCAACTCTTAGAGCCTTGTACTGAGGATGTAAGTTTGAGAATTCTAACAGCGACAATCACTCACCACTTTTTTCTCCTGAACAAAACACTTCACCAATACAGCCGCCTCTGCTTCAACGCCTCTCAATGCACAGACCACAGCTGGAACTCTGAAGAAGAAAATACTGGGACTCGCGGAAATGTGCAGTCAGTAGTTTCATCTAATGTAATATTGAACGCGGATCCAGTGCGTTCCAGAGACAATACTGTTATTTGCTGACCAAATCGAAAGTATAAATAGAAATCAAAACCTTTTGAAAACAGAATCGCTGTTTTACATTTTATCCCAAACATCATGCACAACCAAAACATAGGCCTACAACAAACTGATCTAAATGATTTACGGAAATCCCTTTGGACTTCATTTCCTCAAAACCCTGTAAGGACAGTGAAAAGACCTCCGACACGCTAAAATTGATTGGAAAACGAAACTTACTTAAGAGTTTTAACAGAAACATACAAGAGTTCATTTCAATAACGGCTGCACTGGATATTTTATTCAAGGAAAACAACACTGCAAATTTCCAAAGAATGAAAATCTTTACGTGAAAGCGATTTCAATTCAAAAATCATTGAATGACCAAGGGAAAACTGCACCTCGCCTATTTTTTGGAGAAAGCTTCGACAAACCGAAAGAAAAACAACAAGTGAGTGAAGAGATGGGTTACCAAAAATGGAAAGACACGTCATCTAACTTAATTGTTTTCAAATTGGACAGAATCAGCAATAAGATAGACAGATTAAATCATCTTCTTTTGTCTATTCGATCTGACATAGTTGTTTTTCTCAGAGCATGGCCAAAATGAGGATCTTATTGCAAACACTCGCCTGACCAACTACAGTCTGGTTTCAGCGTTTCCAGAAATGAAAACAAAGGGAGGTGTTGCTGTCTTTAAACACAACGATGTTGAGAACGAGATAAAGACCCTAAATGTTGAGTCCACAGTATTCCTTTGGTTATAGTTTCTGCAATTTCAATCAAAGTAAACAAAACAACCAATCTTCACATATTAGGTGTCTATCGCCTCCTAAGAACAACAAAACAGCTTTCTTAAGTGCCCTTAAACGCTATCACCATAGTGAGCCCCTGGTTATCACCTAACAACATCAACCTGATAATTGAGACTTCAACGTATCTCTCAAACGATCCTCAGAAGTGACCAGCTCAATGATAACACAACAACATTGCCCAATCGACTGCCACCCACTAGAATTACTAATATGACTGAATCATCCATTGACATGTTATGCATATCATCTAGCTTCAGGGATGAAATAGAAGTGCGGTGTTATACACCGTATCTCAGACCATACTGGTCAGATATGCAAGGTGAACTTAGATATCTTGGAAAACTTCCACCCACTGTAACTCGCCGAGTCATCAACAACCATGCTTGGAGAATCTCAGGTCATCTCTCTCTCTTCAAGATTGGAGTAAGGTTTTGAGTAGTCGCTAGCCAGGAGGCCTACAACATCTTTATTTTTGTAATTTCTGCTCATAACTGCCCAGTGAAAACGCAAAACAAAAGATCTATCATTCTGTAGCATTTTTTTGACGTCAAACTCTCCAGCAAAGAACATTTTCTCACATCACAGGAGCTTTACTTAACCAATGGAAGAGAAGATGCCAGGGAAACTGCTAACTATTTCAAGAAATTAAAATGACCAGAAACTCAAAAGTTTGAGACGCGGAAGCTTCAGTGGCATACATATAGCGACAGTTCAAACAAACCAAAGCAGTAGTTTGAGTGTAATTAATAGTGAAAGGAAAGCCAAACAAAGTGATCAGCAGAACATTGGTTACATCAAGATATCAGAAACCATATAGTCGACAGCCCCAGGGAACTGGCTGAACATTTCAACGTAATATTTCACCCGATTGCTTAGAAGACCTTGGAAAACATCCAACCGAATGCCAGACCATACTATCCAACACCCCAAACATCGTTCTTCCACTAACCATGTTTCCCTGCTACTAAACGGAGCTACTCAAAATAATTGGATCTATGAAGAATAAAACCTCTTCGGGCTTAGACGAGTTCTCCTCGAAAATAGTCAAGTACTGTCAACAAGAACTGTTAATACCTTTGCTTCATATCACTAATCTTAGCTTAGCACAAGGTGTTTTCCCAAGCAAATTGAAATCTTCTAAAGTCATCCCTCTACATAAAAAAGGCAGCAAACACGAGCTTGGACATTTCAGACCCATTTCACTGGTGTCTACCTTTTCCAAAGTCATCGAGAAAGTGATACTGTCTAGAATAACAAATCACCTGATGCAAACAACGGAGACTGGATGCTCAACACGGTTTCAAAGAAGGAAATCTACTATGACAGCCTTGATTGATCTGATTGAATATTATAGACATGTCAAGATGGACAAAGAAGCCATGCTACCTAGATCTGAGTAAGGCTTTTGATTGTTTAAGTCATGGTCTTATTTTGAGTAAGCTTGAAACGCTTGGTTTCGGGAAAAGGTCAAATGGATGGAAAGTTACCTGAGTGACCGTACCAATTATCAACTACATCAAAAATTGAATAAAACCATAACATCTTACAGGTCTCAGCTACTCCGGTTATGTGAGTTCCTCAGGGTTCGTTTTGGGACCAGTGTTTTCATCTTATTCACATTCGATCTTCCCTGCATTACAGAACAGTTCAGCAAAGTTATATACGCTGATGACACAGTCCTTGTGTCATCGTGTACAAATCAAGAAGATCTTGAGATACAATCACTCGCTGCACTTAATCAAGCCAGAGACTACTGCTCAAGGAATGATTTAGTTTTCAATGAAGTTAAAACGAAGCAGTTGAATTTAGGACGAAGAAAGGATGAAATCTCGGGTTTACCAAATCTTGAAGTTGTAACTGCCACCAGCCATCTCGGAATTGTCATTGACGATCAACTGTCCTGGAAGCCCCACGCCATGGACTCTGCAGAAAACTGAGTACTGCCATTTACTCTGAGACGTGTCAACTAATCAGCACAACGGAAGCAGTTAGAACAACTTACTACCACTGTTTGAAAGCCGTCTTAGGTATGGCATCATTCTTTGGGAGGCTCCTCAAACCACAACATCGAACGCGGTGCTCATCCTGCAGAAGTGTGCCTTGAGAGTTATGGCAGGTCTAGATTGCGAGAATCCTGCAGAGACGCTTTTCCACAATGGGAAATTTGGACGGTATTTAACATATACCTTGGAGGTCGTGATGTTTCATAAGCTCAAAGCACCTTCCAAAGAACAAGACATTCAATGACTACAACACCACACGGTCGAGACTTCTTCGTCCCAGCTCACCACCTAAGAGATACCTAAAAAGAAGCAGCCTTACATGGGAGTTAAGTACTTCAACGCCTGCCACAGGACATTAAGAAATCCATCCCTGAGACGCTGAGAAACAAAGTCCACCAGTGGCTGACAAAACACCCGCTTTACAGTGAGAAAGAATTCTGGACTATTCCAATGTAATGAAAACCCAGCTCTGTAAACTTTGACACAATTTCATCTCAAAGATTGTAAATAAAAGCATGTTCTCTTTCTCTCTCTTACAAGAGAAATCTAGTAGTTCTTGTGCTTATAATTCAAATTATTACCATTACTTACAATTCACTTGTTGTTTGATTTAGAGAATCTGTTGTTTAAAATTTGTTAAAATAAAGTATTTTTACAATTTCTTTAGTATAATGCACAGTTTTGGGTTGTTTTAGTTTGAAGTGTTCAAATGGCTGCTTTTTTAAAATACAGTTGACTTCATCAACGGACCTCGCTGACCGATTCTGGATGGTCCGACCACCCTACAAAAAAAAAAATTAAAATAACGAAAAACATATTTTTGTTAAATACAGTATTTTAACATTGTTAACCGCTAGTAATTTAAACAATATTTAATGACAATATAGTGCACTAACGCCACGCTGACAATACCGAGCAGCAGAACGCAACTGAGTTCTGAGTTTGCGATCGATGCTGGGGTTGTCAGGATACACCACGCAGACTGGAGCAAGGAGGGATCCATAATATCAGGCTATCTACTGCGATCGGCGAAGTCACCCTCCCCGCCTGCACTGTCACAAATGTAAACAACAGTGAGTCACCTGCAGCTGATTCGTGGTGTGATATCTGTATTGTGATAGCTTGTGTATTGTGTCGGGTGATTAAATTGTGTGATTACGACGGTGGACAAACGCTAGCAGAAATGTTCATTCCTATGGAGGAATTTTAGTAAAATTAGAAACTTTTTACTGTAAATATGAATTGTGAAACTAGCATTTTGAACGAAATAAATACATTGTTGAACGTTAAATGTGTTTTTATTTCAAGACCCAGTGTGAGTACACCTACAGAGTGAGTGGTTTTAAGGTGTGTATTAGCTAAACACGTCAGTAAATCATCTGGACCTCATCTTGAGTCTATTTTATCGATCCTAATGCACCAGGATATGCTTATCGTATCCCCTATCACCGGATTTTGAACCGACCAATCTTCCGCCACATAAGTCCGCTCTATCAAGGGTCTACTGTATGCGTTTTGAATATTGTCTTATTCTACAAAGAAATGTACTTTATCAGGGTGGCCACAGAATTCTGGGAAAACCGGGAATAATAAGTACCGGGAAAAAACTGGGAAATATGTGTGAATTCTGGGTGTAACCGGGAAAAGTTTATGCAGGAAATAATAAATCACCATATATCAGGATATGGCATAATTAGACTCGAGTGTACCGCAGGTATGAAACAACCTTCAAAACGTATTGTGGGCGTAAAATGATGGTCATAACGTACCGAGGATCTGAAATGCCTCTCGGAAAATATCGTGAGCCTAACAAGGCAATCATAACGCCATGCGAATCACAAACCGCCTTAGAACATACTGTAGATCTGAAACATCTCGACGATCGCTGGCTTAAAGGGCAATCGGAGAGTGTTGCGTAGTAATAAACGGGTCTCGGAAAGTATAGTGGGTTTAAAAGATGATCAAACGCATTGTGGGGGGTAAACATGGCCCATGGTGATAGAAACGCACCGAGGGTAAAAGACGGTGGAACGACCGCATGAAAAGGCGATCGGTATGTATCACGGATCTAAAAGGGCGATCAGAACGCATCATAGGTCTTGGACATCCCATAACGTATTGCGGTGAAGGGCGATCGGAAAGTGTCAAAGGGTAATAAACGCTCTTGGAATGTAATGGGTTTTAAAGACGATCGAACTTACCGCCGGTGTAAAAGGCGATCGGTACGTCAAGGGCGTATGCAATAGCGCATCGGTATGTATCAAGGAGTAAATAGGCGACCAAAAGTGTCGCGAAGTAATAAACGGGTCTCGGAAAGTATCGTGGGTTTTAAATGGCGATTGAACCGCACTGGTGTAAAAGGTAATCGGTACAAATCAAGCATGAAGCGATCGGCATTTATCACAGGCGTAAATGGGCGATTGAAAGTGTCACGAGTGATAAATGGCTATCGGAATGTATTGTGTGGTTTAAAAAGGTGATCGGACAAACCGGTCTAACATGTCTCTCAAAATGCAATCACATGAAAACGATCGGAAGGGTCGCTGGACTTTAAACGAGGATTGGTGCAGACTGTGGGTAAAACAGTCCTCTGCAACAGGAAGTGCACCGAAAATTTTCATATTGCCGGAAAAACTGGAAATATCGCGGAATTTTACCAAGCTGCTACTTCTGTGGCCACCCTGTATATACAAAACCTTGTCAAATTTCAAAAATGAGTCAAATAGTTAAGAAAATAAAAATATTAACTGAAAACACAAAATGCCGGCAGCCAAAGGAAAAGGTAAACTCACCATTTTCCACTTTTTTAGCTCAAGGAACAAAACCCCAAAGTTTAGACTAGTATTAGAGGGACGTGTTGTATATTAGAGGTGTGGAGATCAAACAAGACTTTTTTTTTTCTTGACAAGAATTTTAACTCTCAAGAAGTTTCAGAGGAGAGAAAAAATAAACCTAACAAAATTTCTAACGCCATAAAATTTATTAGAAATTGTTTAAAATTATTTTTGATTTTGCTGTAAACTAGAAGATTTGTTCCAAATATAAGTGCCAGCAGTTTAGAAATGCAGAGATAGAGGCTGATGCAATATTTATATTACAAAGTTAACAAGTTGTTCTAGATGGCAGTCAATGCCATGCAATTTTCTTTCATTCAATAAATGCTAGCCTACACGACTAGTCAGTCACTTAAATCGATTAGTTTTGATAGTTACGACTCTCTTCACTGTCTTCTATTTTGAAATTATCGGAACAATGGTTAAGTTCGAGAGTTTTGCTTTTAATCTATCGCAAACATTACCATCTGATCAATGTGATGCCATTATTAAGTTGTCTGTTAGAACCTCGTTTTGTGACTTGTCATCAAATATGATGTAATTTATCAAGATTTTAGCTAGCGACAGCTTGATAATATTTTTTTCACTCTTTTAAAATGTAAAATATCAATAGAACATAATTATTGATGATTTAAAACTGGACTAATATTTATTTATGTGTACAATACTTAAACTATGAGAACATTCAGATAAAATAAAACACTTTAGTGACATTACACTTTCAATATTACAATAATATCCTAGAACAACTGAGCAAACTACTTAATAATAGCACAATCAAATGAATAGGATGAAATATTTATCAAAATTAAAAATTCTTGTCTCAATCTTGATTCTTGAGATCTTGGTTGACCAGCTCTTGCACACCCATACTGTATGTACCGGATAGTTTGGCGTTTTGATAGTTCAAAACTTCTTCAGTCCAAAAATAATTAAAGTTTATTTTATCTAAGATTTTAAAAATTGTAAATTTTAGAGGTTTAACCTTTGTTTGTAGTGGATGTGGCATGAGTTACATTTACATTGCCTCAGATTACTTGGAGAGACATCACACGATATGTCCCCGCCTGAAGAATCCAACTGTGAGAAAAACACAGAAGAAATTATCTTGCTCAGGAGATAGAGCGCTTAAGTGTGAATTATGCAACAAGACATATTCTGATACAAGCAGCCTCACTAACCATAGACCTATTCACACTGGAGAAAAACCAATCAAGTGTGAATTGTGTAAGAAGACATTTAAACAAGTGCCTCAATCAACACAGACTTATTCACACGGAGACAGACCTTTCAAGTGTGAAGAGTGTGAGAAGACATTTAAACAAGTAAGCAGCCTCAATCAACACAGACTTATTCACACGGGAGACAGACCTTTCAAGTGTGAAGAGTGTGAGAAGACATTTAAACAAGTAAGCAGCCTCACTCAACACAGACTTAATCACACAGACAGACCTCAAGTGTGAAGAGTGAGAAGACATTTAAACAAGTAAGCAGCCTCACTCAACACAGACTTAATCACACGGAGACAGACCTTTCAAGTGTGAAGAGTGTGAGAAGACATTTAAACAAGTAAGCAGCCTCACTCAACACAGACTTAATCACACAGGAGACAGACCTTTCAAGTGTGAAGTGTGAGAAGACATTTAAACAAGTAAGCAGCCTCACTCAACACAGACTTAATCACACGGGAGACAGACCCGTGTGAATTGTGCAAGAAGACATTTAAACAAGTAAGCAGCCTCACTAACACAGACTTAATCACACGGAGACAGACCTTTCAAGTGTGAATTGTGTAAGAAGACATTTAAACAAGTAAGCAGCCACACTCAACACAGACTTAATCACACGGAGACAGACCTTTCAAGTGTGAATTGTGTAAGAAGACATTTAAACAAGTAAGCAGCCTCACTCAACACAGACTTAATCACACGGAGACAGACCTTTCAAGTGTGAATTGTGTAAGAAGACATTTAAACAAGTAAGCAGCCACACTCAACACAGACTTAATCACACGGAGACAGACCTTTCAAGTGTGAATTGTGTAGAAGACATTTAAACAAGTAAGCAGCCTCACTCAACACAGACTTAATCACACAGGAGACAGACCTTCAAGTGTGAAGAGTGAGAAGACATTTAAACAAGTAAGCAGCCTCACTCAACACAGACTTAATCACACGGAGACAGACCTTTCAAGTGTGAAGAGTGTGAAAAGACATTTAATCAAGTAAGAAACCTCACACACACAGGAAAGAGAGCTTAGAGCCCTAAAAGGGAAAATAGTATAGGCGGTCCGAAGTGTTCCTGAAGAATCCATACTTCTCGCTACATCAGCGTTCTACAAAAGACTAGGAATAGTGTGCTAACTTACCTACCAATTTATCGTGGTTATTTACTGTAGCCCTGTGTTTCTCCAAAGTGTTGTACTTAATCAACTAACACAAACATTTAATGTCTTTTTACTGGCTTTTACTCTACCGTATTTCTTGTCTAAATTTCTGCCATAGTTAAAAATAGATTCTCCTTGATAATGAACTGGAATAAATTCTGGTGTTAAACTTTGGCTGAATCTTCAAGTTCTACTTCCTTTAGCGATCGAGTGTCTATTACAGTTCAACACTACCTCATTCTACAAACAGTCACACTATCATGATTCTAGTATCCAAGATTCTAAAACTTGTGAATTTTGCAGGTTATACCTCTGCCTGTGTTGGATGTGGCATGAGTTTCACCACCTCAGATAACTGGGAGAGACATGACAAGACATGTTTCCATCTGAAGAACACAGCAGTGAGAATGAAACACAAGACAATGTCTCGCCCAGGAAATCTTAAGAGTGAAGTATGCGAGAAGACATTAAATCATTCAAACAGTCTTACTAAACATAGATTTATTCACAGAGGAGAAAAACCATTCAAGTGTGAAGTGTGCGAGAAGACATTTGCTCATACAGGCCATCTTAATAGACACAGATTAATTCACACAGAAGAAAAGCCTTTTAAGTGTGAAGTATGCGAGAAGACATTTACTGTAGCAGGCAGCCTCACTCAACACAGACGTCGTCACACAGGAGAAAGACCTTTTAAGTGTGAAGTGTGTGAGAAGACATATACTGCAGCAGGCAAGCTCACTCAACACAGACGCCACACGGGAGAAAGACCCTTTAAGTGTGAAGTGTGTGAGAAGACATTTACTGAAGCATGCAACTCACTCAACACAGACGTCTTCACACGGGAGAAAGACCTTTAAGTGTGAAGTGTGAGAAGACATTTACTCTTTCAAGCTCTCTTCGTAAACATAGAATTATTCACACAGGAGAAAAGCCTTTAGTGTGAAGTGTGAGAAGACATTTATTAAAAAAGCCACCTCACTCAACACAGACTCATGTCAGGAGAAAGACTTTTCAAGTGTGAAGTGTGAGAAGACACTCTTTCAAGATATCTTCAGAACATAGAATTATTCACACAGGAGAAAAGCCTTTTAAGTGTGAAGTGTGTGAGAAGACATTTACTGAAGCAGGCAACCTCACTAGACACAGACGTATTCACACGGGAGAAAGACCTTTCAAGTGTGACGTGTGTGAGAAGACATTTAATCAAGTAGGCAACCTCTCTAAACACAGATTTATACACAAAGGAGAAACAAGGCTTGTGAGCTTGTAGACCTGAGCTGTAAGTGTGAAGTATGTGAGAAGACATTTACTCAAGCCAGCAACCTCATTTAACACATACGTATACATACAGGAGAAAGACCTTTCAATTGTGAAGTGTGTGAGAAAACATTTACTACAAGAGCTTACAATGTGTGAAAGTCAAAAGAAAAATACTTACTCTATCAAGCTACCTTACTGTCGGGGTATTCATGAGCTGGATGCAATAACATGATTGTTTGTATTAATTTTATGTTTTAAGAGGTTTTCTATTCCAAATACTAAAAAGTTTATTCTTGTTTTGTTAAATAACATCTTGTTTAGATAATTTAAATTAATAATAAAAGCTAATAGTTAATTTTGTATTTTTATAACTGAAAAAACACTGTTGATACTCTAAAGAGACTGTCTATTGTAATATTAAGATTTATTTAGATTTTTCTTTGCTTTCACACCATATATTATGAGACCATATGCTTTGTGATAATGGATTAGTGCATAGTAAATTGTTTTTAGTGTATCAATTCTACAACATTGAGACATAATTTTCAAAGCATAAAGACCAGCTTACTTTTTTTTTAGAACTGTTTTGATATATTGTGTATTTACAGTCAAATTATGGTCTACATATAAACCTAAAATTTAATACATTCAGTTTGTTTTAATTCTTCATTGTCAATCCTGATATTCAAACATATTTTATTCCTACATTTGGTGTTGAAAATTAATAAAGTTGGTTTTTATTGAATCCATCAGCATATTCTTTTAATCTAATAATTGTTTAACTAAGCAAGAAGATTGATATAAGGACTAACTTGACGGATTCAATATTGTTATTCGAAAACAGGACACTAGACGTGTCATCACAGCAGATCCTGTACCTTCTTGCATAGTCCACGGTATGCCCTCAAATAACAAAGGAACAGCAGAGAGTGAGGACCAAGGTAGACCTTGTGGACTCCATTATTAATTGACCAATGTAAAGATTGTGTATTATAAATGGACCTGATTAAACTTGTGTGTGGTACATCATTGAAAACATTGCCTATTATTAAGAGGTTTTATATTGCATTATTATAAACAACAATATTAATGATCTTCTGGAGATATTGGCAATTGAGGAAATGAATTTAAAACAGTAGGCCAATTATTAATTTTATTTGCACAGCTTTCAATAGCAAAGCTATCATCTTCAGGCTGTTACAAAAATTATAAAAGTAAAATATCATTGTTTTGACAGGTAACTAAAATGGTTATGTTAAACATATGTGATGGAAAATTTAGAAGAGGTTGAAAATAAATTAATTTGATATTTATAAAAGTATATATATATTGTTGGTGTTCTTGATGTGATTAGATCCAGTATTTTGAATTCTTAATAGGCCATCTCTTCATTATTAAGTAATTTATTTTTATGAATTGTTGATGAAATATGATTCCCAGGCATTAAGGTGTTGTGGTTTGAATGTTCTTACATCAGCAAGAAAATAAATGGATTAGTATGACATATAATTCAAAAGTCTGCCAGCTGAATTAAAAACATTTTCAAAAATAAAACTCTAAAAATATATCGTCAAACCTATTAATCTTAAAACAAAATTAGGCAACCCAAAGAAAAACATCCAAAATTAATATGTGGAATTTATGAAATTGGCTGCAATGAATGCTAGAAAACATATATTGACAGACTAAAAGATCAATTAATACCAGATACAAAGAACACTTGGCCCACCTAAAATATGGAAGATCTGAAAAATCTGCAATTGCAGCACACACCATAGCCACAGGACATTCTTTTAACATAAATAATCTTAAATTAATAAACAAATCGCCAAACCACAACACCTGAATGCCTGGGAATCAATGCCTGGGGTGGTCATAGCTCAGTGACAGTTGTGTATGTGGCCACCAAATAGCCCGTTCGATTCCCGGCGAGTGATAACTTTTCACGATGGCTATTCGTGATTCGAAGTCAATGTTAATCCCTGGTCCATGCCATTGGTTATTGGGTTTAATTAATGACCCAATCTAGAGAACAGTTGGCCCTAGTTTGTAACAAGACTACACCTTATCATCCATCAAAAACACTCATTACACTCACCTCCATCCCATTCACCTTAAAATACCCTCTAGGAGTGGTCGGTGTCTGAGATCAAAGTATCAAAGTAAGTATCAGTATCATATTTCATCAACAATTCTGATAAAATAAATTACTTAATAATGAAGATGGCCCTATTATGAATTCAAAATTACTGGATCTAATCACATCAAGAACACCAACTTGATATATATACTTTATAAATATCAAATTAATTTATTTTCAACTCTTCTAAATTTTTCCATCACATATGTTTAACATAACCATTTTAGTTACCTATCAAAACAATAATATTTTATTTTATAATTTTGTAACAGCCTGAAGATGATAGCTTTGCTATTGAAAGTGCTTGTAAAAAAATAAAAAATTAATTATATTGGCCTACTGTTTTAAATTCATTTCTAACAATATTAATATTTGAGTTTTGTACACTTTCCTACTTCTTGATTAACCAAATTCCTGTAGATTTAATCACATTAGCGCATTTGACACTTTTGTGTTGAAGTATTCTGATTTTGAGGTTTTATGTTCTTTCTTAGATTTTTTCTTTTGCTTTAAGGTATCAGCTAGTGTTTTATCCCTATTCATTCGAACTAATAAATAAATTAATAAATTAATATAAATAACAGTTGAAAAGGCTACAAAATATACCGGCTTTTATTGAACATTTTAGAAGTCTTTTGTTTACTACTGTAAATCAAACTACAATTTTTTTGTTTGTTTTTTTCAATAAATATAAATAAAAGAATAGTTATTGCGGAAAAAAATTCATGTTATGCAATTGTCATTGATAGATTAAACTAAAATTGTCCATGCGTTCTGACGTTGAGGTCCCATTCAAACTATCCTACTTAATTCTAAGATATCACTCTTTTGGCTTTTTAGATCTTCGGTAAACCAAATAGTTTTGTTAGAAGTTTTTCTAGTTACCTAAATTTTTGACCGTTGACAATATGATAATATAGAAATAGGTTTCCAAAGACATCATACTTCATTGATACAGGAGCCTGATAAACTTCCAACCATGACTCCAAAGTTAATGAAATGTCTGACAAGTACTTTAATAT
This sequence comes from Matsumurasca onukii, assembly GCA_018831715.1. Taxonomy (NCBI): domain Eukaryota; kingdom Metazoa; phylum Arthropoda; class Insecta; order Hemiptera; family Cicadellidae; genus Matsumurasca; species Matsumurasca onukii. The sequence continues at coordinate 3,297,074 of CM032067.1, forward strand.
TTTGATTTTTTAACTCTCTTCAATATTTTTAGTTTGCATCTCTTGTCCAACTAATAGAAATATGTATTCAAAATTTCATAAAGCTGTGCATCATGATCAGATATCTCGGTTTTGACACCGTAAGCTATTATTTTAACTTATTTATATTAGTAAGACAATTGTCAATAGCAGTAGTGTCAAGGGTCCTGGTGTGAAAATCTACCTGGTAGGTTAAGCCATGTGACTTTAATACAGGGTCAGGCAAAAGTGTGGAAACGCATTTATAACTTTTTAACCAGTTTTTCCAGCGCAACCTAACTCGGTACATTTTATTAGAGTAAACAAAAGTACCTTTTAATGCATACTGACACTTTGCCCCAGTTTTGGGGATTGGGGTAGCCCCATAATTTTCATAGTGAAACCCCATCGAGTGACACCCTCATTTTGAAGGTCTTATAAACTAAGGTTGATGAATGCTGAAAATTATGTCTTTATCTCAGCCCAGAAAAAAATGGTGATAAATTTAAGGTTATAAAACAACCTCTGTTGAATTTGCGTTTATTCAATATCATTAGAGTATTTCGAATGTAGGTATAAGAGATTATGAAAACTGTCTCGTTGTTTGACTCTCGTGGAGCAACCCTCCTTTACTAAACCGGTAAACCCTTTCAATTTATGGGCTTCCTCAACGATTTAACTACCCGATTCAAATTAATAGTCAGAAAGCGTTGACCTTTCTTGTCAGTTTGTAGAATTTCCGAGGAGTTCAATGTCTACCAGTATCATTTGGTCTTTATTTGTGGTCAGTTCAGTACTGGGTTTTATCACTGATGCACCATGGAGCTTAGTGAAAGAGAACGCATAACGATACTAATGATGGGGACCGTACAAGGTCCTATCGCCATTTGTGTGGGGTCACATTAAAGACGTTGTATACAAAAACAAACCCGAGAGTATCGAAGACCTAAGAGGAAAATAGTACAGGCGGTCCGAAGTGTTCCTCAAGAATCCATACTCCTCGCTACATCAGCGTTCTACAAAAGATGAGGACTAGTGTGCTAACTTACCTACCAATTTATCGTGGTTATTTACTGTACTCTTGTGTTTCTCCAAAGTGTTGTACTTAATCAACTAACACAAACATTTAATGTCTTTTTACTGACTTTTACTCTACAGTATTTCTTGTCTAAATTTCTGCTATTGTTAAAAATAGATTTTCCTTGATAATGAACTGGAATGGAGTGCTCAAAAGCATTTCTGGTGTTAAACCTTTGGCTGAATCTTCATGTTCTACTTCCTTTAGCGATTGAGTGTCTATTTACATTACAGTTCAACACCACTTCATTTCTACAAACAGTCAAACTATCATGATTCTAGTATCCAAGATTTTAAAATATGTGAATTTTACAGGTTATACCTCTGCCTGTGTTGGATGTGGCATGAGTTTCACCACCTCAGATAACTGGGAGAGACATGACAAGATATGTTCCCATCTGAAGAATCCAGCAGTGAGAATGAAACACAAGAAATTGACTCGCCCAGGAAATCTTAAGAGTGAAGTATGCGAGAAGACATTAAATCATTCAAACAGTCTTACTAAACATAGATTTATTCAAAGAGGAGAAAAGCCTTTCAAGTGTGAAGTGTGCGAGAAGACATTTGCTCATTCAGGCCTTCTTAATAGACACAGATTAATTCACGCAGGAGAAAAGCCTTTCAAGTGTGAAGTGTGCGAGAAGACATTTGCTCGTACAGGCCTTCTTAATAGACACAGATTAATTCACGCAGGAGAAAAGCCTTTCAAGTGTGAAGTATGCGAGAAGACATTTACTGAAGCCGGCAACCTCACTCAACACAGACGTCGTCACACGGGAGAAAGACCTTTTAAGTGTGAAGTGTGTGAGAAGACATTTACTGTAGCAGGCAACCTGACTAAACACAGACTTATTCACACGGGAGAGAAACCTTTTAAGTGTGAAGTGTGTGAGAAGACATTTACTGAAGCAGGCAACCTCACTCAACACAGACGTCTTCACACGGGAGAAAGACCTTTTAAGTGTGAAGTGTGTGAGAAGACATTTACTCTTTCAAGCTATCTTCGTAAACATAGAATTATTCACACAGGAGAAAAGCCTTTTAAGTGTGAAGTGTGTGAGAAGACATTTAATAAAGAAAGCCACCTCACTCAACACAGACTCATCCATTCAGGAGAAAGACTTTTCAAGTGTGAAGTGTGTGGGAAGACATTTACTCTTTCAAGATATCTTCGTAAACATAGAATTATTCACACAGGAGAAAAGCCTTTCAAGTGTGACGTGTGTGAGAAGACATTTAATCAAGTAGGCAACCTCTCTAAACACAGATTTATACACAAAGGAGAAACAAGGCTTGCGAGCTTGTAGGCCTGAGCTGTAAGTGTGAAGTATGTGAGAAGACATTTACTCAAGCCAGCAACCTCATTTAACACAGACGTATACATACAGGAGAAAGATTTTTCAATTGTAAAGTGTGTGAGAAAACATTTACTACAAGAGCTTACAATGTGTGAAAGTCAAGAGAAAAACACTTACTCTATCAAGCTACCTTACTGTCGGGGTATTCATGAGCTGGATGTAATAACATGATTGTTTGTATTAATTTTATGTTCAAGAGGTTTTCTATTCCAAGTACTAAAAAGTTTAATCTTGTTTTGTTAAATAACATCTTGTTTAGATAATTTAAATTAATAATATAAGTAATAATATTTGTATGTTTTGTATGTTTATAGCTGAAAAGAATTGTTGATACCTCAAAAGAGACTGTTCTTTTGTAATATTGAGTTTATTTTGTATTTTTGCTTTCACCAGAACTGTGATATGTATTTACATATATGTATAAACCTAAAAGATTAATACATTCAGTTTGTTTTAATTCTTCATTGTCAATCCTGATATTCAAATATATTTTTCCTTACTATTTTGTGTTGAAAATTCAATAAAGTTGGTTTTCATTGAATTCATCAGCATATTTAATCTAATAATTGTTTAACTAACGCAAGATTGATATAAGGACACTTCGACGGATTCAATATTGTTATCTGAAAACAGGACACTAGACGTGTCATCAGCGTACAGATCCTGTACCTTCTTGCATAGTCCACGGTATGCCTCAAATAAAGGAACAGCAGTGGACCCTAGACACCTGTGGGACTCCATTATTATTGACCAATGTAAAGATTGTGTATTATAAATGGACCTAAATTAAACTTGTGTGTGGTACATCATTGAAAACATTGCCTATTATTAAGAGGTTTTATATTGCATTATTATGAACAACAATATTAATATTTGGAGTTTTTGTATGCGACTTTCCGACTTCTTGATTAACCAAATTCGTGTAGATTTAATCACATTAGCGGCATTTGACACTTTTGTGTTGAAGTATTCTGATTTTGAGGTTTTATGTTCTTTCTTAGATTTTTTCTTTTGCTTTAAAGTGTCAGCTAGTGTTTTATCCCTATTCATCCGAACTAATAAATAAATTACTAAATATAAATAACAGCCCATACAGCACAAGTTTGTCCTGAGGATATTGCGACGGGATATGCACGTTATCCCATGGACGTCCCAAACACGTTCCGTGATATCGTGGGACGTCCTGGGGAAAACGTAATGTCCGACCCCAGGGATGTCCCTGGGATCATCCCCAGGACGTCCCAGGGACATCCCGTAATATCCCATTGTAGTCCTACAGTAGGCCCAAGCAGTGGGGTAAGTATGTTCAACGGCGCCCCCTCCGGCCTCCTCACACCTTAACCAAGGCCCACTAGATACACCATCAACCCCCCCCCCCCCTCTGGTGCTATATTACTCTACAATACTGACTGATTTAGGCTATACAGTTATAAAATAGCTTCTTTATAAAGTAGTTTTCCGAATAATAAATTTATTGAGGGATAATAAATACACTGCGAAATTACGAACCCTTTGGAAATAAACAGTGTGAATTTGAACTCTCAGCATGGTTTCCAAAAAAAGAAGTACACACAAACAGCCTTGGGGCTTGGTTGATTTAATCGAGCACATCGTTGATTCGTTGAGAACAACATTGGCATATACTTAGATTTAAGTAAGGCCTTCGACTGCCTGTGCCACGAGCTTATCCTAGACAAACTTAGTGCTCTAGGTTTCCACGGCACCGCCTGGATGTGGCTGAAAAGTTATCTCAGCAATCAGACACAATTAGTTGAACTGCGTCAAAGAATCAAAAGAACCATCACATCTTGGTTACAGCAACATCCTGTAGAGAGAGGCGTTCCACAAGGATAGGTTTTGGGACCAGTGTTGTTTATACTCTTCACTTACGATCTACCAATGTGCACCGAACAACTCAGCAAAGCAACAATTTTGTACGCCGACGACTCGGTGCTAATATCATCAGGCAAGAATCTCGAGGATCTCAAGGCTCTTTTCCATATTGCCCTACAACAAACACGAGACTACTGCTGTATGAACGACCTCGCTTTCAACGAAGGAAAGACCAAACAGATGAACATAAGAAGCAAGAGAGTTTCAATACCTCCCCTGTCAAATCTTGAGGTTTTCAGTTCAACTAGCCATCTAGGGTTGATTATCGATGACAAACTAACCTGGTCAGTCCATGTGGACGAACTCTGTAGGCAGTTGAGTTCTTCTATCTTTGCCTTGAGGAGTGTCAAGTCTGTAAGCACAACTGAAGCCGTCAAAACCAACGTATCACGCGCTCTTTGAAAGCAGACTGAGGTACGGTATCTTGCTCTGGAGCGGTACCTTCCACTACAACATTGAACGGATACTTATCCTTCAGAAAAATGCCCTGAGAGTGATAGCTGACTTAGACTGGAGGGAGTCCTGTAGAGAAGCATTTATACAGTGCATGATCCTGACTGTATGCAAAATCATGGAGGTAATCTGCTTCGCACGGTCGACAAACTTTCCGAAAAACAACGATGTGCACAAGTACAACACCCGACACGCTCGAGATTTCAGTCTCCCAGCCCATCACACCAGAAGGTACGAGACCAAACTATCATAGACTGGAAGGGAGTAAAAAATAGTACAGGTGGTCCGAAGTGTTCCTCAAGAATCCATACTCCTCGCTACATCAGCGTTCTACAAAAGATGAGGACTAGTGTGCTAACTTAACCTACCAATTTATCGTGGTTATTTACTGAACTCTTGTGTTTCTCCAAAGTGCTGTACTTAATCAACTAACACAAACATTTAATGTCTTTTTACTGACTTTTACTCTACAGTATTTCTTGTCTAAATTTCTGCAATTGTTAAAAATAGATTTTCCTTGATAATGCACTGGAATAGGGTGCTCAAAAGCATTTCTGGTGTTGAACTTTTTGCTGAATCTTTATGTTCTACTTCCTTTAGCGATTGAGTGTCTATTTACATTACAGTTCAACACCACTTCATTTCTACAAACAGTCAAACTATCATGATTCTAGTATCCAAGATTTTAAAATATGTGAATTTTACAGGTTATACCTCTGCCTGTGTTGGATGTGGCATGAGTTTCACCACCTCAGATAACTGGGAGAGACATGACAAGATATGTTCCCATCTGAAGAATCCAGCAGTGAGAATGAAACACAAGAAATTGACTCGCCCAGGAAATCTTAAGAGTGAAGTATGCGAGAAGACATTAAATCATTCAAACAGTCTTACTAAACATAGATTTATTCACAGAGGAGAAAAGCCTTTCAAGTGTGAAGACATTTGCTCGTTCAGGCCTTCTTAATAGACACAGATTAATTCACGCAGGAGAAAAGCCTTTCAAGTGTGAAGTATGCGAGAAGACATTTACTGAAGCCGGCAACCTCACTCAACACAGACGTCGTCACACGGGAGAAAGACCTTTTAAGTGTGAAGTGTGTGAGAAGACATTTACTGTAGCAGGCAACCTGACTAAACACAGACTTATTCACACGGGAGAGAAACCTTTTAAGTGTGAAGTGTGTGAGAAGACATTTACTGAAGCAGGCAACCTCACTCAACACAGACGTCTTCACACGGGAGAAAGACCTTTTAAGTGTGAAGTGTGTGAGAAGACATTTACTCGTACCGGCCATCTTAATATGCACAAATTAATTCACAGAGGAGAAAAGCTTTTCAAGTGTGAAGTGTGTAAGAAGACATTTAATAAAGAAAGCCACCTCACTCAACACAGACTCATGCATGCAGGAGAAAGACTTTTCAAGTGTGAAGTGTGTGAGAAGACATTTACTCTTTCAAGAAATCTTCGTAGACATAGAATTATTCACACAGAAGAAAAGCCTTTTAAGTGTGAAGTGTGTGAGAAGACATTTACTGAAGCAGGCAAACTCACTAGACACAGACGTATTCACACGGGAGAAAGACCTTTCAAGTGTGACGTGTGTGAGAAGACATTTACTCTTTCAAGCAATCTTTGTAGACATAGAATTATTCACACAGGAGAAAAGCCTTTTAAGTGTGAAGTGTGTGAGAAGACATTTACTGAAGCAGGCAGCCTCTCTAGTCACAGATTTATACACAAAGGAGAAACAAGGCTTGCGAGCTTGTAGACCTGAGCTGTAAGTGTGAAGTATGTGAGAAGACATTTAATCAAGCCAGCAACCTCATTTAACACAGACGTATACATACAGGAGAAAGACCTTTCAATTGTGAAGTGTGTGAGAAAACATTTACTACAAGAGCTTACAATGTGTGAAAGTCAAGAGAAAAATACTTACTCTATCAAGCTACCTTACTGTCGGGGTATTCATGAGCTGGATGTAATAACATGATTGTTTGTATTAATTTTATGTTTAAGAGGTTTTCTATTCCAAATACAAAAAAGTTTAATCTTGTTTTGTTAAATAACATCTTGTTTAGATAATTTAAATTAATAAAAGTTGATAGTTAATTTTGTATTTTTATAACTGAAAAAACACTGTTGATACTCAAAAGAGACTGTCTTTGGTAATATTAAGATTTTATTTAGATTTTTCTTTGCTTTTACACCATATATTATGAGACCATATGCTATGCGATAATGGATTAGTGCATAGTAAATTGTTTTTAGTGTATTAATTCTACAACATTGAGACATAATTTTCAAAGCATAAAGACCAGCTTACTTTTTTTTAGAACTGTTTTGATATATTGTGTATTTAAAGTCAAATTATTATCTACATATAAACCGAATTATTTAATACATTCAGTTTGTTTTAATTCTTCATTGTCAATCCTGATATTCAAAAATATTTTATTCCTACATTTTTGTGTTGAAAATTCAATAAAGTTGGTTTTCATTGAATTCATCAGCATATTCTTTTAATCTAATAATTGTTTAACTAACGCAAGATTGATATAAGGACTAACTTCGACGGATTCAATATTGTTATCTGAAAACAGGACACTAGACGTGTCATCAGCGTACAGATCCTGTACCTTCTTGCATAGTCCACGGTATGCCCCTCAAATAACAAAGGAACAGCAGAGGACCCAATGTAGACACCTGTGGGACTCCATTATTAATTGACCAATGTAAAGATTGTGTATTATAAATGGACCTGGATTAAACTTGTGTGTGGTACATCATTGAAAACATTGCCTATTATTAAGAGGTTTTATATTGCATTATTATAAACAACAATATTAATATTTGGAGTTTTTGTATGCGACTTTCCTACTTCTTGATTAACCAAATTCCGTGTAGATTTAATCACATTAGCGGCATTTGACACTTTTGTGTTGAAGTATTCTGATTTTGAGGTTTTATGTTCTTTCTTGATTTTTTCTTTTGCTTTAAAGTATCAGCTAGTGTTTTATCCCTATTCATCAGAACTAATTAATAAATATAAATAACAGTTGAAAAAGGCTATGCCAAAATATACCGAGCTTTTATTGAACATTTTAGAAGTGTTTTGTTTACTACTGTAAATCGAACTACAATTTTTTGTTTGTTTTTTCAATAAATATAAATAAAAAAATAGTTATTGCGAAAAAAATTCATGTTATGCAATTGTCATTGATAAACTAAAATTGTCCATGCATTCTGACATTGAGGTCCCATTCAAACTTTCCTACTTAATTCTAAGATATCACTCTTTTGGCTTTTTAGATCTTCGGTAATCCAAGTAGTTTTGATAGAAGTTTTCCTAGTTACCCAAATTTTTGGACGTTGACAATATGATAATATAAAAATAGGTTTAATGCTGAAAATTATATGTCTTTATCTCAGCCCAGAAAAAAATGGTGACAAATTTAAGTTAATAAAACAACCTCTGTTGAATTTGCGTTTATTCAATATCATTAGAGTACTGAATGTATGCAAGGAGATTATGAAAACTGTTCGTTGTTTTGACTCGTGGAGCAACCTTTTTCAAACCGGTAAACCCTTTCATATGGGCTTCCTCAACGATTTAGCTACCCGATTCAAATTAATAGTCAGTAGGTTGACCTTTCTTATCAGTTTGTAGAATTTCCAGGAGTTCAATACTACCAGTATCATTTTCTATTTGTGGTCAGTTCTGTACTGGTTTGCCAACTGATGCACCATGGAGCTAAGAAAGAGAACGCATAACGATATACTAATGATGGGGAATAACCTATCGCCATTTGTGGGTCACATTAAAGACGTTGTATACAAAACAAACCCGAGAGTATCGAAGACCTAAGAGGAAAATAGTACAGGCTGTCCCAGTGTTCCTCAAGAATCCACCTCGCTACATCAGTTCTTCTACAAAAGATGAGGACTAGTGTGCTAACTTACCTACCAATTTATCGTGGTTATTTACTGTAACTCTGTGTTTCTCCAAAGTGTTGTACTTAATCAACTAACACAAACATTTAATGTGTTTTAACTGACTTTTACTCTACAGTATTTCTTGTCTAAATTTCTGCCATTGTTAAAGATTTTCCTTGATAATGCACTGGAATGGGGTGCTCAAAAGCGTTCTGGTGTCACACTTTTGGCTGAATCTTCAAGTTCTACTTCCTTTAGCGATTGAGTGTCTATTTACATTACAGTTCAACACCACTTTTTTTCCTTCTCAGTGGAAGTCTGCTCTCGTCCGCTTACTTACAAGACCTCAGCCCCTCCACATGCCTGTAGGCCGATTAGCATCTTGCCCGCTCATCAAAGGCATTGATAGAGTCGTGCACTGTCAAATGATGGATTACCTAACAGAACGTAACATTATCAATGCTAACCAGTCCGGTTTTCTTAAGTCACAGTACTGAAACTGCACTTATTCGCATCACCGACGATATTCGAAAGCAATGGATTCCGGACAGGGTACGATTCTCACTCTCTTTGATTTCTCCAAAGCCTTCGATTGTGTAAATCATCAGCTCCTTTCTTCCTCAAAGGAATGGGTTTTGATCACGTTATTTCTTGGCTGAGGTCATATCTGTCTGGCCGGCGGCAACGGTTTACAAGTAGCGAGGAAGCATCAGACTGGGAACCAGTTACTTGTGGAGTACGCCATGGCTCAATACTTTGTCCTTTGTTGTTCGTTTTCTATGTTAATGATGTATCTACAAGCATTAGTCACTGCAAATATCATATGTATGCCGACGATCTTCAAATATACATGCATTTCCACCCAATCACCGTAAATCATAGTATTCAGATGATGAATGCTGATATATGTAACATAGTGAATGGACGATAAAAATGGTCTCAACTTAAATAGCAGGTGGTGCCGCGATTATCTGTCACTCTCGTCTGAAAAATCAATTAACTTTGACTTTCTTCAAAATATAAGTGTAAATGGGCAAATTATACCTTGCAGTAAGGTGAAGAGCCTTGGGGTGACCATCATCAACACAACCTCACTTGGAACGAAGCCGTAGTTGAGACCTGTAACCGAGTGTTTGCTGGTATGCATTCACTGAAAACTTCAAATTTTTTACCTAATGAAACTAAACTTGTTCTTATCAAATCCTTAATAATTATTTCCATACTTTACTTACTGTAATGCTGTCTTAAATGACATGACTGCTTCTCTAGGGGATAGACTGCAACGGACTCAAAACTACTGTTTACGTTTTGCTTACAGCGTTACGACAGAGACGAGCATATAACTCCATACTATATCCAATCCAACATTTTGAAACTAGCTGATCAAAGATCAATCAAAATTCTATCCTTAACACATTCGTTTATTGATACAAAATTGCCAAAATATTTCTCTGATGAATTTGAATATGTAGCCCAAAGGAGTGCAAGTGGATCAAGATCTGGATCCTCTTTGTTACGGATGCCTCACCACAAACAGCTGTCTATGACAAATCCTTTACCGTTTCAGCATGCCGCCTGCCTCCCTATTGAAATTACATCGATTCCTAGTCGTTCCCGGTTTGTATCACTGAAGCGTTATTACTTGGAGCGGATGACCGCGGCTAGTTTGTCCTAGGTCTTGGGCTTTGCTGGATGGGCAGATGAACGAACAGGATGTTTGCGAGAGAATGAATGGGTTAACTTGAATTCTAAATTGTATAATAAAGATCTTTATTAATTAAGTTATTTAGTTATGTATACAGATTATTTTAATTTCCATGTATTTTTATATTAGGCTCATCTGCATTTTTGTTTCAAGTCGTTCTTTATTTTTATAAATTCTATTTGTATAATTATTATAAGGTTAGGTGTGAGAAAGGGCCATGAGGCCCTAACTTCGCCTTGTTTGTAATGTATAACCTTGCAAATAAAGAATTTCTATTCTATTCTTTCTTCATTCTACAAACAGTCAAACCATCATGATTCTAGTATCCAAGATTTTAAAATATGTGAATTTTACAGGTTATACCTCTACCTGTGTTGGATGTGGCATGAGTTTCACCACCTCAGATAACTGGGAGAGACATGACAAGATATGTTCCCATCTGAAGAATCCAGCAGTGAGAATGAAACACAAGAAATTGTCTCGCCCAGGAAATCTTAAGAGTGAAGTATGCGAGAAGACATTTAATCAAGAAAGCCACCTCACTCAACACAGACTCATTCACACAGGAGAAAGACCTTTCAAGTGTAAAGAGTGTGAGAAGACATTTAAGAAAGTAAGTAGTCTCACTCAACACAGACTTATTCATACGGGGAAGAGAGCATTCAAGTGTGAAGTGTGTGAGAAGACATTTGCTCGTAAAGGCCATCTCAATAGACACAAATTAATTCACAGAGGAGAAAAGCCTTTCAAGTGTGAAGTGTGTGAGAAGACATTTACTCTTTCAAGCCATCTTCGTAGACACAGAATTATTCACACGGGGGAAAAGCCTTTTAAGTGTGAAGTGTGTGAAAAGACATTTACAGAAGCAGGCAATCTGACTCAACACAGACGAATTCACACGGGAGAAAGGCCTTTCAAGTGCGAAGTGTGTAAGAAGACATTTAATAAAGAAAACCACCTCACTCAACACAGACTCATTCACACAGGAGAAAGACCTTTCAAGTGTGAAGTGTGTGAGATGACATTTAAGAAAGTAAGCAGTCTCACTCAACACAGACTTATTCATACGGGGAAGAGAGCATTCAAGTGTGAGTGTGTGAGAAGACATTTGTTCTTAAAGGCCATCTTAATAGGCATAGATTAATTCACAGAGGAGAAAAGCCTTTCAAGTGTGAAGTGTGTGAGAAGCCATTTACTCTTTCAAGCCATCTTCGTAGACATAGAATTATTCACACAGGAGAAAAGCCTTTTAAGTGTGAAGTGTGTGCGAAGACATTTACTGAAGCAGGCAACCTCACCCAACACAGACGTATTCACACGGGAGAAAAACCTTTCAAGTGTGACATGTGTGAGATGACATTTTATAGAGTAAGCAACCTCACAAACCACAGAATTATACACACAAGATAGAAACCTTTCAGGTGTGAAGTGTGTGAGACTGTGAGAAATAATTTATCCTTTTAAGCCATCTTAATATACACAGATTTATTCAAATAGAAGAAAAACCTTTCAAGTGTGTGAAAAGACATTTACTGAAGCAGGCAACCTCACTCAACAGAGATTTATTCACACTGTAAAAATACCCTTTAAGTGTGAAGTGTGTGAAAAGACAATAAATCAAGTAAGAAGACTCACTCAACACAGATTCGTTCATACAGGAGAAATACCTTTCATGTGTACAGAGTGTAAGAAGTCATTTATGCAAGAAGGTGCCTCGCTAAACACACTTTTCACAATGGAAAAAGACCTTTCAAGCGTGAAGTGTATGAGAAGACATTTTCTGATGAAAGCACCCTCACTAGACACAGACGTGAGGTTCACACAAGGACAAGAGCTTACAATGTGTGAGGGCAAGAGAAAAATACTTACTCTATCTATCTACCTCACTGTCGGGGGTATTCATGATGAGCTGGATACAATAATATGATTGTTTGTATTAATTTTAAGTTTAAGAGGTTTTCCTATTACAAATACTAAACAGTTAAATCTTATTTTGTTAAAAACATCTTATTTTAAATTAATAATGAAAGTTAATATCTAAATTTTGCATAACTAAGGCTTTCGACATGGTCTTCTGGCAGATTTAAGGAAGTAAGAGACTTTGGGGTGGATTATAAAATTGCAAGTATTTTCTTCGGTCTAAATAAGTACACTAGTACAGTATTATTAAGATACACAGTTTTACAACTAACTTTTTTCCTGCAACACAAATAAAAATCGACATAATTAACTAATGAACATGTGCAGCATGTGTGCTAAGTTACCAACCATATTGTATCGTGGTTATTTACTGTACTCGTGTGTTTCTCCAAAGTGTTGTACTTTATCAATTAACACAGACATTACATGATTTTCAAATGAATAAACTTTGTGTTCATCAGTTGTTGTTACTTAATACTCTACAATAAAGTGTTTCTTATGTAAAATTTGCCATCAAACAAAATAGATTTTCTTGAAGCCACCTTTTTAAATCATTTTTCAAAATATTTATTTTTGGTGGTTTTCAGTTTATTAGGCTTTTTAAAGAAAAGTAGTAGTTGCAATTCCAGAGAAACCCAATTCAGAAAACGTTGACAATCTGAGACCCACCAGCCTACTGCCAGTGTTTCAAAGGTATTAGAGAAACTAATGAGAACTCGGCTCGTAGAGTTTTTAGACAAACACAGTTTTACAAGAACAAAAAAAGAAAATATTATTCATGGACACAACACAAGGGGTGGCGCTAACTACAACCTACCAGTCCACAAGACGGCAAGATTCTCCAAGAAGCCATCGTATGCCGGAGCTGCTTTGTTCAATATGCCTCCAGCAGGAATCAAATGCAGTGACACAAAGACACTTAAGACAAGACTACAACAGTGGATGGCTGAGGAACCTATCTACAACATGGAGGAGTTCATTATCCGATGCAGAAGAAGGCATCCTGTGGCAACACATCATAACCATGTTATACTTCATCATAACACATTTATTTATTTTTTTAATTCTTGTTATTGGTTATTTAAATGTTTTCATTGTTGACACTATTTCTAAGCTCTACGCTGATGTAATAAAGCATATATCTCTCTCTCTCTCTCCTCTCTCTCTCTCTCTTACAAGTAAAAGTCAATTTGCTTTCACTAAAGGTATACAGAAACAGCGCTAAGCGAGTTTATACAGATAATCTACAATAATGTAAATATGTCAAACAAAACTACAGCTGGTTTTGTAGACTTCACTAACGCATTTGACATGGTCAACCATGACTTGCTTTAGAATTAGATTGGATGGGGAAAATTTGTGGTTCAGGACCACGCGCACGTCAACTCTTTGGTTTATGTGCTGGCTCCCTGTTCTCTAATTAGGCAGCCACCCCGTTTGCTTAAAGCTCGAGGATCGCGCTACCCAATTCTGATGGGTGTAACTCCTGCCACTCCGAGACCCTAGAGACCCCTTCTCCTGGCCTCCAGGGACTCAATTCAGAGAATGTGTTTGCGGACTCATAGCCTACAACAGTATCTCCCGTGTAGAGACCCATTTTTTTAGGTGATTTCTGAAGTGCCCATGACCTGTGATGTAAGATATTACCAGTCTGATGTTCGGCGACTAAGACTGGTCAGATGTTTGGTAAGTATCCTTGATGGATTCTTGACTAAAAGTTTAGCGGGTTCCTGGCATGGTAGCTGTTTCCATCGCTCAGTGTGTCGCGCAGCATTTGCCTATCGGCTAGCATAGTTTGACAAAGAAGGACTGATTCCTACCGCTGGTTCCGGACCGGCAAGGATGACAACAGATCGGCTTCATTCCCTTTAAATCCTTGATGCCCGGTATCCATTCAAGCCGTACATTATTACATTGCTAGAGCCCAGGCGCTTGGGAGCATTCCCGGACAATGCAGGAGTTGATAAGTGGACAGTCCAGCGCCCTGAGGGCAGCCTGACTGTCTGAGAAGATTAAGATATGTTTATCCCTTGTACCAACAGATAACTCTATATAGGTGCAAGTGAGGTTGCGAAGACTTCTGCTTGAAACACTGTACAAAAGCCTCCCAAGCTACCTGAGAGGTTTACCTGGGCTGGACTCTGTGTGCCCCATAGCCAGCCTTTCCTTCTATCAATGAACCGTCTGTGTACCAGACCCTACAGTTATTAATAGTTAAAGAGATTTGTCAGTTGACCACTGTAGCCGTGATTCTATGCTGACTGTGTAAGTTTTACGAAGAGATATGCCCCTCCATATAGTCAGACCTCATAGTGAGGAGCGGTTCCTTGGGGAAGGTCTAAGGCTCCCACATGTCCCAGAGTCGGACCCTTTTTAAAGGCCCGCAATAGAGGTTTGTACCAATTTCCTAGCCTCCATTTCTATGAAAATGTCTGGGGGTTATATTGAGCAATACCTCTAGCGCCGCTGTGGGGGTGCTAGTGAATGCTCCAGTGATATAAGCATGCCAGTCTTTGTAGGCTGCTAAGTTTGGTCTTTACGGTACTCTGCCTGGCTTTCGTCCACCAAACTAGAGGGCGTAAGTGATCTGGGGTTATTACTGCTTTGTATAGCCAAAGCGCCATGTGTGGCAAGTCCCAAAGTTTTCCCTATGAAACGTCTGGTTGCTAAGAGCGACCAGCTTGCTCTAACCGCCGACTGTAAGTGTAGGTTCCACGTAAGTTTGCGATCAAGGTCAGGCCTAGGTACTTCGTGCTGTCTGAAAGTGGTAATCGGACGCCGTCGAGCTCTAGTCTGGCCAGAGGGGTCAGGTTCCTAATACAGTAATTGGAAGTATAACGGTTTTGGAAGGATTAACTTAAGCTGTTCCCTCTACACCATTCACTAACTTGTCTTAGGCTATTGTTCATTACATCTGCTACGGTGTCGATGAACTTGCCTTGAACCATGAGAACTATATCATCAGCGTACCCTGAATGAAAGTTCCTGTTTGTGATACTTGCGTTAAAAGATCATCCACCACCAGATTCCACAAGAGCGGGGAAAACCCCTCCTGCGGACAACCTCTTGTGGTAGAGACTTCCTGGTGACATTTAGTAGGGTGGATTGGACCCTTCTTGTTGCGAGCATATTTTTATCCACTTACTTGGGTTAGTGGTACCCCTTTTACTGGCTTTCTCTATGATCACCTCATGTGAGGTGCTGTCAAAAACCCTTGTCAGAAGCGCAGGTGCCAGCTCTCTATTATCTAGAAGAACCCTCTGCCTGCTGACCAATTCATTGAGTGCCGTAATGCATGACCTGCCAGATTGGTAGGCATGCTGGTTTCTATGCAGGGGTTGACCTAGCAGCACCCTGTCCCTGAGGTATCTCTCTACGAGCCTTTCCACCGTTTTTAAAATAAATGATGAAAGACTGATAGGTCTGAAGATTTTGCCTGACTATAATCTGTTTACCCCTTTTGGGGATAAGACCACCCTGCTTACCCTCCATGCCAGTGGTATGTGACCAAGGCCACGCTGGCTCTGCAGATTCGCATATCAGCCTGAGTACTGGGTCGGATCCATGCTGTAGCATTGCTGGATAGATTCCATCCCCAGGTGATTTATACGGGCTGATTTACCAGGCCCATTTGAGCCTTGAGAGCGTAACAATTTTTTGTTGGCCAAGTTCCAGTCCCTTCAGCGGCCCGGGCTTTGACCTCCAGGTGACCATAATTGTCCAGCAAGTCGCGCTGAGTACTGTCTGGAAATTGAGTCTCGAGGAGAAGGTCGAGAGTGTCACCAGCAGACTCAGTATATTCTCCATTTGGTTTCTTTAGCGAACCATGAGGTGAGGGTTCAGGCCATGAACTTTTTACAATGCCTTGTCTCCTTGATTCCGTTCACCTCGCTGGTGAACTTGAACCCTGAATCTGATTTTTTGCCTTCCTGATAGCCTTACAAGGCTAGCATGATAGACTTCCCAGGTACCATAGCTCTTGGCTCGGTTAAAGTTTTTTTCTGACATCTCTCCTCTGTCGGTCTAGATCGCAGTCCATTTAATAGTGGATCTACCTTTCCTGGTTTGCAGGGACAGTTGTCATTGAATGAGTCTAACATTGCCTTATTCAGAGATGAGGCTACGTGTTCAAGTCCAAAACACTCGAATCCTGCCAGCCATCGATCTAGTCATAGCTGTCAACTGACTAGGTATTGGTCCCAGTCAGTTGTTTTAGGATTTCTGTAAGATGTTTTGTGGTTACTTGCATTAAGTTTAAACTGAATGTACTTATGATCGAAAGTGAGGCTTGTTCTAAGACATTCCACCCCACGAACTTGCGGTTTTACTTGAACAAGGTTATGTCAATTACTTCGCTGTTTTCGTTTCAAACGTGGGAGCGTTACCGACATTCATTCTCTAGGTTATTTGCTATGAGGAACTCCATGAGATACTCGCCCCTAGGTTAGTATTGGAGCTGCCCAGGGGTGTAGTGGTGCGGGAACGCCGTGAATTTACTGAAAAATAATTTTCAATTTTTCATGACCTTTTAACATTTTTAACAATTTCGGGGGAGGTTTCCAATTTCCCCTTCCCCTAGGTGTTTCATACTCCTTAATCTGCTTCGTAAAGTGCCTAGGTACCATACAATTACATTAATATTTATGATAACCAGATAACATTTGCGTTCCCACTCTGTAGCAAATTTGCCACTTCACTGCTGAACTGCCATCCAACTGACTTGCTTTTGAAGAAACTGGGTTGGCTGGTATGCGTGGAGTAACATGATTGGTTCAAAAGTTATTTAAAGGATCTAAAACAAAAGTTAAATTAGATAATAGTTTTAGTACATCAAAATTAATAAGCAAAGAGTACCCCAAGGTTCGGTACTTTTTGGCCTTTTAATGATTTACTCCTTGAACCGTGTAAAGGAAAGGTTATAGCGTTTGTCGCGTTGAAAACGGACATGAACGAATTGTGGGACGACATATCACATGATCTGAAATTGTTAAGTAAGTGGTGTAGCGGAAACCAAATGGTTGTCAATGTTTCAAAAAATAAATTTATTAACTTTCGCGATAGAAGCTTTTATTTGAATAGTTTGCTTAAGTTTCATGTTGGTACTTGTATGTTAAATAACCCGAATATGTGTGAATGTAAAATAGTTGATCAAGTTAAAACTTTCAAATATTTAGGACTGTACTTAGATGAAGAACTGAATTGGAAACACCACATATATAGCTTAAACAAAAAATTAAGTAGTAGTATAAGAAACTTCTATTGTCTAAGAAACTTATGTGATACAGACCTCTAAAATCTTTGATACAATTCTAGGTTACAGTATGGAATACAATGTTGGTGGTACTTTCAAAACCGTTGTAAATAAACTAAGAACAACTCAAAACTTTTTTGAGAATTATATTATTTAAAACTAAAAAGAAAGTTCATATCCTTTGTTTTATTACTTAAATACTTCCTGTAAGACATTTGTATGTATTCAAAGAAGAGAATTTTATTTGCAAGTGGAAAATATTAATGTAAATTTTTCAGGTACGTACTGAACAAGAGCACAACCAACAAAATTATTAAACAACCGGAAAGTAAATAAATAAACTTTCAAAATTCATTTTGGCTCTAAAACTTTTAACTACACGTACCACAGAAATAAAAAAAAACATAGCTTCCATAACGCTCTTTTCTAAACGTTTAAAGAACTGGCTGCTTACAATAGAAGACATAGAAGTTTGCTTTGATGTATTAAAATAACTGTACCAATAAGGCAATAACCATAACAGACGCGTATATGTATTTAAAATTTTATTTTGTACAATATAGTGATTTTGTTAGTTTTAGTTTTAACTTTTAAATATATTTGTTCTAAATGTACATGGCCTTTTTCCAAACAATTATTGTAAACTATGTTAAACAAAATATAATGGAAATAAATTCATTTATTCATTTAATGTCTGATGTTTGTGAGAAAATATTAACCCTATCAAGCTACGTTACCGAACACAAATGACCTGATATTTGAATTAAATACTAATTTCGTGTTCATTAACTTATTTTATGTGTCTTTCCCAGTTTAGCTTTCATCAAGAACTACACCTAAATATTAACATGGTTGCTTTTTACAACCTTTGTAAAAAGGAAATGGGAACTGAAAGTCTAAGCCTGAAAAACAAAATTTACGTATTTAGTTTTGTGTTCATTTACTTGCATATTGTTCACTCCACACCATTTTTGTAGCAACCTAAGATCCTGCTTTAACTCAGTCCACAGCACATTTAAAAGATAAAGTTTGTCTAGTTCAACGGGGCGAAGTTAGGACTACAAAGCCCTCTCTACCACTCAACGTCGACCTTTACCTGGCGTCACCGAATAGTCACATTACAACTTGTAAGTGGTGATTGCGGGGATTGAACCCACGCCACCGGAGTGATGAGCTCCGGAATCGCCGCGATACCAATCCGCTCCTGGGCCACAACATGTCTGCCACATTTACACTCCTGTTTGAATACTGGAATGCAATGTTGTCGGCTAAAGCACTCAAAAGACCCTTAAAACGTTTCTGAAGCAAATTGTTGATAGACATCAAAAAGGAATTGCTGATAGGACGGACCCGTGAGGTTACGGAGTAAGAGGGTTACCCCTTTCTTGGATTGAGTCTTATTTGAACAGTTGTTATCAACATGTTCAAATAGAAAACTCACTCTCACTCCCAATAAAAGTAAAATGTGGAGTTCCACAAGGATCAGTTTTGGGTACTTTTTTGTTTATAATATACAAACTTCATTCTTTAAATGGGTTACAATCAGTTGTTCAATATGCCGATGACACTACATTACTTCAATCAGGGCCAACGCTTCAATCATTAGAAGAAAAAACATATGTATCAACATATGAATCACTCAATTTAAAACCAATTTTCAAAAAAAACTTTATTACGTTTGATTTTAGTAAGTCAAATAGGATTCAGTCATCACTAGTTGTATTGAAA
This sequence comes from Matsumurasca onukii, assembly GCA_018831715.1. Taxonomy (NCBI): domain Eukaryota; kingdom Metazoa; phylum Arthropoda; class Insecta; order Hemiptera; family Cicadellidae; genus Matsumurasca; species Matsumurasca onukii. Next base: position 3,316,393 of record CM032067.1, read on the forward strand.
ATGAAATAATTGAAGAAGTTAAAAGTATCAAATTAAGAATGATTGTCCAGTAATGAAGAATGTTTGTCAATAAAAAAAAAAAGATATCAACACAAAACTTTATTTACAAATGCATAGAACCTTCCTCTACTTTTCTACTGCATGGATTTCAAGACACTTGTTGTTACGTGGGACCAGTTTTTCCATACCATGTTGTACTCATTTACCGCCAAAGACTTGAGCCACAGTTTTTTTAACTTTTGTTTTGTTTTATACTTTTTAATTTTTTTATTTACTGTTGAGAGGGGAAACGATTAAGTCAGAAGCCTACGGTGAAACCATCCAACTGATTTGGTGCCAAATGATTATCACTTATTCCCAAAGCTTAAGGATTTTATGGGTAGAAAACAGTTTGCTAACGATGAGAAATTCCAAGAAGGTGTGAAACCATGAAACATGGGTTTGGATTGCTTTCCCAAAACGCGTTTGGTAATGCCCACAAAAAATCTTAGGTTAAGTCTCAAAGTTAAAATGCCACTAAGGTAAAAAGTAAAAAAATATAACAAAATTAAAAACTTAAAAAAAAAGTTAAAAAACTGTAGCTTAAGTCTTTGGCGGCAAATTAGTACAACATGGGTATGGAAAAACTGGTCCCTTTGTATCAACAAGTGTCTTGAAATCCAACTATGTAAAAAGTAGAAGAAAAATTTCCAATTGTCTCTTTTGACCATGCTTCTTTACTTGGATGATTCAACAAACACATGGGAATCACATATTGATTTTGTGAGTAAAAAATTGTGCTCATCTATATTTCTCCTAAGAAGTCTATCGGAATATTGCATAGATATACTATGCAAACTATACGCAATATTGCAATAACATTTATATCTATGAAACTATAATATATTGCATTTCCAAATGTAATTTAGTTCAAGGTAGAGAAATTCATTGTCATAATACTAGATTAGCCAATTCCTTTAGAACCAACCAACACAGATTAAAAATTTATTCTAAGCTACCTTCACAGGCGGGTGTAACATTATTTAACAAACTCCTAACAGTCTGAAAAATTACAAAAATTTTAAAGCATTTAAAACACTTTCTAATTTCAAAAACATTTTATAGTGTTGATGATTTTCTGACTGGTAGTTGGATCACTCATTAGGTATTCTGTTTATTTCTTGTTACTAATGGCTGACTTGTTTCTAAATTTCAAAAATGAATTACAAACATAATTTTTAATTTTTAGATATAACTATTTTCAACATATTTTGTTTTTATTGTTATACCAAAACAAAATAATTTGTATGGTTAAATAAATAAAGTTAAATGGTTGATATATGTAATATTATAAAAATTCAACTTAAAAAGTGTAAATGTATAAATAATGTTAAGAATATCTACATTTAGTAGAATTTGCTGAAACAGGGGACCAATAATTTGCCTCTTTTTACTTTATTAATGGATACCAATGATTTTGAAGAGACCAGAGGCAGCCCGAGGACCCGACGTAGGCATGGGAGGATGGAATTTTTGGGGGGAGGTGGGTGCATGTACTAAAAAGGGAATTCTTACAGAACGTTAGAGTTGAGTAATTGTGATTAATTTGTGTAAATGTGTTGGTACCAGGAAGTGTATAGGGCAGGTCAACACTGTAACATAAGCTTTTCTAAACCAAATTGGGCAAAATTTCAGAAAAGGGCGGCTGAAAAGCAACAAGAGGAGGCCCTTTTTAAAAAGTCCACAAAATAACTGGGTTTTAAAATTGTCTAGTGCTAGTCAAAAGGTTTCTATAAACATTTTACATAAACAAATTTCTATTCATAGTCAGTAAAGTAGTCATTTTCTATTGTTATAGCGAGTTAACACTAGGCCCGTTTTAAAACACGTTTGTTGCTTTGAAATGTTAAAAATTTTCTGGGGGTGGGAGGCAAAATCATCTTGAGCTGGGGGCTATCCCCCCAAGACCACCTCTGGATGTGCTGCTGTTGAGTCTGCCCAAGGGTGCATGCATGCTCGAGCCGCCCCTGGAAGAGACTTCAAACTTAAGAAAACCTATCCTAACAGATTAAAGCCAGGACATAAAACACAGCAGTAGACAATAAAAATAAAACATTTATTTAGCAATCGCTTATAAACTATAACACAAATGTAACGAGTGGAAGGAATTGTGGATTATGTACATAATTTGTGGACACAGCCTTATCTTGACGCAAGTAGTGGAGTTGTTGGTGAGAGGGGTTACTAGAAGGGGAACTCAGTCTCTCTTGTCATGTCCGCCAGCACCACCTCCATAGTTGTTGTTCACAAACTCCGACTCCGGCCTCTTCTTCATGAATGACTCGAATTGACCTGCAAAATAATAAGCGTGTTGTTAATAAACTGGTGCCGTACGACAATATTATTGATAGATTGTCACATCATTTGCTAATACAAAGCTGAAAAGTGCCCATTTGTATTTGGTAATACCATGAACAAAAAAACTTGAACAATCTTGTTAGTTCAGTAGTATGTAATTAATAACTACAAGTTAAACCTAGTCCCTGCAGTGTCTTTTGATGAATAGTGCTCTCAGAACTTCAAATATATTAAAGGGAATAGAAAGAAAGGGTTTGAAATAAAGGTACAAAGGGAACCTCAGAGCCCTTTATCCTCCAAAACTTTGATAATCATACAGTTTATTAAAACATTTAATTATGTATTATGGGTTTAAGCAACAAATTCAATTATTAAAACAAGCTGGACTTAACCAATCTCAAAATGATTATTATTTGCTGAAATGCAATTGTCATGCTCCAAGCTACTTTACGGATACAGAAGCGCATGTCAGATGCGTACTAAGGGACACAAGTTGATCAGGCGAGGATGAAGCGATCTCTTGGCTGAGTTGTGTCGCGTTGGTGGATGACAGTTGGTACAACTGCCGCAGCAGGCCGGCAACTTGCCTCTCGTTCAGCTTCCCTCGTCTGCCACACAGCTGCAACAAACAAGTATTAATGATCATAGTGAACTATTGCTTTTGGCTAACACATTTTCACTAATGTCAGTCCAGTTGTAGGTGAGTCTGCTTGAGTGTCTTTGGGTTAACCATAGATCTTTTTGTACTTTGTCAACATTTGAATACTCAACGCTTTGCTGGGTCAGTCCTAGGTGCCGTGGCGTAACCAGGATTTTGGAATTTAGGGGGTTAGCAGGGGAATGTAGGGTAGTTTGTTGTAAAGTTTATGTTGAAAAAATCAAATGTAAATATTTCTATTGGTTTCATTAGATGATAGCAGGCCACTCCTTATGGTTCGGAAGTCACGTTAAGCTGTTGTTCTACTCCATTGGTCATTGGGCTATGTTTAAATAAAACTCTTCAAATGTAAAAATTATTTATCAAAATCCTAGGTTTAAATTTAAGAATTCTCAATTAAGGAACAGGTAGGTACCTGGAAGGCCATCTCTAACATGTCACTGCGGCTGGAGGCTCGGTCGACCATGAGCACACAGAGCAGATACAGTGAGAAGTCAGCTCGGCCGCTGTTGTCATGGTCGAGCAGAGAAAACAGTTCCTGGGACACCGGGTCCGCGGACGGGATACCCAGTCTGTCTGTGAACTCGGTCAAGTTCACCGGCTGCTCCTCCTGCAGTTGCTGAGGCTCCTCACTAACGAGTTTCGCCTCTCGGTGACTCCGGGTCAACCTACAACAAGCGACAAGAGGTTTGAAGGTGTTTCAACAATAATTCCATGTTGTTTAGACTTAAGAAGACAAATATATTTTCAACGGATTATTCTGTCTTTAAGAAAAATCTGTTCATAACCATGAAACAGTCATTTTGATAATAATGAATAATGTGAAATTTAATTTTTGAAATATTATTTGCTGTGGACATTGTAGGTAAAGAAGTTTGTAATCTAGTTTTATAATCTACATTTCAGGTCTTCTTGCCTGAATACAAAATAACATCACAGATTTGAAATGTCTAAACAATTCTTGTTGATATAAATGTTTTAAATAATTTTTTAGCTCTTGTAATCCCATAATTGAAACTGACTTCAAACAGATGGCTTCAAACTGACTTCAATCATACATGATTCCCGTTAAACGAGTACTTACATCCTCAGAGTTTAAACTGCCAAGAAGTAAGGAAACCTCTAACAGGATGCTGTTTCAAATTATCCCTACAAATGTCTTTTGAAGGTTTTATTGCAAAAGAATCACTATCAGTGACTTTCTCTTATAATACAAAACATGCCTTTAGACATATTTTCCCAAGTTTGTTATGTAACGGTGCATAAACGATGAAAAATAAATTATCAAAGCAGTTCTGCACTCGTAGCTTACCCGAGACGTATCCTATGCTTCAGGATCTGCAGCATGCGACAGGTACGTGGCACAGACAGCGTGTTAGCCTTGGCCACCAGCTGACAGTCGTCGTATGTATAGTTGCACGTCGGTACGCCGAGAGCTCGCGCCATGAGTTGTCGTACGTTCTCGGCGTACAGCCTCGGGTCTTGGCGCTCCACCTGACTCGGCTTGTACACGGGCAGGAACTCGATCTCACAGTTGCTCTGAGGCTGGACCAGCGTCAACCACATCAGCTTCAGCCTGCAAGGAAAACACGGTTGGTTGGTGATGTGTTTAAATGTGCTAGAAATGCCAGGACGATGGAAGGACCCTTCTTGGAGTAATTAAAATATCTAAACTAGGTTTTAAGCCTTACTTACCTGCTGAAAAGAGGTTGTTAATATCATTTCTTTCCGTGTGGGTTTATCATTTTATTAGGTTTTCAGATTGAAGAGCCAAAAGGCAGTTGTTACTTAAAATTATAGTCAATATTTTCCCAAAACATCAATCTAAATAAAAAAGAGCTTTAGATTCCTTTACAATAATTCATGCAAAAGCATATGTTTTAAACACTGCATGAGTAACACTACAATGTGGGAGCCTTTTCACCTCTCAATACTATGACTAAGTTATATAATTTAATAGTTTGCAACAATCATTGTTTAGATATATTCTCCAATTTCAAAAAAGAGTTTTGTAAATTAATTTTAAACTATTATAGTGATTGCATATAATTAATACTGATTCTTCATCATTTGGTTGTGTTATAACTTAAGATGGACTTTTATACTGTATCTTTGTGCGTCCATGAACATTTCTGTTATCTATGCTATCTAATTGTTATGTTTTTAAATGCTCCATTGTAATTGGGCACGCTTGTTATGAAGCATTATAGTAAATGAACAAATAAATAAATGAGTGTTATAGTTATGGGGAAAAGCCTTTTCTCATAACATGATTTGTTTATATTTTCGTGATGTTTCTTACTTCAAAGCAAAAGAGTACGGCCAACAATGTTGACATGTTTCAGGCTCGCTGGATAGTGCTCTCCTTTCTTGTACAGTAGTTAAAAAATTTACAGTGCTATTTCTAGTTTTTATAAGATTTCTATTAGTTGTTAGCGACAGCGTTGCAGACTAATTCTGAGCGATTCTCCACTGTAATTAGTGAATATTTTTTCCATTACTTTCTGAACCAAAAAGTAAAAACAAAAATGTGACCTTTTTGCACATATGATACGAAAAGTGGTGCACGAAACACTGGATTGCAAGATGATAGGAACTTCGCGGAATAGAAAGTTTGTAGCTTATTATCTCACTCAAACCACTGCTCTAAACCTAGCTTGAAAGTACTTTTCTCAAGTCTTTTTTAGTTTTAGTTGAAGAAGAAAGTCTTTAGGTAAAAAGTTTTAGTGAGCAGAACCATTTTAAAATTAGTTTACGCAACTCTGGAACGGTACTTACGCTCCAGGTCCCTCCCAGGTCCAGGTGACAGTGTCCAGCTTGTTGGGATAGCGGAGGATGACAGGCTGTACTGGCACTCCGGGATAAAATGTTCCGGGCTTGAACGTGATCAAACATGAGCGGTTGGTACACGTTCCCTCCGGGAATATCAGGATCTGTCAACACAACAAGAGTTAACAGTGTCGGATTAACAATGCAATAATTAAATAAAAAGAGATATAAGTCTAAGGACCCTAGTTATTTCCACAATTTTGCAAACACTTTATAGCCAAAAAATACATAGAACTATTTGATTGAAGAATTGAGTTAGTGCAGCTCAAAATATAGTGGAAAATCATAGCTACTGTAAAGGTTAGCTGCTGTACCAGGGTAAAAGACCTAGTGAGGAAAGGATGAAGGGTAACAAAGAGCCAGACTGTAAATTTAGCTTTGATTAATTTTTTGTTTTAAATTTTCTCCAGAGAATTTAACAGATTAGAAGGAATAAGAGAGTTCAAGATGTAAAACATGATAAAATACATGTTTTTATGGATTGACTCTTCAAAATGCTAAAGCAAGTCAAGAGCGTAGCCAAGGGGGGGGGGGGGGGTTTCGGTTTCCAGTGACCCTTGATAGAGGCCCCAAAATAACCTTTATGCAATATAATGTATACAGTAAAATTTATTTTGTAAAGCTTGTATTCAACTGTTTGGCAAATAATACAATCCCCAAATTTAAAAATACACTACAGTATTAATATTACGAGTATTTTGAATAATAATCATTATAAATAATAAAATTAGTGTAAAAAAGTTTGCGATTTCTCAGAATGGCGGAAATACCTAGTAACTACGACTCTCACAAGGTAGCCAAACATGGAAAAGCGCTGATCTAATTTGTGTGATCACCATTTTGCATCTAAATTAAGCAAATTTTCCGAGGGGGTGGCCCTAGACCTCCTTTTTTTCCTGGGGGTATTCTATACCCCTCAGGCCCCTGGTAGTTCCCATTTACACAGGATCTCACAATTCTGGAACCCCCAATCAAAATCCTGGCTACTCTACTGCCCCAAATGACTATGACTACCTGAGACCAGTCTTGCGAGGAGGTGGCTCGGTCCCGGATCTGCTGGATGGTCTTGTGTCGTGAGTTCGGGTCGTCTCTCCACACATACATCGGCTGTGTGAAGTTTATTAACTCTAACAAAACAATGTTGCATTAGTTTAACAAACGAGGTACAGAACGGTACAAAATAAATAGAAAAGAAAACTTTTGCATGATTCTAAAGAGTACATACACAAAATATAAAATACTAAAGGTTTGTGCTGTGGTGGCATTGCATTTACCAATTTTTAATCAGACGTTATTCTCGATGTCAATAACCAATTAACATAAAATAAATACATTTCACAATGATGTAGTCTGATAATTTATTTTATATTAAATTTAGAATTCAAAATGAATTACTGCCTGGTTATGGCTGGGTAGAAAAAAAGTTGGCGGACTGAAAAACTGTTTTTTCCTTCGTAAAGCTCAGGGATATAAACTATACAAGAGTCCAATAAAACTATGTAAATAAAAGGCAAACATTGACATGATTCATTAGTTAGATTATTTTTATAATACTCGTATTATAACATTTGCTTGAAATTAAACCAGAAAGAACCTCTCTGCCGATTTCTTAAATCTAAGAAAACAAAAACCTATCTTGAAACATTTCAATTAAACCAATTGCAAACAAAAACCCTCCACCAAAAAGAAAACAAAACCTACTGCCCATGAACGGGTCAAGTCCTCTCTCCCGCCTGGCGATGATGGAAGGCATGCCGGTGATGTAACAGATGCCTGCGTCCAGGAATGTGGAGTGAGGCGCGATGACGAGGATAGGAGCCTCGTGACGAGGTGCTTGCTTGCCTCGTACAGAGTACCTCATCCCACCCGCATAGTACGTCCAGTAACCCAGCCGGGTGACGACCCGCCGCACTTTCCTGCACTCGGGAGGAGGAAATAAAACTTTGAAAATAAAAATATTTTGAGGTATTTATCAGAGTTGAGCTGAAAGAATTACTTATAAAAAGCTAAAAACACCTAAACATTTTTAAAAATTTAAATGAGAATGTCTTGTTTTTATTTTAGAAAAAAATACATTTATGAAAAAAAAAAAATAATTTTGAGGTATTTATTAAGGTTGCTCTGCAGAGCTAAAAACCATGTATAAAAATCTAAAACCACCTAAAAATACACAAAAAATAAGGACTTTGATTATAAAGAAAAAAATCAACAAACAAGACATATATCTATGATGGTTGAAGAATTCTACGAAGCAAAGCTTTAGTACTCTGTCCAACTGGTCTACATTTATTACAAATACTCCTTATTAGAGCATTGAATTAAATAAACATTTTCAAATCAACTAAGCCATTATTCAAAGATTAAGGCCTTTAAATAGCGATGCAGCATTCTTTAGATCTTACAAAAAATAGCCACAGAAGATAATTTCTGTTACATCTCAGTGATAACAATTTAAATTTAAACCTTTAGATAAACCACTCACTTAGTAATATTTACAGCTGTGAAAATATTTATTTTGTGGAGAAGGGTTAACAATCTAAATCAGCAGGAAGATTATAAACCAATGTTAGAAAAGAAAGGTAAGGCAATGCCACCACCAAAGCACATTAACAGTTACCCTTAACAATACAATAATACACCCTTAACAAATTAAATTTATTGTAAGTAGAAAAGCCACCAAAACATGCAACCCAAACACCCGAGCCAGTCTAGACAATAACTGAAATGTTTAATGTCCTGGTTACATTTTCTCCTTTGGCAATATCTCATGTACACAACAGCAAAAAAAAATGATAAGCACAAAATATTGTTCATCTTCTTCTGGAGATATTGGCACTTGATGAATAGAATTTAAATTAGTAGGCCAATATAAAAAAAACATTTTATTTGGAAAAGCGCATCATCTTCAGGATTGTTCTGCAAAAGTATTTGTGTACAACAAGCCTGAAGATGACCCAACAGAGTTATAAAAAGTCCAATTTTAATGAAATTTCAAAGGAAATTATTTTTTATTTATGATACATAGTAAAACGTGCAGTAAAATGCTAGGTAAGTCTGAGGCCGAAGGCCGAAGCGAAGCCGTTCATAACACTGAGCGTAACAAACAGCCTCGTAACTCCTATGGTATAATGAGAAAACCATGCCAGGAGCGCTTTAGCGCTTAATTGCGTTTCGACCTGGATTATATTTCAGCTACAATGCATATAATCTTATAAACTAAATCCAAAGCACCCACTTCCGATGAAGGGCACGTCCAGGTTCTCCTTGGCGGTGACGATGCTGACGTCTCCCATGCAGATGACGGGCAGGATGTCGAAGAAGGTGGAGTGAGGTGCGAGCAAGATCAAGGGTGCGCGGAACCTGGACGCTTTCTGGCCCCGGGAGCGCACCTTGTGGAACCCCACGACGAACAGCATCGCTCGTACCAGACATCCCGAGTACCAACGCAACCTCCTGCATGCATACCAACCAACCCCTGTCATACCGACACCGTAACCATGCTTTTCATCACAGCACTCAGCTACTAAAAGTTGGAAACGTGGTATTGAAACTTTGCTTCTCTAAGTTATTTGATTTTAGCAAGAATATTTTTGGTATTAGTAACTAATTACTACAGAAAAAGTAGATTTTTTTTGCACAAGTGTTGTGATTAGACGCAATGATATAACGAAGTTAGTAAATGTACAATATATACAGAGTATCACAGTCATAATCTCATTGTGGACGGAGAAGCAAAAATAATTTAATAACTTAACAACAGTTTCACTTGCAAACAGTTGAAACAGCTCTTTAAAACTGCTCTAAGGCAGAGTCTCAATTGGTTAATTAGATTGAGGGGATCAAGTAGTTAGGGACTGGTTACCCTTATGCACGTCTGCCTCGTCCGTTGGGCATATTACGCTACCACCGGAATGAAAGGAAGTCTGGATTCAGGAGAGGAATGTGACTGGGTTGGCTGACCAGACAATCATGAGAGAGCGCGACAAGCAAGCCCGCTGACAACCACTTAGGGGACTCTAACCCCAAGACATGGAGAGCCTTGCCAACACTCGGGGGACCGTTCCCCCCAAGATTATGGCAAGCCTCTCCTGAAGTCGCGGTCTACCCTGCTGCCGCGTCCCCCCAAAATGATATCAGATCCAATCTCCCCTGGTGGGGAACGGAGCGTGTTCAACATCCGGACAACTACAAAGCTGCCCAGAAATTTTGTGAACAACTCTTTTTTTATGTACCCCAGTATAAAGTAATCTGAGCAGGTACTAACCAGACACATACTGACTGGAAGATCTCAATGGGTACCCAACAAAATATTTTTTATTTGAGTTTTTTTAAATACTTTTTTGTTTACTAAGGAAAAGTATACTCTGACAACTCGTTGTTAGAAGCCTGTTAGCATTTCAGTTTTACTATTTACAATCAAGAATGTAAAAATGTCTTCACCCACAACCAAACTTATTATAACCGCTCCCAATAATCTAATAAATTATCCCTCCCAAGAAGAGAAGGTGTTGGTTACAAATGTGCAAAGCGAAGCAGTGTTCTGGGTAACATTACCGTCGCCAAGGCGAGAGCGGACGCTCCTGGAGATCCTGCTCGGAGAGGCCGAAGAGACCGACACAGGCGAGCAGCCAAGCTAGCACTAGCAGACCGCAGATAAAGATGAGCCTCACCGGTAACACCAACACCGTCAGGATCCCAGCCTGCACACAGAGATTAAACCACAGATTAGACAAGGTAAGTAGTGTGTGAAATTGTGATAAAATATAAAGACACCTGATATCATTGCAGCTGTTTTGTTTCTGTTACGTGCCCAGTGTATGCACAATTGCCCATCTTGTGAAGATAATAAAAGTAAAAGGCAAAGGAGTTTGCCATGAGGGAACCTCTCTTTGCTCTTAACCCATTCTGGCATGGAACCATTCCACGGTCTAAACATTGAATCAAATACAAATTGTCATGTTAAAACATGTTCGTAGCAGTGAATGGGTTAAGGTTCTCTTAAAGGCTCTTTTAAAACTTTAGAACATAATAAAATCTTATTGTTATAAAGTCAAAATGATTAGAATACAGTAGATTATTCCTAAAGGAATTATATCCATTGCTTTACTAGCTGAGCTACTAGACTAATTAAAATAATAAAATATTAAGGTAAACTAAAAATTAACTTTTGCTTCTGAATCTCTATAATAATTCTCTAAATATATTACTATTTATAAAATTTTGAGTAAAAACAAGACACTTTTCAAATTCTTCATATTATGCAATTAAAACTTATGTTTTTCACCATGCACGGTTAATTATAGTTACTTGTTTTTCCCCTTAAAACAATGCATCATAAACAGATAAGAAATGTACACATATATCTTAACATACCATTTAATACAAATATTATATATTTAAAAAAAATTAAAGAATGAAATCATTCCTTAACGCCTACATTACTTGGGATGCAAACAGAGTACTGCGCAGTGTAGCTAATACAGTCGCTTACTTTTGACAGGGGCTAGCAAATAGCGTTCATCAGGAAGAAAACACGCATTTTGCAAAACTAAAATGGGACCGGAAATTTAGCCAACAATTTTACACAACATTTTAAAACCTTAGCTATCAAAGAAATTGTACGAGACACTCAAAATAGGAGAAAAATGAAAAATATACAGAATTTTGGTGTCAAGACAGCAGAATTTTTGTGATTATATTGACCTAAATGTTTCTAACAATCAATGTTCATATTGTTCGGTAATCTGTACTGTTTGCCTGTCAGTTCACCATTTTATAGTTTTAATACATAACCAGACCGACACGCAGCTTAGCGCTAAAGCACCGCTAGAAATGAATGAAGTGAATTTCCCTTACAATTTGTTACTATTACTCTCTAATTTCAACTCATCAGCGATCTGTTTCATGGTGTATTGACGAACGCTTCAATGACGTCATCATACGTAGCTGCGTGTCGGGCCGGGGTGGTGAGGAAGTCTGACAAGTGCCAGCCTATCTGGTATTGTATAACAAAGGTATGCGTCAGAGAGAGGTACATTTCGCACTTATTTATCGGAGAATGTAATTATTTTGACTGGGACTCGTGGCGTGGTCCTGTAATCCAGCTTCATGGAGGTCAGGTTTTGAGGATGATATAGGTCTAAAGCGGCTCAGATAGTCTCAGTGATCATCTGATGATACCCGCATCAACTCCCACCATCGTTTAGACATATCAGACCATCACCTGCGTAGTTTGGAAGTTACGTTAAGCCGTTGGTCCTTGTATTTTTATCGGTCATTGGGCTATTAATTGATGACCCATTCTAAGGAAGAGTCGGCCTTAGTTTGTGACAAGACTACGCCTCATAACTCATTACTACCACTCATCACACTCATCCTTCACCACATATTTGCCTTAAAATCCCCTCATGAGAGTGGTCGGCATCTCAAATAGTGAATAGTGAATTAGTGAATTATTCTAAATACGAGAACTTTCCAGAAAGTGCGTTTTGTTGCCGAATAGATCGTACCCATAGGTGTAAATTTCACATCGTTGGACTGCCTGACTCATTGTGATCCATCAGTATGCTTGGCACATTAATATGCCGATTTTTTACAGCCTAAACGTCAAAACGAAAGTATGTGTATGTCCCCCTACATGTAGTTTATCTCACTGTATTCTGGCAGTGTCTATGGAGTTGGGACTATAAAGTCATCTCTACCACCCAACATCGACCTTTACCTAGCGTTGCCGGATAGTCATTTTACAAATGTAAGTGGTGACTGCGGGGATCGAACCCGCGCAGCGGAGTGATGAACTTCGGAGTCGCGCGCGATTCCAACCCGCCACGGCTTCGCTATCTTGGTATCTTGGGCGCTATATTGATATGGGGATTTTTTGTACCATAAACGTGAAAACGAAAATATATCCTTTACATGAAGTTACTATAGTCTGGCGGTCTAGTATCACTGTTATTGTGTTGATTGCACACTACTTTGCTACTATCTCAAAATATGTGTATACTGCGTTATATTTGTTATACAATGTTGAATTTTAAATATCCCCCTCCCCACCTTAACTATTGAAATAGGAAATATTTTGATAAACCCTTTAGGGAATGTTTATAGGATCCTGAAGTTTGCTTTCACGTCACCCACCCCGACCCAAAAACCTGGGTACCTGGCTACCTTGCGAGAGTCATAGTTACTCTCGCCCTCCGAACATAGCATCAAAATGTTGTATATTTGTTTTATTAATTTGAAAATACGCTTCTATTCACAATCACATGACAGTTCTCAGAAAGAAAGAAACAGATTGTAATCTAACAAACCTTCTCCTCGGTTAAGAACCTGTAATGGGAATCCAAAATTGTAAAACTATCAAAATAAACTAAAGAGTAACGATTTCAAATAATTTCACAATCTCCTGGACCATTTCACAATGTCTGCTGGTGGGGGAGGAGGCAAAAAGGTAAAGGTAAAGTTTGTCTTGTTTAACAAGGTAAAGTTAGGACTATAACGTCCTCTCTAAACCAACCTCGACCTTTACCTAGCGTTACTGCTTAGTTTCTTTACAATTGTAAGTGGTGACTGCAGGGATCGAACCGGCCAGCGGGGTGATGAGCTCCGGAGTCACGCACGATTGTAACCCGCAAAGTCCTCTCTGCCAACCGAACCTCGACCTTTACCTAGCATTACCGCCTAGTCATTTTATAAAGGTATGTGGTGACTGCGGGGATCGAACCAGAGTGATGACCTCTGGAGTTGCGCACGACTCCAACCCGCCACGCGGGTCCGCTAAGGAGGTATAGTTGTGACAGAAACTACTAGTACAGCTAGGAGAACCGTGAAAATTCGCAACAGAAGCGTGAAGAATGCGACAACGGGAACGGAAAATGATGTGATTGCAAACAACCAGTAACAACGAGTGACAACCAGAGACATTACTGAACATTGATCTCCGCACGTACTTTTTGTGAGGAAAATATAGTATGATTAATTTAATTTAGCGGATCCGTGGCGGGTCGGTATCGCGCATGACTCCGAAGCCTGTCACTCGTTTGATCCCCGCAATCGCCACTAACGATTTGTTAAGAGGATTAGACAACCAAGCAAGAACCCACGTTTACCACTGAAACAGCGCAGAATTGATTATTTCTCTCCGGTGGACGAGGGGTAGGTGGAAATCCAAGTTTATCTTCTGTTTCAAAAACATCGCCTCTAGTAGGGTTGTCTTGTCTGGCTCAGTTCTTTGAAGAGTCGCGTGTGCCGCGGACCTTGCCAGTCAAGAGAAATGGCAGTAGCGATATTCCAACTTTGCTCCGCTCATTCAAAAAGTGGCTAAACATGGTTTCGTAGTCCCCTGTTTCCGACGCCGTTTATGAACCGAAACGTACAAATGCGGGTTAATATGATAAGGTAGAAGTGGTTCCATGTTCCTTATACACGAATTAGGTAAAAACTGCTTGTGAAAAATTAAAATATACTCTAAAAAGCCTACTTTTGGCCAATTTTAACACCTCTTTGCCAGTTTTGGCGGAAGTTAAAAAAAGGTTACAAACCTAGAGACAACCTTTGAGAACATGGAAAACCACTTTTCCAATCTCTAAACCAAAAAAGGTGTTCCAAACGGAGGATTCCAGAAAACCTTTTTCTGGGGTGATCAATCCTCCAAAATTATCTGTTTTGTGTCATTTGATTTGAATTTCTCAATTTTCTATCCACATCTGAACCTCTGTACTTTTACGAACCCGTGGTGGATTGGTATCGCGCGTGACTCCGGAGCTCATCACTCCGGTGGCGCGGGTTCAACCCCCGCCACGCCACTGTCTTTACGTTAACGATAGGTTGAGGTTGAATAGTAGATAGATGTTAGTAGTCCTAGTTTCACCTCTTTGAACAAGACAGACTTTAACTTGGTCCTGGCAGAGATCTCCTGAGATCTGTGGAGCCGGAGCTCGCACCTCCTGCAGGGTGTGAGAGGCCGAAGGCCGAGGTTGTGTTGGCAGACCTGACCTCCTTGATCCCTGCGGCTTGCAGCTGCAAGGCACAAGGAGACTTGTCTAGTTTATGCAAGGCTTTGCAATCTGTAATAGTCTCCTTTCCTCTGTAGCTAGTCCGCCTCCAGAGTGGCGAATAAAAGCAATCATCAATGAATGGTTTATAATTCATCAAACCAATGAACGCTTTGAGAGTTGTGATAAGGATAAATCACAAATACAAAACACTTTTAGCTTTTTTTTACTGTTAATTCAGCCCAGCTGATGACGGCCCTCGCAGGTCATAGTTTTGTAAAAGTTAAATTTAAATTTGACTGATACCCAGAAAATTACTGTATCGAAATATATTGAATTTTTAAATTTATAAAGTTTATTACTAACAGACGTAGCCTAAAAAATGTCTACAAAAAGTGTTGTTTTATCATCGAATTTCCTTTGGAAAAATTAGGCTTTCATACCGTCAACATGAGAAGATCCAGACCATTTGTTTCAGCACTTTATGTACATATGTAAATATAAATAGTTAAACAAAAGCCAATAGACTGTTACGATTAAAATTTAAGGGTGAAATTAACTTTAAAAACTATAAAACATAAACTATTTTGGTTTGAACCGTCTTCAGTATAGACATAACATTCTGCATATGTGGATACTTACATTTTATAAGCCAATATCAATACTTTGTTTCGTAATCTCAGATTGCGCATAAGTTTGGGTGTTAGTATGCAGTATGTACGTGCAGAGTGCGCCAGTGTTCTGCCAATTCATTGTTCACAAGGTTACACACGGTGTCAGTCCCTTGACCCACTCTTGCAGTCGCCTACCCTCCTGGACAGTTCAAGGTCCATCCATGGTGGGCAGCCCACCATCATTCTCATTTCTGACCATCCCCAATCAAGGGAAGCACCTTTTGTATCTCGTAACTCTTGCGAAGTGGTTTTTGGGTTTAGAAAGCCAAACGTGGACTCCAAAGTGTAGACACATTCATAATTATTATCAACGGTGGAAGCCCTTGACCTTCGGGTCAGCTGAAAGGAAGCTTTTAACACTGTCGCTCCAAACGAAGACCCGTCGTGACAGTGGTTGGGGAGGCGTAGACAAAACCAAAGATCTGTTTAAACCTCGGTAAGTTTTACAGGTGGTTTATCTGTGCAAAATCACATGAGTGAGACAACAACTAACTTGGTGTGTTTACTTTTTGTACGACAGAAATAGTTTTTGACATTATAACTTGATTAAATTAAGCTAAAATCGAGTATACCACCGTAAACAACCAAACCAACGTGTAAGTCCTTTGTTTAAAGTTTGTTGTTGTCGATGGGAGAATTTCAGAGTTTAAACTATTATTGCGGAAATTTTCCATCGTTAGTGAGCAAAATGATCACGACGTTTCGGGATCTGCAATCTGATCCCGTCTTCAAGTTCACCCGAAGACGAAATCAGATTGCAGATCCCAAAACGTCGTTAATATCTTGCTCACTAACGATGGAAAATTTCCGCAATACTGGTTTAAACTTTGGAACGTGTAAGTGGTACTACATCAGTTTGCGTTTATGTTTACAAATTTTTCCGGCCTTCCGAGATTCCCTCTCTTTTGGAAAACCGGTTTTCAAATTTCTCGGTAGGTTTCGACACTATTTGCATATCGGTAGGATGTAAGAAGTGCCTAGTTGGAGATATGTAGCTTTCGAGTAAAATAATTTGTTTCTTCTGTCACCCCTAAAATCGCTCAGTGACGTCCCTCCTGAAAAATCGCAGAAGTTTCCGAACAGAAGGGGTTTTGAGAACTGAGATGAAGCTACAGCACACTTTAGAGAAAAAATCTAGCTGAGGGAAATAGACAAAAGTTTACTCCCCGTTCCCAACACCTTTCCTGCCCCCAGGCGTCATCGTACCGTGGTACAAGCGAGAGAGGGAACGTCTAGTGTGATGTGTCACACGTCAGTAGTTTGTGGGTGGTTGCAGAAAGTAGACAGGTGTGTTGTAGGGTTGGTAATGCAATCACAGTGAAAGAAGCAGAAAGCAAACCAGAGATGCGGGTCCCTCATCACAGAGTAGCGCTATAACTTGGGAGTTGTGTTATTGTACAGCTGGCGTAACAGCTGACAAGTTTAGTACGCGAGGAGATAGGAGAATAGAAATGTCAAAATATTATTTACACAGGTTTTTGGTGGTAAATACATAAAGAAAAGTCCACGATTTTTCAATAATAACAGAGGTAATGATGGTTTGTCAAGTCTTCTTACGGAGGTTCCACTAAGTATCTTGGCCTTGTCATCGACAAACACCTTAGATTCACAAACCATGTAGATAAAAAGTAGCGAGATCTGTTAGTTCAGCTATTTTCGTTCTGAGAAGATTGTCAGGTCAACTCAATACCGAAAATCTCCTCAAAGTTTACAATGGTATTGTCGTTCCACGCCTGTCATACGGCATTCCTCTTTGGGGGTTTCAGTTTGTCCAGGACAGATCATCTCTTTATCCTTCAAAAAAACAGCAATACGAACAATTTTTCATTTGAGAGTCGTGATAATTGTAGAGGGTTGTTCCGAAGTCACAAAATCAACTAATCACTTCCAATCTTTCGTAAAAGAAATCCCAATCTCAACTTGCGTAGCAGAAATAATCTCCCAATACCAAGACACCAGACAACCTTTTCTGAACTCCATCTTTTGCAGAGTGGACTTTTTAATGTTTTTCCTGTCTCTGAAACAAGAATCTAATAATAACACGTTCACAAGGCAACTAAAAAAGGTTCTGCTAGACCATGACTTCTATAAAGTCAATAAGTTTCTGGACCATGTATGGTAGAGACTAAATAAGCTGGATAAACTTGTATTTGAATACAGTATAAATTTTGGCGTATGCCCATGTAAAATGTATTTATTGGCAATAAACTATTTGATTTGATTTCTATTGAACTTTTTGGGACTGTCTTTCAAGTCAGCTCAATAATAATAGTAGGATAGAATCCACTCTGAAGGAAGACTTGGGTGTTAAAAAGAAGTACACGTAACATAGGTATCCTTAGCCGATTTTAATTTAATACAGGACCGGTTTAAGAACGATCTCATCAACAGCAAACGTGTCAATAATTTACTATGTTACTTTTATTTTTCTTATCAATTTTAATGTATATTTTAGAAGTAAGTTTTTGTTAGTTGTAGCATGACATATTGATAAGTCACAGGTTTTGTGTTCTTATCAGTGATAGTGAACGCTACAAGGACGTGTTTTGTCAAGTATAATTAAGAACATCTTAATTACCGTATGATTTAATTATAAGCGTTGAGCAATGCGTTGTATCGAAAGTTTTGTTTCATGCCTAATCAAATTCACTGACGATTGTATTCAATGTTTTGGGTTTGTGCATTAAAAACAGTTTAGCTTCTTTTGATGAAAATAATATCTAAAACCATTAAAATTTGGTGACACTTTCTTTTTACCAAACATTTCAGTTTGTATTTTTTTAAAGAAGCAATTTCTGTTGTTGATTAGATGTTTAAAATATGCAGATGACACTATGCTATTGACACTCCCTTGCCTCTACATTCTAGAGACATGTCTTTTTTTCAAAACAAAATGTAATACCATAAGAGGTTGCGACACACACTCTTATGAAACCAGAGCAGGGACAACTACCGAACTGGGAGACACAGGACGGTAGTTCATGAGCGCTATCTTCTCAGGCAGGTGTTCATCTCATCAACAGATTGCCAAATTCGTTTAAAACGCACAAGTGCCCAAGGCATTCAAAGCTCGTCTAAAATGTGTTGTGCACTCAAGCTTTTATAACATAGACGAGTTTATGGCGTTTAACTGGAGACCTGGTAATGGCTGACCGAATAGGGACTAGGTGGGATAATTCGAATGAATGAAAGAGAGAGATTGGAAAACTTGTATGTATAAAAGGGACTTAGATGTGAGAGTGAATGGAAAACTTTAGCTCAATCAGCTTTTCTGACGATTGCCATACATTGTGAAATGTTTTTGCAATACAAAATTTATTTATTTATACTGCAACACAAGTTCACCGATAGAGACTGCTTTTGCCAAACATCAGCAGGTCAACCAAAACCCATCCGCCCAATTAAAGTTATCGAACAAAACCATCTCGAGGCTGAACAACAGGAACACCCAGCAGCGAACATGAAGGAAGTATTTGCTACAGAGGTGAACGAACAACTAACACATACAGACTGGTGTAGCAGGTATCGTCAAGGCGAACTCCTTAAAATCACCGAAATCAGAGCTACTAACCTTGGGGAACTGGTTCAGATTAGGTTCCGCGTTCTCACTATATAAAGTGTTCGGTCGCGGTACCGTTTTTTCCACAAGGAATAACCTTGAGGAGTCCAGTTACACAATGCATTAGCAACTCATTATTGCTTTACGTAACTTCTGCTGAGTTGTGTTCAATAAAGAGATTGTGGGAGTTGTGGTAATCATGAAAATATATCTGTGTTACTACTTCTATTAATAATATTCGCGCGTATGCCGAATTAAGATCTCATTTTCCGAGTGTTTAGAAATTTTAGGTGATGTATTTAATAACACATTTGAGACCACAAAAACTAAATTGCAGTCTCTTTTCCTGCTATACCCAATCAGCCGAATGCTTGCTAATGAAGCTGAAAAGTCAGCTGTTTGGGTGTTTCAAAATGGGTTTTTAACCTGTGGTCGGTTATTCTTAAATACTCAGAGAGTGATTCAGTAAACTCAAGTACTAGCTTAAGTGTACAATTCTTCTAGCAGTGGAAGAAGTTTATGACTTTGTTGACCTCTTAAAGGTCAACCTGTCATGAGGGTTGACCTCTTTAGTTGCATGTATATACAAGGCGGCAAAAATCCCGGACCTGCTTTGTATATTTTGAACGATGCAAGATAAAACGCCAAATTGGCTACACCATTATGCATAACTTGGTGGGGCCAAAAGATGTGACAAGTCGTAAAAATAACTATAGTAATCTAAATGTAGTAATTGGTTACCGAAATTGAACCGTAAGGAACGGCAGAGGAGCCACAAAAACCTTTAATGAGATCTTAGGTCGAGGAGCATATCGAAATAAAGGTCGTTGTGAGGAAAGTAAACCGAATCTAAATGGGTTGACTACTATATTAAAAATGGCGTCAGACAAGATTAAAATTTAAAAAATGTAAAATCTGAAATTGTTGTTATAGACATTGTGAACTATAAACTAAAACCTATATTTTAATGTATACAACTCAACCTAGTCCTTTCCAACAACTTTTTCAGTATCCACGCAGATTTTGGATAAAGTTATTTGATTACACTTGATTAAGTTGTACGTTCAACTCAAGGTTATTAGTACGTTCAGTTAGTACATTACAACGCCGCAAACCGGATACCAAAAGGTTGACTGTAACAGAAATGGCATAAGTGTGTATATAATTTTAAAGTTCTGAATCTCAAAGCTGACGCTTTTTGGTGGGGTCAACCTATTGAGACACGTTTTGTAGTGTTGTACTTTCTCATTTTAATGTGCCATACGCCCTATGCCACATTCAAGATTTCTTTCTGACTTCTGGTGGGTATAGGCTCTTTCCCGATAATGACTCAATGTCACTGATTACCGTAAAAAGTAGCTCTTAATTCGGTGTCTTAATCTTGCACCGATCGGGGACAATTTTGTCACCCTGTACATAAAAATTATACGTGTGAAATAACCCATTAAAACCATAACCCATTACCCATAAACCATTAAAAACTTTTATATTTCATAACATCGAGCTCTGTTTCACGTCGGCTAGCAATCTGCAACAGAATTGTATTATAAATTCGAGGCCTGCAAATAAATGTGAACATTCTCAATTTTACCTTGCCAAAAGACAGCAATTTATATAATAAGTATTAATTCAAAATCAAATTGTCAACAGAGAAATTGTTATTTGTGGAAAAGAAAGTGAACCAGCAGCAGCGGCAGCAAGGTGCATGGTGCGATGGGAGGGGGTGTGGGCCGGGGAAGGGGAGGGAACCAGCTGACAGTGAACTTGAACTTTCTCCAACAAACAGCTGTTCCTGATAAACCAGTATCTGTGTGTTGCTGCTAGCCAAGGCCTTGTGTATAGAGCGCTACCTACAACTGTAATATATGTCGTAAATCATTAGATTTTATTACATTTTCTAAATGAACTCTATCTCAGGATCTTGGCGGACTCAGGAGCTTATCACTCCGGTGGCGCGGGATCGTTCCCCGCAATCATTAATAACAATTGTGTTGATTGACTATGCGGTAACGTTAGGTAAGGGTCGAGGTTGAATGGGGAGGGACTTTGTGGTCCTAACTCCACCTCGTTAAATAAAACCAACTTTATCTATACTATCTGGTTGAACGCATACAAGGAAAAATGCAGCAGTCAAATAAATTAATTCAAGTAAATTGCAATAAACTACCAGAGTATAGTTAGTTAAAGGTTGGCATTACAAATGACCATTAAAACATGTGAAATGTGATCTGTTCAGCTCAACCTGGATTAGAGAACAAGAAATCTGTGAACATGCATTGTTTACACGAAATTGACTGACAAAACCATAACGAAACATAATTGGCCTAAGATTGTCAACAAATCGAAAATGTGAAAATGTTTAACATGACTAATTCATTAAAAGTTGCATCATTATCTTAAGACTGTCAAAATGCAGTTGAATACCATAATGACCTCTAGTGAAAATAAACTGAAAATGCATTATTTTGCGACTCCTCTCTCTTGAACTCGTTGAAGATCGGAAAGGGTAAGGGGTTTGCCTTCTTGAAATGAGCTTACATAGTTTTAAGAGCCCGTCTCAGTGCCACGGTGACGTCAGGTGCAAGAGGCCGAAATACGCCAAAACTTTAAAAGCTAAAATAGAGTGTTTTAATTTTTTATGAAGCCAAGGAAATGGAGCGTTATCTCGAAATTGTAACTACCCATCTTACAACCTGAGTTAAAACGTAGAAACAAAACTTTGTTTGAGTCAATTTGTAGAAAAAGTACGATATTTATAAAAAATCGGGCTCCATACAAAAGTAGACAATTTCTTCTAGTATCAAAAAATACCAAATTTGATTGTTCAAAAAATGGTTTTGAATGGTGAGAAAATGTACCCGCGTGATCTCTTGCAAACGTTCGGTTTGACATTTAAAGCGCATCAGTTGAAAGAAGGCCCGTTGTTCAGCCAGTTGCTACGTGTTCGGGATCGTGTGTTCCTTGTGCGGACGAACTTAAGCAGGCTGTTCTAAGGTGACCACTAAGGCGTACCCTAAATATAAACAAATTACTAAAAATGTTCAGTGACGTCACTACAGGCTACTTATGACAGTTCGGCGAGCCCACAGAGCAGAGAAAGTGCGGAAAGTGACGGCGTTGATAACCTGTTCATTTAATCAACAACAGCTGGTTTCGGCGAAACCGCGCGCTCGCATCACTTCCAGGCCCGGCGTCACGCGCCAACCTTCCCACACCGCGCCTTGCGTAACAACAGCTGACAGAGTAAACCGCAGACATTGTAGTCAAGAGTATCTAGTGGTGATTCATGAATGAATATTGGTCTACAGGGTGTTCATAAAAGGGCTTCACAAACTTTGAGGTTGGGTTTATTGGGTCAAAATAAAAAAAGAAAATAAAGAATATTGTTTTTTCGAAAAACGCTTTATTTACCGGATGTCCACCATTTTGTTTTTCCTCACTAATTATTTATTTTCTCCCACAAATCTTATGGGATTTGGCTCAAACTTAATTTACATTTTGTATCTAAGTGAGACCATCTTTGGAAAAATTACCAGATGATCTAGCTTACCATTTTAAAATAGTGGCTATTTTATGGTAATTTTTAGGGAATTTTGGTGGTACACCCTAATTAGCGAATGAACAGTGTGGTTTACTATAAAACGTAAAGAATAACGTTTTGTAGCAAATTGTATTGCCTATCTATTAGTGTTATATCTTAACCTAACATTCTTCACCGATCATGAACCTCCTGCAGCCTGTCACTTTATTTGAAGACAATAACACATTATCTCCTGCTCAGCCGAGGGCCAATGATCTAAAACATCTTCTTGAATGGGGACAACTTTCTTCATCATTGTGTCCGAGCAATAATGGATTGAACTCGTAGTCTCGTATGTTATTGTTAATCACAAAAGCTTGGGAAATCGATCTAGGCACAGAGAAATCTAGATCTAGTTCCAGATCTTGTTGTTTGCGAGTGTCGTGCTCTTTCGACTGAGACTCGTGGCGTGGTCCTGTAATCCAGCTTCATGGAGGTCAGGTTTTGAGGATGATATAGGTCTAAAGCGGCTCAGATAGTCTCAGTGATCATCTGATGATACCCGCATCAACTCCCACCACCGTTTAGACATATCAGACCATCACCTGCGTAGTCACGTTAAGCCAATGGACCTTGTATTTCCATTGGTCTTTGGGCTATTATTTAATGACCCATTCTAAGGAAGAGTCGGCCTTAGTTTGTAACAAGACTACATCTCATTACTACCACTCATCACACTCATCCTTCACCACATATTTGCCTTGAAATACCCTCATGAGAGTGGTCGGCATCTCAAATAGTGATTTAGTGATTTGTCAAAATCACAAGTCCAAACACTCTACACTAATTTTCTTTTGAGCAGAAAATCACGAACTTTCACTATTACAATGTTTTCTTCTGAATTTGATTTACTAGCGAATTTCCATAGGAAAAAGAGCTATTCGTTTCTCCCGCCAAAGAGAAGGACAAAACTGTTTCCGCTCTAGAGGTCGCATTGTTGATCCGATTGTCACGAAATTTGGTACACAAATATCCCTTTTACTAATCTCTAGGGTAAGTTTGTTATCCATCAAAATTAGTCCGCCGGAAGTGACGTTCTGAGGGAGGGGGTGCGTGTTCGGTTTCAGTACTTGGTATTTTGGTTCCCGACCTGACATGTGTATACTAAAAATCAACAACATCCGGTTAGCCAGATCAAGATGGCGACGAAAACAATTTTCCGCTACCATCTTGGTCTGGCTGAACGAGTTTTGATAATTTTTGGTACACATGTTGCGTAACGTATCATAAGAGTTTATATTAAGTTTAATAGAAATCGGTTCAAAAGTGCAGTTTTCATAGTAAAAAAACTATTTTTGAGGAGAAGCACAATTCTGGTGGTTTGTTTTTTCTGGTTAACAACCGTGATCCAAATAAATAAATAAATCTTTTATTGCGGAAACATATTAACATGTTATGCAATCGTCAATGTATTTTTTCACTAAAATTGTCCATGCATTCTGCCATTGAAGTCTCTTTCAAACATACAATTAGTTCATTCACTCTCTCCCATTCATTCGAATTACTCCACTCTAGCCCTATTGTAATTCGGTGGTTTCTGCGATCTCCCATTTATGTGCCATAAACTCGTCTGTACTGTAAAACGCTTTTGTGACCAATATTTGTTTTAGACGGGCTTTGAACGCCTTCGGCATTTGGGCACTTTTTATCGAATTTGGCAACTGGTTGACTAGTTGAACTCCTGCCTGAGAAGGCAAACGTTCATGAACTATCGTTCTGTGTCTCCCAGTCCGGTAGTTCTCCCTGCCTCTTGTTTCGTAAGAGTGAATGTCACTTCCTCTTACGGGGTCACATCTTGATTAGAAAAGAAGACACGTTTGAAGAATGTAGAGGCAAGGTAAAGTCAACAATTTCAAATTTTGAAAAGCTGGCCTGCACGACTCTCTTCTTTGATATTTACAAAAGAAACATTAGATATTTCGTGAAATCGGACAAAAATGCAACTTTAGAGTGGTTACAACTTACAAAGATCCAAAATGGCACTTCCGGTGTTATTACCACCCCTTTATAGGGAATTCGCTTTGATTCACGGTAGCGCTTGTGTTCTCTATAAAGACAAGACAAAGCTTCTTTATTAACACAAACATAGAGTATGGTAAATCCACATTCCCAGTGACTCTCACACAGTTCTGCCAAGCGGCGAAGTCCTGTGAGGTTGTCTATTGTTAGATACGGTCAGAATGGGTAACGGACCGCTAGACCTAGAAACCAGTGTCCAGTGGTCTAAATCTAGGCTGTCTCGTTACACCTGTCGTTCCCTGTAGATCTATCTTAGGATCACCTAGTAGTAATTCTCTCTAGAAGTTTATGGTTTGATCGTAAAGATTGGTTTTTGGGTAAAACTGTATCCAAAAGGTTATTTCTGAAACAATTTCTTTTGTAGCCAAAGAAGATTGTCACTGACCGTTGAGGAATTTCCGATTAAAGACAATGATGGTCTGCTATGAGATGTGTTTTGGTGGCCTTTTGTGAAGGTTATAAAGAAAAATGAATGACTAGGAAAGTTCTAAAACTAAGAAATACAGGTCACTTGAAATTCCACTTAGCGTATACCGATCAATAAAACCTTTGCAACAACAAACACCTCAAACTTTAGTAAGTCTTACGTCTTTCAAAATTTAATTGTTCGTAGTTCTAGTAAATACGTTTTCCGCGCTTGCCCTTCAATCAATTATAAAAAGAATTAAGGGTTCGCAGTACAGGTGTTAAAACCCACGATGTAGTCTGATCGTTAACAGCAGTCTATGTGCGTAAAATAATTGTTAGCGGCTAAAAACTATAAAACCTAACGTTAACTTTGAACAGACGTCTTTTAGTGGCTTTGAGAGAATTTGCAATAAAACAAACGCTATTCCCAAGTGATGACTTTCCGTATGTACTATAATTTTTACATGATGAAAACCCGATTTTTAAGGGCAGATTGGACCCACTTTTGAAATTGTACTTTTAAATAAAATGTTCAGACCTTTAAAAGTACTATGATTTTGGGGTTTTTACAGCTGATTTTCTTAAAATAAAATTTGAACTCAGGAAATCAGCTTCTATTCCGACCTGAACAATACACTATAATCACTATAATGGTTGACTGGGACTCGTGGCGTGGTCCTGTAATCCAGCTTCATGGAGGTCAGGTTTTGAGGATGATATAGGTCTAAAGCGGCTCAGATAGTCTCAGTGATCATCTGATGATACCCGCATCAACTCCCACCATCGTTTAGACATATCAGACCATCACCTGCGTGGTTCGAAAGTCACGATAAGCCGTTGGTCCTTGTATTTCCATCGGTCATTGGGCTATTAATTAATGACCCATTCTAAGGAAGAGTCGGCCTTAGTTTGTAACAAGACCACACCTCATAACTCATTACTACCACTCATCTCACTCATCCTTCACCACATATTTGCCTTAAAATACCCTCATGAGAGTGGTCGGCATCTCAAATAGTGATTTATAAAGTACTATCTTTCACTTAATATTTTAAAACTTAAAGTAATCCTGTTTATAACTTTGTTGGACTGCATCCCTCTGCACCGTCACCTTCTTTCACCCGTACAGCGCAACCTTAACCTTGTTCAAGATATTTTTACCTTTACAAGATCATATTCCATAAATGTATACATTAACTCTTTGCATCTGCAATGTCAAGATAACATTGCGCAAGGGCAGTCCTCGTCTAAATCACAGCGGAGAAAGGTAATATCTTCATATAAACTGGTCCATGTAAGGTTATCAAAGCTGCAACTTCACTACAGGAAGGTCTACCGGTGTGGTTTTTGCTGTGAGTACTACTACATATAATGCAAAGTAGATCTAGGCAGTCTGGTAGGTGCTGAGATAGGCGCTGCTTGGAGGCTGTGACCTTAGTATGGGTGACTAATGTGTTCTCACCACTTACTGTCTGATTGGGAGGGAAATAATAAATAAATAAATGGTTTATTGCGAAAACATGTGACATGTTATGCAATCGTCAGTTCTATTTTGAAGCTAAAATTTTCACATTCTAACATCGAAATCCCGTTCATACATACATTTTGACATTCACTCTCTCATTCATTCAATTGAACCACTCTAGTCCCGTAATTAGAAATTTTGTTACGCGTTTTCCCAGTTATGTGCCATGAACTCGTCTGTGTTATAAAATGCTTCTGCGGCCAAAACTTTTTCAAACGAGTTTTAAAAGCCTTGAGCTCCTGGGCACTTTTGATCGAATTTGGCAACTTGTTGACGAGTTGAACTCCTACCTGAGAAGGTAAACGTTCATGAACTGCCGTTCTGTGTCTCCCAGTTCGGTAGTTTTCCCTGCCTCTAGTTTCATAAGAGTGAATGTCACTTCCTCTTACGAGACCGCATTTTGATTTGAAAAAAGACATGTTTCTAAAATATAGAGGCAGTGTCAACAATTTCAATTTTTGAATGCTGGCTACACGACTCTCTCCATTGCAATTTTGCAATGGTTCGGACTGCTTTTTTTGGAGAATGAAAACTCTGGCAAAACTTGATTTTGAGCATCCACCCCACAAAGCCAATGTAAATAAAGCCAATAATGTAGAAATTGAGCGAGAAATGCTGTCTTTAGGATATTCTTTGAAAAAAAGGAAAGGTATTTCTATATTATACTAAAAAGGATGGATAGTAAAGAAAATGGGGTAAGGGAACAAAAATCTATATATTTTGTGTTCAGCAAAACTTTCTTAAATACCGTATTTGAAGATATTTAGCCGTGAAAACCAGTTTCGGATTCTCTAATGGGCTTAAAATTCAATGAGACACGAATAAGAAAAAAACATGACATGGCGCCGAAACTATCGCCATTTTGTACGGAAATTGCGAAGAAAGCCAATATTTCTTTTGATTTTACAAACTGATATAAATAATTCGAGTATATTATGCACTATACAGAGTGTCACAAAAATGTGTAGCGCGCTATCCGAGCCCGATTCTATACATATCAAAAGCAAGTCGAAATTGTCTAGTAACATTTTCGACTTACAGTAATTTTGTATGTAGAATCCGGTTCTGCATATTTTGTGACATCCTGTATGTTATAAAAGTAAACACAAAGCCTACAGTACGTTACACTCAAAATAAAAGGGTGAAAAACTAAGGATTTTCTATCATATATAGCAACCAGAGAGAATTGATTCGTTTAGGGCGGCTGAGGACCAAAACGCTAAATGATTGGGTCTTAAGAGTGTGCTGTAGTGACCGTGACCTTGAATTTCGTCCCATAAGAACAATGTTAAAACATGCATTTTCTTAAAACACTTCACGCCTACAGTTTTCATCGGATCTTTATGAAATAAACTTTGTTTTAAAGTGCGTTAAATGTTCTAGTGACTCCGCTGAGCCGAATTCTATTTTATAATTTATAAAACCGATTTTTAATTTATAAGTCCAAAAATTGATGACACTTTTTATTTGAATTTCTTATTTTTACTAGTAAACTAATAAAACGTTCAAAGAAGTGTTCAGCGTAAACACTGCAGTACATTGTCATCTTTCAAATCAAACTTATTTCAAAAAGATCTGATGAAAATTGTAGGTGTGAGGTGTCTCAAGAAAATGCTTGTTTTTACATTTTTTTACATCGAGTCGACTAATAAAACTACTCATCACACTCATCCTTCACCACATATTTGCCTTAAAATACCCTCACGAGAGTGGTCTGCATCTCAAATAGTGATTTATATAGTGATAAATAGAGCCTACCATGGAGGCGGAACACGTCTTGTTTTCTTGTTTGTTTGCTCACACTCCAATAGGTGTTAAGAGGTCTATAAACCTGCAAAGAATAGAAGAAACACCGCTCTACGTTTGCCTCTTAAACTCGCCAAATACACCTGCAGCTGACCATAGAGCACGTTATTCTCTTGCAGGTGTTAACAGGTCAATTTAGCTGCAAAAACAAGAGAAATATCGCTCTGTGATTGGTTGTAAACAATAGCCAATCACGTGCGGCGGAATTGTCGTCTCCTCGCTACTGCCTACTGGTAACACACGGCAGGACACGGGACTGAGCAGCAGTGTCCTAGCTTTCTCCCTGATCCTGTGTCCTCTAGGATGACAGACAAGGCTTGCCAACCTTCACCAGCACAACCTTCACACCTTCATCAATCAGTATCAATCATCATTTCAAACACACAGACCGCCTATGTACACGAGCCTCTCTCCAGGAGAACAAGTGACTTCTTCGGAATCGGAATTGTCAGGGAGATTTTGGGGAATTCTTTCACCTAATGGAAGTTTTTGGTAGTCAAGTGCTTTGGGGCGGGTCATTAGTCAATTTGGAGAGTTCTCATCCTGCAAAAGAAGATCCTATCACCGACTAGAGAAACTCTACCGAGTCCGTTAGTCTATGATCCTATCGTCGGGCGAGGTGGAGAGACTTATATGCAAGATTCAAGTAAAACTCTTGTCTCGATATATCCTTAAATGAAAACATACAAAGCTGAAGTACAAGATTTGCAACAGATTTCAAACTTCCAAAAGTCTGTATGACAACAATCCTGTTTATCCGGTGTTTAACGCTTTGATCATGGTTTAGTCCTTAATGTATTATAAAACAATGTAAATAGCTTTTGGTTAAAGACACCGTTCTGTGTCAACAAAACAACGCTATTGGTTCATAAAATACTAATAGATGTCGTGAGCAGTGCTATTCGTCAACCAAAAACCCTAGCGCTCCTCGCGGCAAGCTTTCAAGAACCCACCCCACAGTTAGTGCAAGACAATACTCCGGCGCGTAACTATTGTAAACAGCTCAAAACAATCGTGGAAAATAAAAACACTGTGATTGTCAGATGGCCCTTTCTTTACTTTGACCGAATCACTTGGGTTGAAAATGAACTGGCTGAAACTATACTTTCATGACAATTCGTCCTCACTACCAAACCATGCAGACCTCCTCTTTTTAATGACCCCTCTCTCCCATTTCTAAATTTAACTAATGATACGAAAACAAAGAACACTCTATTCTATTTACTAGTGTGTGATGACAGCAAACACGAAATGTCCATGAATTATAATTTTGTCTTGGAAAATATATTTCAGAATTGTCGTAAGAACGGATTTGCTATATCTTGCTGAAAATCGTTAGAATAATTCCATTTATTAGAAACAAGCACTTTCGAAAGTAATTTGACATTAAAAGTTAACAATTTATAATTGTTAGTTCTTAGTTCAAGAGTGTACATGTGATTTTAAGAAACATACACTCGTATCAAAAAAAAGAAAGAAAGAAATATTTATTCCGTGGCATACAAGATGATGCATAGGAAAACAAAACATACATATAAAAAATAACAAATCAACAAAAGAGAAAAAGGTGGAGTACATGATTTTAGGGGCAAATCGACCAAATACCAAGATTTCTTATAAATTACAGGTGCCCTCCCTTCTGAGGATTAATATATTACTGCGGACATTTTCCGTAGTTTTTATTGAACAAGTGAATACAGGTGTTTGTTCATAAAACATTATGGAAAACGTCCTTAATAATATTTCAATATGAGAAGTTCAACCATTGCCAACAACGGACTAGAAACAAAGAGCCCAACCCTTATTTCATCAGCAAACCCCTGACCTACATCCACCTCGCCAATCAATGTGTTCAACAACAGACCTGACCTTGACAATGAGGTCGGGAGTAAACTTGCCGGTTGTCATGACAACGGCGCTGACGCCAGGGGCGCTAGAGTCGCGGATCAATGATTGCAAGAGCTACTTGCAACATCTCCGGGTAAACACCTACGCCACAGACAAGTGGAACTCTGTACAGACGTCCAACTCTACACGTTAGTGTGGTCATCAAATTCATCACCGGTTGCTATGTTGAACGACTCACTGCGGAGTGTACAGTACCGTTCTACTTCTTCCAACCTCACGGACCATTCTGCACTCCACGTGGTATAGTAACCACGTTTGGTGATGGATTTGACGGTTAAAGTTCTCAACCACTTTTCCCATCCCGTCGGATGTCTGTAATAACTCTTTAATACTTGTCACTTTGACACTCTTCATTTCTGCCGAAGAAAGTGTATTGAATATAAGACTGGGTATGTGCAAGAAATAGTTTTTTTTTTGCTACAGTGAAACCTTAGCGATGCAATTGTCTTCTATTTTATGAGAGAGGTGACAAGTAAGTTAAGTTCGTTGCCAGAAAAATCGGCCCTTCGGAAATTACCGGCCCTACGGATCGGCCCTTCGGAAATTACCGGCCCTACGGATCGGCCCTTCGGAAATTACCGGCCCTACGGATCGGCCCTTCGGAAATTACCGGCCCACGGATCGGCCCTTCGAAATTACCGGCCCTACGGATCGGCCCTTCGGAAATTACCGGCCCACGGATCGGCCCTTCGGAAATTACCGGCTACGGATCGGCCCTTCGGAAATTACCGGCTACGGATCGGCCCTTCGGAATACCGGCCCTACGGATCGGCCCTTCGGAAATTACCGGCCCTACGGATCGGCCCTTCGGAAATTACCGGCCCTACGGATCGGCCTTCGAAATTACCGGCCCTACGGATCGGCCCTTCGGAAATTACCGGCCCTACGGATCGGCCCTTCGGAAATTACCGGCCCTACGGATCGGCCCTTCGGAAATTACCGGCCCTACGGATCGGCCCTTCGGAAATTACCGTACGGATCGGCCTTCGGAAATTACCGGCCTACGGATCGGCCCTTCGGAAATTACCGGCCCTACGGATCGGCCCTTCGGAAATTACCGGCCTACGGATCGGCCCTTCGGAAATTACCGGCCCTACGGATCGGCCCTTCGGAAATTACCGGCCCTACGGATCGGCCTTCGGAAATTACCGGCCCTACGGATCGGCCCTTCGGAAATTACCGGCCCTACGGATCGGCCCTTCGGAAATTACCGGCCTACGGATCGGCCCTTCGGAAATTACCGGCCCTTCGGAAATTACCGGCCCTACGGATCGGCCCTTCGGAGGTGGGCGTTTCCTCCCAAAAATGGGGGTCGTATAGTATTAAGACTATTTTTATGATCAAATTTCGTTGAAACTTAGCATACACATTTTGTTACCGTACCACCTTTGTGTGATAAAAACCAACAAAATCTGTTCAACTAGACCAAGATTGCGGCAGAAAAAACGGTATAGTTACCGTGAAAAATAGTTTTCCGCCGGTGTAAATTATTCCCCTGTTACAGGAAATTCGCTAGGAGTCACGGTAGCGCACCCGTCGGCTATGATTTCCGACCACTGTTTTCCAATCGCAGAAATACGCAGGGAAGTTTAAAGCACCTACTCAAAAACCTGAAGATTTGGCCTTCAAGTCAAACTGTACAAATCAACAAATGCCTTGCTAGACATTAGACAACGTGATTAGAACGTAGTTGAACGGCTTATCACACTCCACTGTACCTCGATGAGAATGTTACAAATTGTACCGCCGTGTGAAGGAAACACAGCCTTGAGTCAGCTGACCGAACACGTGACTCTTCCATCACATAACCTCAACTCAAGACAGTCATTAAACATGGCAAACACAACTCAGAGATCTAAAGACAGAAGCGAGTAATCTGACCATGCTGATAACTTGATCAGCTGGTCTATATAAACATTAGCTTTATGAATATGAGCTATCCATTAAACGCATCAGCTGTATGAAATGTAAAATAGATGCTTCTTGTGTGTAATAATAGAAGTTTTAATACTGATCAAGAAGGGAAACCTCTTTTCAAATGTCGTTGAAGTTATTCCGCTGGTACAGCGTGAACCCACGTTTTAGCCGCCATTTTAAACCGACTAAATGGATTTTCATAGCTTTTATTATATTGATGAATACTGGTAAAATACAATAAATTACTGTTTTCAGATAATTAAAACAGCTCTTTGGTGAAAATCCCTCTCTCCATAAAATACTGTCGGCTCTTGGTATTGAGATTATACTGGACAAATAACAAACTTGACTGAGATATTTAGGCTCCAACAAAAATGTGTACCAAATTTTACGAAAGTCAGTAACACAGTACAACCTGCAGAGAGGAGACCTACACTACTGAATATCTCATTTTTCCAAAGAAAATTCACTAATAATAAATCATTTATTACGTTGAAGACCCGTTGTTAAGCCAGTTGTTACGTGCGCGGTGTCGTGTGTTCCTTGAGCGGACAAATTCAGCCTTTCTCTGATGTGACCACTGAGGCGGACCCTTAAATCAGCACAGTCACGCTGCAAACCACTCCGACCCAAAATCCCCGCCATTGAAATCTCACCGTTACGCACTCGGATGCAAATCGCCCTAACATCCACACAGCGGAACGGACTGATATATGGGAAGCAAGGCTGACAATGGGGGATCAGGTCCCGTTGAGCCGCAGTGGGTCTGTGGGTCGGACTTTCTAAACATCTCCCCTCGTCGTCAGGTCCAGAGTGTGCTGAGTCATGCTGGCAACAATGCTCTGGGCATACTTTGCAGTTTAGTGCTTCGGAATAGTAGGCAGATCTGCAGGTTCCGTTCGTTGCTGAGAAAGCTGTCAGAGAATGCCTATGTCGTCCATGGAGTGACAGACAGGTGAAGGGGAGTCACGAGGGGAAGAGGTGTTCCGTTGACCGACCGGAGCAGAGCATGATTATTGTTTATTGTTTGGCATTTCTTGTTTCATCGGCCTTAATTGACGGATTTGTTCAAACCGAGAACTAAGGTTCAAGTATATTTTTGGGGCTGAATGAAAGGTCAATATATCCTTTAGGGTACTGGAAGGTTATTTTCAAAATTCCATTTTATTTGGAGAAAATTCTACTTTAAAACATGTGAAAATACAGTACTCTGAAAACCCCCATTGAAAGTTTAATTTCAAACATGTGACTCCAATCTGCCGTAGATAATCTACTTGACAAATATGATACAGTTACAGAATATCATCACGAGAGAATGTTCAGCGTTTGTTTCAATCAAACTCTTACAAAGCGCTCGTCCAAAGTTGACGCGAGGTTTCGTAGTTTCTAGCCGATAACAAAAATATAAATTTATTTATGATACTGCTACAATTTTATAGGAAAATCAAAGCTTTGAATGGCCACCATTTTGAAACGGACTGTCTGATTTAGCTGGTTAACGAACTTAACCTAGAGATTTGCAAAAGAAACATTTGTACCAAATTTCGTTTAATACATCGTCAAAAACATGTGACTTGTAGAGTGGTCACACACAAACATACTCGTATATACAGGGTGTCCCATAAGTAAAGTGCCAGACTATATGAAAAGATTATATGGGTCAAAATAAAGAGAAAATTAAGAATAAAACTTTTCCAAAACGCTTAGTTAACCAGATAATTATTCGCCATTTTATATTTTTTACTTATTATTTATTATCTTCCACACCACTTATCGGATTTCACTCAAACTTAGCATAAATTGGTATCTAAGTAAGACCATTTATGGAAAAAATTACCAGCATGATCTAACGTATCATTTTAAAACGGTGGCTATTTTATGGTATTTTTAGGGCATTTTTGGCGTTGCACCTTAAATAGCGAATAAACGGTGAGTTTTACGATAAAATGTATGCAACACTGTTTTGTACAGAATTTTGATATCTATCTATTGCCATCAAAGTAAAAAAATCAATTAAGAATCATCAAAATTACAGTGGAAACAGTGGCAAACATCAAGATAATAAGGTGGAAAGTTGTCTGTTTTCAGCCAGAGTTTCCCCTAAAACTTCATTGTTTCCCAATAGATTTTTACGATCTTGATAACAATAGATAGGTAACAAAATTCACTACAAAACGTCATTCTTTACATTTTATCGTTAAACTCACCGTTTATTCGCTATTTAAGGTGAAACGTCAAAAATGCCCTAAAAATGCAAACCGCACCTTTCTACAAAATTTCGTTCTATTTGGCGAGAGAAGTGAATAGCTCTATTTCCAAAGACAATTCACTAACAATAACGAACTGTCCGTATAAGGTATTGAAGATGGGCGTCAACGGACACTGTAGCCGAAAATTAACGGTTCCAAGTGGTCGTGGAATCCTGCAGCGTTACTGCCTGGAGCTGGTGGCTGGACTACGCCCCAGACTCAATCAACTTTTTGCCGTAGCGGCAGTCTTCCACTCAGACCATCGTGTCAGCATAATAACAAGCCTGCCTAAATATAGGACCGATCATTGTATAATTTTGAAGTTCGCTAACACTTTGGGACCTTGATGCTGTCACTGAGTTTTACACAATGTTTTAAAATTCATTAAATTCCCAAAAATATTGCTTAGCTAAACCTATAAATAAGTTTTTACTAGTTGTTTTCGTAAATAGTTATTCAGGTATATACGCATTCAGGTGCAACGGTTTCGCGGTCTCGCATTCAGGCATTATAGTCTATAGACATCCCTGACGACGACACAACTTTACGAAAGGATGATATATTTGATTCGCAGTAATTCATAAACTAGAGCTTTCAAAAAATATTTACGTAAAGAAAACATTGATTATTTTTCAACTACTTGAGATCTAAACTACTGTATTTATAAAATCAGAAAGTAACCCAAATTACGACGTTTGTTTTGCCCGGCATTTTTAGTATATTTTTGCTTAAGTGTTTGCGATTTAATAGGGTGCACCACTGATCCTCAACTGAAAGTAGAAAAGGTCAACATTGAGTAAATAAATAAAAATATAGGCGACGCGTAGCCACAAACGCTACCGTGATTACTAGAGAATTTTCATTAAAAGGGTAATTTACACGGAAGCTAACTTTGGTAAGAAAAGGGGTATT
Source organism: Matsumurasca onukii (assembly GCA_018831715.1). Classification (NCBI taxonomy): domain Eukaryota; kingdom Metazoa; phylum Arthropoda; class Insecta; order Hemiptera; family Cicadellidae; genus Matsumurasca; species Matsumurasca onukii. The sequence goes on from CM032067.1 coordinate 3,351,767, forward strand.
TGTTTATGTATAAAGTTTTTCCATTTGACTCAGGAGGTATTGGGAAGCTCATATCTGCTTTCCGTGTTGTTCTACGCCGTTTCCTTCTGTATAACGATACAAAAAAAATATTTCCTATAAAAACTCGTTGACTAGAGACGAAGAAACCATACCAACACAGGTGTTTGCTATTAATGTATGGACACTTTCAACATAATATAAATTATTGGATTACTTCAATTTTTAAGTAGTTCTAGTTAAAAATTGTCTGCTTGTTTTTAGCATATCAATATTGGAAAACTTACTGGGTACTGAACATTTGAAAGATCACGAAACAACAGTACCAATTAAGACACTTACTTTGTCATGGCATAAATATACAGGGTGTCACAAAATTGTGTAGCGTGGTATGCAGAACCGGATTCTACATACAAAAGCAAGTCGAAAATGTCAAGTAACTTTTTTTATTTCGGTTTAGTTTAGCCGTAATCCGCCGTTTTGTAGATTTTTGAAAATAACTAATGATTCAAAAACTCTTTGAGATATTGTTGTGAAACTTGGTATACACCTTAATTGTTTTTCTAATAACATATTTTTAACATTTTGTATCTAACTGTTCAGATTTCAAAATGGCGGCCATTTAAAGATTTTAAAGTCAAATTCCAATTTGATTCCATTTGACTCTAAAATTTTGAAATGGCCGCCATTTTGAAATTTGATAAGTTAGGTAAAATATATTTTGAAAACGAGATTAAGAAAACAATTGAACTTTAATTCTAAGTTTCACAAAAATATCTCAAAATTTGATTTCTCAGTTATTTTCAAAAATTTACAAAATGGTGAATTACTTTTAAACTAAGCCGAAATTAAAAAATGTAAAAGGCAGTTTCGAATTACTTTTATGTAAAATCCGGTTTGTCACACCCTGTAGACAAGTCTATATACAAGTGGCGCAGTCCCCGTGCTTTTTGGGGGGTAAATTTTAATCGCGGTGCAATACCATTGTCCAGCTACCTGAGTTTCATGGTGCGATTCCGCGGTATACTCGAGTATCGGTTCTTACTGAACAAAAGGTGAACGTGCTGAGTGCTGAGTCTACGTCAGCAAATCGCTGAACTTCGTCAGCACCTTCACACTTGCCAACTCCTGACCCATATACAGAATATATTGTCACTCGTCTACAATATCGTACACAAATTCTTGTTTGCCGTGGGAATCAAAGAGCGAGATAACATATCAACGGTGAACAGTATAAACCGGCATGCCACATGCATTTTGTCGTACGGAATTAAAATCGAGTATGGATTTGAAATATCAGAGCGCATTTTCACTATTTCCGTTGTTTGTAAAACTGCTTCAATAACAGAAAAATAATAACTAAAATAACAACATTCTATGCTACTCTTTATCAACACGAAATACTCTAATTTTTCAGGTTGTCCGAACACTTTGAAATTTTTCCATGATCACTTTGTCATTATTAAATTAAATTAAAGTACATTTTAATTTTTTCATACCCGTTGTAAACACCTTCTACAAGACGGGGAAAGAAAGAATAACACATTGTAATCTTAGAGATTTCTAACCAGATTAAATTTAAAATAAAACTGGATTTTAACGAAAAACTATTAAATTTACCAAGATGTGTAAATTTCTTTTTAAAAATAGACCTAATCTTTTTAAACTACCTGAACTTTCGAGTATAACGTAAACCTAACTGACTACCTGTTTTCCGGATTTTACTTCAACGTGACCATCCTAATAATATACCTTACTAAAGTGACGAAAGATAGAGGCAAAGTTGGTCTATTCTTGCTGTGCAACTTAGTATTTTAGATTGGTATACTTATTTTGCTTGGATAAATATATATAGCTACCCATGGAATAATCACCCACACTCGTAACTGTCTCTGGTTTACCCTTAAGAAAAAACCAAATTCTTCGAAACTTTGCAAAATTCAAAGATAGTTTTCAGCAGCTAAGGGTGTTTTTAACAGCTGAGTTCAGGAGCAAGGTTTTACGCACTGACTGAGAAGGCTAATTAAATCCAGCAGCACTTTTTTATAATCCCTTATTTTTAGTTATCCCTTTTGATAATTTTTGGCAAGACGATGTTCTTGAGCCTAAAGGAGCAGACCGATGGCTAGTATTCCACTTTATCAAAGAGCAGTTTTTTTTAAAAAACCATACGATAGACCTAACCCTATAAGTGTTTTTAAATGTATTAACTTAGTAAAAATAGATTCGAGTGGAAAGACGATTGGTGTCCACCCGTGGTTCGGAAGTCATGTTAAGCCTTTGGTCCGTTACATTGGTCGTTGGGCTATTAATTAATGACCCAATCTGGGGAACAGTCGGCCCTAGTTTGTAACAAGACTACACCGCAGCATTCATCTAAAAACACTCAACGCACTCACCCTTCATCCCATACCCTTAAAATGCCCTCTAGGAGTGGTAGGTGTCTCAAATCAAAGTACCTAGATGGACCCTGGGTCTAAAAGGGTTAACTGGGGTACCAATTTTAGTTTCACGAGGAGTACACTGATTCCTTTAGTTCTGCTTTGATTTCGTACCTACATAAGCCTTCACATTAGTCATTTAAGAACCCGTAAAAACGCCGGTATCTACTTTACGGACAACAGTATAATAACAAAAACATACACATAACCTAGAAAAATAATTTCCAAACGAAAAACCACACTAACCTAATTAAAAATTTCATCACCCTACCTTGATCTTCTCATAGGTAGATGTCAGCTCCAAATGATGCACGAAGGGGTTGACCAAGTCCTTGTTCGACTGGTCTCTGTCCGAAGCTAAACATTGCCCATTCATCCTAACACAAGTAAACAAACACACCGATAAACAAACAACAAGAAACAGCTGGTTACAGGAGAGCGGTCATCACACGACTGAGGTGCATTCACTACTGACAGCTTCAAACACGCGCCACGCCGCACCAGCGCTGCTGTCGGCCGGAACCGGAACTAATCGCGCGGCAATCGTTATCAAAACAGCTGTACAAGACACAGTAGAAAACTTTCTGTAGTAGTGTTTTTTGTGTGTTAAATCAAGTTGTTTTGAACTTGCTTTTGAGTTAGTGGCCTTGTGTTTTTTCAGCTGATTTTAAAACTACACTTCATTTTTTTATTATTTTTTTACAAGAACTGGATAACATAATTTATATTACACAGAAAGGAAAACAACGCATTTAAAAATAACTAATAGAAACTATATCGGGTTTGCTCCATTTGGAGACACCATTGGTGATGGATAACACAGGTCGTTCCAGTTGAAAGTCTTGAGCTAATTTCAATTTGAGTATTCTATTGGACGTTGAAAAACAAATTCTTTAATGGTACACCAGGAACTAAATCCAGGGATTTGTCAAGAACCTCTTAGCACTACTTCTTGTAAACTATGAAACTGCGTCTCAATTCTAGTTCACTGTAATTTTTTTCAAACCGAGGAGGTTTGATGGCGATTCTAAACACTTTTTAGAAGATCTAAGTGTTCATGTTGTCGAGTTTGGACATGTATGTCATAGATTTGTTGGTGTTTGAATATTAAGAGATACTGAATCGTTGGCTGAAAATTCATGACGCATCAAAGTGAGAGGCTTATCATAAAAACTCCAATAGAAAAATCCACACAAGAAACACTTCTTTTAACTGACAAACTATTACAGGCCAATAATTATTTCTATCTCTTTGGATGGAGAAAAGAAGGAAGTTTACTTATTGTATCAGCTGATCTCATGAAGGTTGTTTATTTCCACTACACGCATGTACTTAGAAAATTGCATCTCTTCTAGAAAAATCATTCTGTGTTGTAGAGGCGTGTTTTTAAAGTGTTAAAAAGTCGCCGGTTGTAACGGCTTGTGACTTTTATCTTTGGGGCTCAGAGAAGAGTAGGTTTATGTCCCGAATTCGCCCACTAGGCTACTATTCAAGAACTGAAGATTCGGTTAGCGGAAACAGTAGACTCTATCACTCCACCCTCTTTTCTCTCGAAAACAAAAACGCACAAGAAACACACGACTCCGCACACATAACAATGGGCCTTCTCTCGTAAGGCAAGAAATGGACAAGAAGATGGAGTACGCCGTGCTGCATGTGGTGCACGTATATCAAATGCACAAAACCACAATAACACACACTTTAGACCATCGTCGTTGTATTTGTGACATTAAAATGACATTATCAAAAATAGTGTATCTGAAATAGTGATATGAAACCACTAAATCACTATTTGAGATGCCGACCACTCTCATGAGGGTATTTTAAGGCAAATATGTGGTGAAGGATGAGTGTGATGAGGTAGTAATGAGTTATGAGGTGTATTGTTACAAACTAAGGCCGACTTTTCCTTAGAATGTGTCGTTAATTAATAGCCCAATGACCAATGGAAATACAAGGACCAACGGCTTAACGTGACTTCCGAACCACGCAGGTGATGGTCTGATATGTCTAAACGATGGTGAGAGTTGATGTGGGTATCATCAGATGATCACTGAGACTATCTGAGCCGCTTTAGACCTATATCAAACTCATAACCTGATCTCCATGAAGCTGGAATACAAGACATTTCTGCTCTTTCATTTTGAAACACCCTGCGGAGAAAATTCGATTCAATTTCCCATAGTTCATATGTTAGGTGGATGTCAACTTTAGAAGATTTTTGCTCACTTAGAGTAAAACATGTAGGTGTTTAGTCTAATGAAATCAGTTTTAGTAAGCTAAACGTACTACAAGTGTTGCTGTGTCATTGGGAAAACGATAAGATAACATTTCATAACAAAGCAGAGAAGATAGCCCGCCGAATCATGAGTTCTTGATAGTATAGCTAAGGCTATTTACAAATGAAGGTCAAATTCAACTTATGAGCAAACTCTAATTGATTGATATTTTGTAGGTGATAATCCCAAGAATTTGATGTGTAACTGTTGTTCTAAAGTATTTGATGAATTGTTCGACTATCACAAATAATTTTGTATGTAACATAATTTTATTCGCAAATTTCAATAGGAAATAGTCTCACCATTCATGCCTCTCACCAAAAAGACACTCTGTAGAAAGATTGTTGCAGTTTTTGCTTCCCAACGCCTCCTGAGTCGTGTGGCAAAACTTTATATATATATATATATTTAAGTGCAACCACTCTACAGGTCACATTTTTGGTTCGATTTGCATGACATTTGGTACAAATGTTCCTTTTGTAACTCTCTAGATGAAGTTTGTTAACCAGCTAAATCGGACAGTTCGTTTCAAAATAGTGGCCTTTCAAAGTTTTGATTTGCCAATTTCAGCAATTATAGCAATTGTACCAATACCATAAATGAATACAAGACTCAGTCTGTACAGTAGAGTTTTACTTTTTCTATTGCTCAAAATAACTCTGGTTACTCTAGAACCCACCGATTTAAAGTTATTTCAATTTAATTATTTAATAAAAAATAAAAATTCATTGTTTGCCTCTTGGATATCAGGTTGACATAAAATAGGTTTTGGTTACCTCCGTCATATCCAAAAAGTTGTGTTGAGGGGTTACATCCGAGTTTTGATGAAGACATCATCGTCAGACGCAGTCTAGTAGAAAATCCGCCTGTTGGCTTCGTTATTAAAGATGAAAATGAAGACACATGAAGAAACACAATACGACGAAACACCGAAATAAATTAACATATTTTACAGTTCATATACAAAAACACCGAAATAAAATCAACTGTGTTTTATTTCGGTGTTTTTTGCTATGTGACAACAGGCGGATTTTCTACAAGACTGCACGTCCGACGATGTCTTCACATCGAAACGTCCCGGGGATGTAACAACCCTCAACACAACTTTTTTTGGATATTGACGGAGGTAACCAAAAACCTATTTTTGTTTAATTATTTACTGTAGTTGGATTTTCTTCACTTTGACATTCTGAGGACTGGGCAGAAATTATTTTTAACTAATTTCTTAACTAGTTAAATAAACTTACCAGCCTAGGTTGCCTAGGTTACAGAAAGTAAACAACTTTCTTATTTCAAAACAAATACAACCATTAACAGCTGTTGTTTGTTTATTATACAAAACCATAGAGTAAAAAAATAAGGCAAATCTTAAAAATAAATTGTAAAATTTAATAATAGTGTATAAAAAATTCGTCTAATTCAAAATAGATAAATGACAACTTTTCTGTTTTATTTGAAATTCGCTAAGATTCACAGTAGCGCTTATGGCTGCGTGTCGGCTATGTTTTTTTGTAGCTTATTACTTTCATACTAGCTACTTGGCACTGGTTTCCCAGGCTACCTATTTACAATGCGTGAAAATCTGCGCAAAGGTTTTCACACGCATACCTTTTGCCGATTGAACTGGAAAAGTATAATCGGTTTTGTACCTACTACTGTTTCGTGATTGGGTTAGAAGTTCATGTAAATTCTTGATAACAATAACAACTTGTATTGCATTTATCATTTAACAATGTGTTTCATTCACCCTTATGCATTCATACATTCATGCAAGTTATTCATACACTCTCATTCATACTCACATTCATCTGAACACAAGTTGGAAAATATAGTCTTTAGTCAGTTATCTGTTCACAAGTTCTGTAAAAGCACGCTAGAGCGAATTCGTAACTACAAAATCTACCTTACCATCGTAAGTAAGACTTTCCATCCTCTACGGATTTTCACGTAGTTCGTTTATTACGTAGTATCTGGCTTTATTTTCAGATTGCTGATTACTCTTTGTTACGACTGGTTAAACTGGATCTAAATGGATCCAAATCCCGTAAATTGACTGGGTCTCGTTCCAGTCATGCGTGGTCCTGTAATCCAGCTTCATGGAGGTCAGGTTTTGAGGATGATGTACGAGGTCTAAAGCGGCTCAGATAGTCTCAGTGATCATCTGATGATACCCGCATCAACTCCCACCATCGTTGAGACATACCAGACCATCACCTGCGTGGTTCGGAAGTCACGTTGCCGTTGGTCCTTGTATTTCCATTGGTCATTGGGCTATTAATTAATGACCCATTCTAAGGAAGAGTCGGCCTTACGTTGCCAAACTCCCTTTATTTTGATGCATCAAACTAAAAGAAAAAGATATGGATAGTTCATATTTTCAGTAAACTGTCTTGAGATGGAGCTTTAAAACAAATACAACCATTAACAGCTGTTGTTTGTTTATTATACAAAACCATAGAGTAAAAATAAGGCAAATCTTAAAAATAAATTGTAAAATTAATAATAGTGTATAACAAATTCGTCTAATTCAAAATAGATAAATGACAACTTTTCTGTTTTATTTGAAATTCGCTAAGATTCACAGTAGCGCTTATGGCTGCGTGTCGGCTATGTTTTTTTTTTCTAATTAGCTTCACTTTCATACTAGCTTACTTGGCACTGGCTTTTCCCAGGCTACACTATTTACAATGCGTGAAAAATCTGCGTCAAAGGTTTTCACACGCATACCTTTTGCCGATTGAACTGGAAAAGTATAATCGGTTTTGTACCTACTACTGTTTCGTGATTGGGTTAGAAGTTCATGTAAATTCTTGATAACAATAACAACTTGTGTTGCATTTATCATTTAACAATGTGTTTCATTCACCCTTATGCATTCATACAAGTCATTCATGCACGTTATTCATACACGTCATTCATACTCACATTCATCTGAACACAAGTTGGAAAATATAGTCTTTAGTCAGTTATCTGTTCACAAGTTCTGTAAAAGCACGCTAGAGCGAATTCGTAACTACAAAATCTACCTTACCATGGTAAGACTTTCCATCCTCTACGGATTTTCACGTAGTTCGTTTATTACGTAGTATCTGGCTTTATTTTCAGATTGCTGATTACTTTGTTACGACTGGTTAAACTGGATCTAAATGGATCCAAATCCCAAATTGACTGGGTCTCGTTCCAGTCATGCGTGGTCCTGTAATCCAGCTTCATGGAGGTCAGGTTTTGAGGATGATGTACGAGGTCTAAAGCGGCTCAGATAGTCTCAGTGATCATCTGATGATACCCGCATCAACTCCCACCATCGTTGAGACATACCAGACCATCACCTGCGTGGTTCGGAAGTCACGTTAAGCCGTTGGTCCTTGTATTTCCATTGGTCATTGGGCTATTAATTAATGACCCATTCTAAGGAAGAGTCGGCCTTAGTTTGTAACAAGACTACACCTCATAACTCATTACTACCACTCATCCTTCACCACATATTTGCCTTAAAATACCCTCATGAGAGTGGTCGGCATCTCAAATAGTGATAAAGATGGATTGTTCAATTAATGTTTATTCATCATTCCAGTGGTCGTTGGGCTATTAACTAATGACCCAATCTGGGGAACAGTCAGCTCTAGTTTGTAACAAAACTCATCATACATCAAAAACACTCAACACACTCACCTTTCATCTCATATTCACTTTAAAATACCCTCTAGGATTGGTTGGATTAAAGTATCAAAGTATTACAAGTACGTTTATTGTGTTTCAACAAAAGTAAATAAACAAAAACACAAAACCTAATATCACTGGTAAGAACCAACAAGCTTGTGTGAAGGAACCACGATTTGAACTCATGGAAACTTACTGAAAGATTGTGTTACTGTTGTGTGCCTTTTCATGCTTACGTTGCTAAACTCCCTTTATTTTGATGCATCAAACTAAAAAAAAGATATGGATAGTTCATATTTTCAGAGAAACTGTCTTGAGATGGAGCTTTAAGACATATCCAACACAGCTCTGTTGTTATTTAATTTTAATATGTTCCAAACATTTGGACGAAGGGGGACTACGAACAAAATAAAGTATTGGTAAAACTGTGTGTGTCGAATTATTTGTATATTGTTCTATAAAGAACTAAATTTAAGCCGGATAACTCTTTTATCTCATACGTAAGAACCATGGGATCACCAAATCAATCTATTAAACTGAAACGATTTTCCTATGTCCAAATCCTAGTAAGATTAAACGTTTCTGATGTCCTAATCTTCTTCCTCATTTTCTTAGACCACGCCATGATTTTATTCGTATTACAGTAATTAAACACTCATCAATTACTTCAATTCGATCCTAGTGCAATATCTCAAGTTTACAGCAATATCAGAAGTGAAGCATTTCAGTAGTCATGTGAAGTGGTAGGGCGGGGAAGAGGATGAAGGCGTCACCGGTGATATTGCTACAGTAGTGTACTGCGGGTCTTGCCTATTCAAACCTGAAGGCGTTTTCTAACAGCCATAATATACTGTGTTACGTTTACAGTTAATGAATTTGATAACCTCTGTGTTTTAGATTTTATGTTAGTATTTATAATTCTGGTTCAGGGTTATCTGTGTGGTTGCCATTGGAATGTTGTAAAAAACTATTACTTTACTTTCACACAAAATAAAAATAAAAAATTTAAATGGTTGAAACTTGGTTTTAATTTTCCCTACAGTTTTCATAAAAAGTTTTATTTAAAAGATGATAATGTACTGTAGTGGCTCCGCTGACCACTTTTTCGACAATTCAACTAGTTTAATAGTACTGAAAAACAAGAAATTAAAATACAAAATGACTTCAACTTTTATTTCAGGTCACGGTTTTATCAGTGAGTATTTATTTTTATAGATATTTGGTATTACAGAACAGCTGGTTTTCGTTTAATTGGTTGTTGTTGCATCTGTAAACAAATCTATGAACATTATTTGTTTATTAACCACAAATTTACTAACCATTGGTTTATTATTATTAACTATACAATTTTTCAGTTTAATTTCCCTATTGATAACATTTATAAATTTCTATGCGGTTCTTCATTATTTTGTCCATCGAAATTTTTCAACTGAAGTAAAACAACAACTAAAATAAAATGAACAGCGCATCAAACTATATAGGTAAAGGTAATGTTTACAACAAATTCTCTATCACACAAAATGGAAAAATGTTCGGAGAAAGAAGTTGCTTATCTTGGAGAACTTCTGAAGTTCCGTTGGCACAAAGTGTACCGGTACTTTCAACTGAAAGCATGAAGACTTTGCAATCAGAAGACAAGTGCGATTTGAACGTCATGTTCAGGAATGAGCAAGATATCGAAGATTACCTAGAGAGCCTAGTGATGCAGGACAGTAGACTAGCGTTGATAAGAAATCACAAAATCCTAATGCGCATAAATCACAAAACCTCAAGGACAAAGTGAAGATCTTATCAGGGGGAATGTCAGGTCTAGAACCCTTACACTCAGGGTTTGTAGGTCCTGGAATGCTAACAGCAGCGGTCCTAGGAAACCCGAAATCCAGTCCTACCTACATGAGTATCCTGGCCGCCTTGAGACTCCTCGGCAAGGACCATGAGCCAGGGGTGCTGGTCATAGTCATGAACAATCTAGCAGACAGACTCAACTTTGGCATAGCGTGTCAACTAGCTACCAGGGAAGACATCAAGGTCCTTTGTCTCATCGTGGGAGAGGATTGTTCAGTATTGTCCGTGGACAAGTCAATCGGAAGAAGAGGTCTTGCTGGGGTCCTTCTTCTGCAGAAGATAGCCGGTGCGATGTCTGAAGAGAAGAAATCTCTGTATGAAATGCATTGTGTTTTGACTGCTTTGAAGGGGAAATGTTTGGGAAGCATTAATATTGGGATAGTTCGAGATGGAATTGATGTTGGGTTAGGACTGAAAGGAGAGTCGGGAAAATTAGTTTGTGTTAATTCCATCTCCCTGATAGTAAACGAAGCTTTGTTTCAGCTTCTTCATCCAGGTTCTTACTTCTCTTTGCAAGCAGAGAAGCACGATCAGGTGGCAGTTTTGGTTAACAACTTTGGAAAACTATCAGACTTTCAGTTTAACTTAATTCTGGCACAACTTTTGAACAGACTGATTTCCTTAGGATTAAGGCCTGTCAGAATTATCCAAGGTAGATTTCTAACGATTAAAGACACTATGGGGTTTTCTGTGAGTATTTTAAAGATAAAGAATGAAAACACTCTAAAGTGGCTTGACGCGAACACCAACGTGATGAGTTGGCCAAACAGACTGAACGAGGCAAATCAAGAATTCACTTTAGCGTCTTATGAAGAAAGATGCTCAAACCTCATTCAAGAGGAGCCTTCCTTTCACTTGTACGACCTCGACGACGAACTTCCTGAGAAAAATCTCGGTCCGAGATTCACAGTGGAAAACGCCGCGAAAGTGGTAAAAACTCTTAAAGTAATAATCGAATCCCTGATTAAAATGGAGATCTACCTAAACGTTTGTGACGCCGATCAGGAGTACGGGACCAAGGTGAAGACGTACATGGAGGAGATTGCTGCAGCGGTGCGGTCGAGAACGCTGAACCTGCTGACGCCCTACGGGTTGCTGAACGAGCTTGCTGAGGTGGCTGCTACGCACATGGGTGGAGTGTCGGGAGCGATGTGGAGTGTGATGTTGTGCTCAGCAGCACAGGCGTTCCTCAGCAGTTGCAGGTGATTTAGAAATAACTCGTACTAAGGAAAATCAAATAAGGTTAACTCATGTCAACTCAAGATTTCTTGGAAATTTTGTCATCAAAGTATTACGCGAAGGTTCGTCTAAAACAGATGAAATTTCATTATGTTTAAAGCATGCCCCATGATGACTTGTATCAAAAGTATTGGTGGATTTTGCTCCCACCAGTTGTTGTGAAGCAGTTGTTTACTTAAGTGCTAAAACACTCATAAAACTAAGAGCTGAATGTTTAGTTAAGAACACTAATTGAGGAATAAGGATTAAAATCGATTAAAACTAAAATAAAGGGATTCTTGTAAAGAAATTTTCCAAATTTTAACTTTTCTATGTATTTATACAGGGTGGACCAATGAGAACGATACCATTTGTTTACGCTCTTACACGGTTAATATGACCGCAATGAATTATCAGATATGTTTATAACCACAATAGAGTCCTTTTGCGTGCTTTTGCTGTTAAAGTCCTCTTTAAAAACAGTGATTCTTTGTCAAAAACTCAAAGATTGTTTGATCCCACTTAAACGTCGGTCGACACGGAGATGTTCTGAGTCGTAAAACAATTGCGAGTAGAGTAAGTTCATTAAAATAGTGCTACTACACAATAGAAAGTCGGCCGAAGGGCTAATACAGTCACGTACGCCAGAAAATGTCGAGAAGGTGCTAGAAGGAGTCCTTTACAGTATAAGCTTTTCCAACCAAAAAAGGAGTGTCAGCTTGTTTGAGGTCGCCATTTAAAGGATTTAGCAATATCAAGCAGTACAATATTTAGCTGTGTAATATTAAACACCATCTATTCATAGCATTTCTAAATTGTATCTTTCTCATTCGTCCACCCAGTATTTATAAGACCACCCGGTATTATATTTTGTTTCAACCATTATACCTTAATTGGAGGTCATGATATTCACAATTACGAAACTAGGAACAATTCTCAATGTAGATTGGAAAAGTACAGAACAAACATCTTCCAAAGACTACCTAGTCAAAGGGTCTTCTTCTTCTTCTTCTTTACTGTCAATCTCTAGTCTTTACCCTGTACTTTTATGGTGATTTTGCCATACTTATTTGTATTACTTTGTTTTTGTCACACAATATTATTTTGCACATAACAATAAATATTATTACTTTTCGGACAAAGTTATCCGATACAAACAAGGAGCAGATAAAGTAATCAAAACCCGACCAACCATTTGTAAGAGAGACAACCAGCTGAAGCGGCATCGTGAGCGGGGGTTTGGGGCGAAGCCTCCAGCTGGCCGAAAGCTAGTTTCCGTCTAAGATTCATGATTTACATCTTATGTGTTCAGGAAAAAGTGTTTGGACTGGGGCATGTGGCAGGAGGCGGCCAGGAGAGCCAAGGAAGGACTGTGCGCCTACACGAGAGTACAGCGTGGTCACTGCACGGTGCTTGACTCCCTGGGACCCTTCACCGACACCTTCACAGAGGCTTCAGTAGCGTGCTTCAGTAGAGCAGTGACAGCTGCTGTTCAAGGTAAACAATCTGAGAATGTTTTATGCGAAAGCTTTAATGGTGAAATATTAAACAGAGGTTTTATATGTCCCCCACCTCAACTTTTGAAACTTTTTTAAACCCTTTAGGAAATGTTTTTATTGGATTCTGAAGTTAGTTTTGACGTACTTTGCGATACCCACCCCCACCCAAAATTCGGGGGGAAGGCCCCCAACACTTTTGAAATACGAACCCCTTCCCTTTGTGGCACCTTTAAAAGAAAGGAAATTTCAACACAAATTTAACGACGCAAATAAAAGTTTTTATCTTGACTAGTTTTTAAACTAGTTTAAAGATTACACGAAATCAGGTTTAAAATGCCACATTTCACATACAATTTATTTTGAATGACAACATTTTCTTCAAAATAAACTGAGGGAAACATAACAACCTTATAACTTAAACCCATAGAGTATTTCGAAGAAAAAGTTGTCATTCAAAATAAATTGTACGTAAAATGTGGCCTTTTAAAACTGATTTCGTGTAATCTTTAAATTGGTATGACAAAAAAAGAGTCGACATAAAACATGTTTCTTTGCGTCGTAAAATGTGTGTTAAAATTCCCTTTCTTATAAGAAATGCCACAAGGGTTTGTATCTAAAAAGTTTGGGCGCCCTCCCTCCGGATTTTGGGTGGGGGGTGGTGACGCAAGGTACGTCCAAACAAACTTCAGAATCCTATAAAAAAATTCCCCAATGGCTTTTAAAAACATTTCATTTTTCAAAGTTATGAGGGGAGGCATTTAAAACTCACGCTGTATATGATGGAAAATAATTAAATCAAATACAATATGAAAACAAGTTGTTTAAGAGTTGTTTTAGTCAACCAAGCAAGAATCCATGTTTACCATTGAAGTAGCGGATATTCCTCTCTCGCGGGGCCGCAGGTAGGTAGAAATCCAAGTGTATCATCGTTGCAAAATCATTGGCTCAAGTTAGTTGTCTAGGTCAGTTCTTTGAAGAGGCCCGCGTGCCGCCGACCGGACGTTTTGTCTGCACTTTGGCAGACATCTTCAGTTTAAAAATTAAATAAATAATAAAACGAAAATATAAACAAGCTATTTTCCAGGTGGATTTTGGTGTTTTTGATCGGATGACTGTTTTTATAACTCTGAAAAAAGGTGTCCAAGATTGTGCACGTTTTTATCAATTTTCCTAGTTACTTAAATTGTTTCAATGTTTCTTAATTTCAATGGACTCTCTCACAATCTTGGACAAATAAGGATTTTCTCTTGCAAGTTGATTTTGGTCTCCAAATGAAATGACGTGTTTTGCGATACAACTATGTTGAGCTACGGCAATTTTATTCATGGTATGGTTTTTAGTATTCCTGATATATTTTGATATGCTGATATGCATTAATTCATTCTTTTACTTTTAACCAGTACACAGCACTACTTTATCTTCCTCTGGGGCGTCAGAGTTCTCTGTGGTTGTGGTGATTAAGCTCCGGAGTCGCGCGCGATACCAACCCTCCACGCATCCTTTACACTATTTACGACTGTCTAAGCACTTTTCGTGCTTGAAAACTCAAACAAGCTGCAGTTTGTTGTTGAAGGTGCCGAGTCCACCGAGCAGATGAGACAGCACACCCACCACGGACCGGACCCAGGTGCCTACACCCTGGCGGTGGTTCTGCGTATCATCCTGACAGAGCTGTCGGTGGACTTGCAGCTGGCAGAGGTGCACAAGGAGCTCTGGTACTGTGAGTCCTGTCTGGAAACCATGGTCCAAGAGCAAGCGAAGCATGTGGACCAGTGGTTTTGTGACGCGTGCTTTGATGAGTTGAATAAATGATTTTGGATACAGTTCTGAAGTTGGTTGGTAACTTTTCTTCGTACTCGTATATAGTGTGTAGATGTTTTCAGGGGGCAAAGGTTTGAGTTCGATTCCTTGCGCTGACTTTCTCAAATAGTATATTTCTTGACACGGTCCTTAAGGGAATCTTTTTGATACGAGCTCAAGTTTAATATCTAAGTCACAGTCGAGGACGTTAAATGGGCAAGGATTAAAAACACACTTTAGGTACACTTGATGAACGATACTTTTTGTCAAGATGCATATTGATAAAAAAACTAATTTTTGTCTCGTTTAACGAGATGGAGCTAGGACTACGAAGTTCTCTCTAACACTCAACCTCGACCTTTACCTAGCGTCACTGTATAGTCACTTTATAATATGTAAGTGGTGACTGCATAGATAGAACCCGCGAAATTGGAGCGATGAGTTCTGGAGACGAGCGCGATGTAAAACCAAATCACTAAATCACTATTTGAGATGCCGACCACTCTCATGAGGGTATTTTAAGGCAAATATGTGGTGAAGGATGAGTGTCATGAGTGGTAGTAATGAGTTATGAGGTGTAGTCTTGTTACAAACTAAGGCCGACTCTTCCTTAGAATGGGTCAATAGTTAATAGCCCAATGACCAATGGAAATACAAGGACCAACGGCTTAACGTGACTTCCGAACCACTCAGGTGATGGTCTGATATGTCTAAACGATGGTGGGAGTTGATGCGGGTATCATCAGATGATCTCTGAGACTATCTGAGCCGCTGTAGACCTATATCATCCTCAAAACCTGACCTCCATGAAGCTGGATTACAGGACCACGCCACGAGTCCCAGTCAACCGTTACGAATTCGCAAATTTATAGTTAAAATAGTTTAAGTTCTCAATGTAAAGCATTTAAAGTCAACTACAGCTTCATACGTAATACTTTTACTTCATATTGTTTTGGAGAAACAGCTGTTATACTCTGGATTGCAGCCAAAGTTGACAGTTTAGTTGTAATACCGACTATTACGAATTGTTGAACAATCATTCTTATAAAACAAATCCAGCTGTCATTGCCACTTGGAGCTAATCTTGGAAGATCTGTCATTGCCACTTGAAGATATTTAAAATTATCGTTTTCTGCTTAGGATTGAAGACTGTTAATTACGTGAATTAGTAGGGGGAACTGCATGTAACAACAACGTAATCTTGGCTTGATAAGTTCTACAAATTTTATCGTAAATACGTCAAAGTATAGTTTAAAGAACTCTCTTAAATATGAAAATAATACAGCGTTTCCACCAAACATTTGAAATTTCATATGCTTTAACGTAAGTTACTTTCTGGATAGCAATAAAAAATCTTAATAAATACGTTAAAAAGTATTATTTTGTCATGAAAACTCTATAATGTTCACTTTAGTTAGCTCCCCAATCTGATAGATCTTAACTTGTATAAACGCTAAATAGCTAATTTATTATTAAAGAATTTAAAGACAAAAAAGTTTGAACCGAACCGGGACTTGACTCTCGTTGCCGGGTGATTATGCTGACCACTACACCATCCGGGTATCAAGTCCCGGTTCGGTCCCCAAACTTTTTTGTCTTCAAATTTCTTTAGTAATAAATTAGCTATTCAGCCTTTATGCAAATTAAGATCTATAATAAGTCATTTGACACAGTATTTAATTATGTTTGTAATATTTCCAACTTGTTGATTTAAAGTCATTATTTGTCAGTCTCATGTTTCGGATAAACATTCAGATTTAAGTACTTCTCTAAATTTGAAGGAATAAATAGTTGGGCCGGATGGTGTAGTGGTCAGCATAATCGCACGGCAAGCGAGAGACCCGGGGTCAAATCCCGGTTCGGTCAAACTTTTTGTCTTCAAATGTCCAATCTGATTGAAGTATTGATTAAATTCAACAAGACAAAAGCGAAAGTTGTACGGTTTTGGGTTTAGGAACGCGTGTGAAATGTGGAGGGGGAGGGGGTGGCTCGATATAGATGACGTCATCGCTAACCTATGACGTCAGCAGCTGATTCCCCCTCCCGCAAATCCCTTCAGCTCCAGCTCACGTTCTACCGGGTAATTCAATGACGGCTTTGAAACTGTTTCCGGATCCATGAATTGAAGAATTTGCAATATTTTATACATTGGTTGGTGCTTTTATCAATATTTTGTGGTGGGATATACAGTTTTGTAGTTCGTTCACAAACATCTAGGGAGCTATTATAATACTTTGGCGTTGCTTTCGGTAAAAAAAATTCATGCGATTTATCTTTTAAGCTAACCTGGGCTACAATATAAAATTATGTTGAATATGACTGTGATGAGATTATTCAATAATATGAATTGGTCATGAAATAATAACGAAAGAACGATGAAAATTACTAAGCAGATAACCATAGGTAATAGAGAATTGGTTTGTTAAAAACTAATAACGCTAAAACACAACTAATTCAATTTTGTCTACGAACTATTGCATATCACCAACAATAACCATGGTGGATGATGTTGTAGTTGAAGAAGCTCAGGCTATAAAATTTCTTGGAATTCACATTGACAAAGGGTTGACCTGGGAAACTCAAATAAACAATGTCTGCAGCAAAGTTGCGTCTGGTATATTCTGTTTACGAAAACTATCCGGCTTCTGCTCTCCCCAAGTCCTTCTCATGGCATATTACGGCCTTATATATTCTCACCTAAATTATGGAATTATGTTTTGGGAAATAGTGCTCGCACACATTTTGAACGTGTTTTTCGGTTACAAAAAATGCAATAAGAATTTTGGGACGTTTAAATTTTAGAGCCCACTGGTGAAACTTTTAAAAGTCTAGGTCTAATGACTCTTCCAAGCATTTACATTTTAGAGACTATTCTGTTTGCTTTAAGAGTTTGCCTTTGCAAAGGGAGCTCCATACACGAGCATAAAACGAGAATCAGAAACGATTTTCGAGTTCAGCAACATAGAACAAAATTATTTAGTAAATTACCTTCTCAAATCGTTGCAAAACTTTTAACTCATTGCCAGTGGATATAAAATTGTAAAATAACAAAATTTGTTCAAAACACGATTAAAAACTATTTAGTAACTCATGCATTTTACGATATAGCTGAGTTCTACCAAATAAACCATTTGGTCAAATAGCAATAGTTTTACCTTTTGTCGGGGAGTGAGTGAATATTGCGAATGAATGACATGCCTGCGTGCATGTGCGTGAATGAATTACAACATGTTGTTTTTTATGTTTTTTTGCAACACATATATTATGTAAATTGCAAATAAATTTATTTATTTAGATACGTTAAATGTTTAGTATCTTCCAGAATCTACGCTACAGAGTAAAAAGCTATTGCAGTTTTAATTTATTTGGAATTCGAACTGTTGCTCCTACAAAGCTTGGACGGTTCGGTACGACAAGTTCGGTAGGGAAACAGTGTTTCATTATTGAAGGCAATTTTAAACCGTTCTTAATCTGGCAAAACTAGCCTATCAATCTATAATATAAAAACAATTTTTTCAACACGAATAAAGCATTCCAGCTATACAGGTAGACAGCTGATTTCCATTATTTAAATAAAAAACTGATGAAACTACCTCTGGTAATATTGATAGTGCAAGGTGGTGTATTATATTCTGAAGCGAAAATTTTTATATATTTACGTTGATATGATGACGAATGGCAGATCGTCGAACGTCATGGCAGTGTCGAACTTCATGGCCGAATCGTCGAAATTCATGGCGAATCGTCGAACGCGTCATGGCAAATCGTCGAACTTCATCATGAATCGTCGAACGTCATGGCAAATTGTCGAACTTCATGGCGAATCGTCAAACTTCATGGCGAAATCGTAGAAATTCATGGCAAATCGTTGAACTTCATGGCGAATCGTCGAACTTATGGCGAATCGTCAAACGTCATGGCAGGTATGGAACTTCTTGGCGAATCGTCGGAACTTCATGGCGGGTGTCGAACTTCATGGCGAATCGTCGAAATTCGTGGCAAAATCGTCGAACTTCATGGCAATTGTCGAACTTCATGACGAATCGTCGAAGACTTCATGACGAATCGCTCATTTCCACAGCTAGTTGGATTCATCTTGTTGTCACGAAGGAAAAGGACTCCTGACGTCGGGTTTGGTCGTGAAAACACAGCATTGTTGTTAGCAACTTAAAAATTAATTATTTACTTCAAGCCTAAAAGTACAAAATAAGAAACATTACCATGTTGTAATGTTTCCCTCAAAAGATTTTAAAGACAAATTTGTCATTAAAACGAGTCGAGATAAAAATATTTTTTGCGTCGTTGAATTTGTATTAAAATTCCTTTCTTTTGAGATGCCACAAAGGGAGGTTTGTATTTAAACATTTTGGGGCCTCCCCAGTTTTTGGGTGGGGGTGGGTGACGCAAAGTAGGCCCTACGTCAAAATAAATTTCAGAATCCTATAAAAAAATTCCACAAAGGATTTAAAAAAAATTCCTTTTGCAAAAGTTAAGGTGGGGGTGACATTTAAAACTCATCCTGTATACATCACGTACAAACTTGACAAACAAATTTAAACGTGACAATCATCTTCTCAATTATTAACTAATTAGTAATGACTTTAACTTACATAAAACTATTAGTTAGGACTTCTTTGAGACTATCTTTGAGGTCATTATACAACTTTGGGCTAAAAAAGGAAAATCTTTTCCTTCTACACTTGCCACTTGAATAAAGTGCAGCGCTCCATGGCAACTATACCTTTGAGAAACCTCCGCCCGGAATGAGAGCCTTTCCTGAAATAACAGTTCGTTGAGGGAAAGAGTCTTGGGAACCGTACAGCTGCTGAAAATCCTGCAAACTTCATTCTATTTCAACATTTGGATTTATTCTTTGAAAGAGGATACAAGATCAAAGCGCCTCAGGTTGAAAATAGACCTCACGGCGGAGTTTTCAAGTCTTTGTATTCTTTCCTTATCATTTGTTGATATACTGTTGCCCTAAGCAGGACAACAGTAATAAAATTATGATAGAACCAATGAATTGATAAGGCTTCTGAGGAGTTTATGGTGTCACCAACGACCATCGGATCAACTTGACAACATTTGAAACAATCATAAACGTGATTGTGTAGTCCATCAATTCCTCACCTTAAACTACCGGGCGGTTGAAAAGTAACCAGGTAATAAAAAATAAAAACGATTTAGAAATAAAAACATTCATATATTTAAATTCAGGAATCCAAAGGTTTAAAGAAATCAATTTATTTGTAAATAAATCTAAATGCAATTACATTAATTTTTGTCTTAGAAATAACAATAATGAGCCACCTGGTGTATTAATGGACGATGACATTTTGATGTGTACAAAGTCTACAAAATTCCTTGGGCTGCACATAGATCAAGGGCTGACCTGGGATTTCCAAATTGAGCATGTTTGTACCAAGGTTACTTCAGGTATTTATGCTCTACAGAGTCTCAGAAAGTTTTGCTCAGAGGATGTGTTAAGAACCGCTTACTTTGGCCTAATTCATCCTCACCTTTCCTATGGAGTTCAACTTTGGGGTAGCTGTGCTCATTACAAATTAGAAAAACTGTTTATACTCCAAAAAAGAACAATTCGCATTATTAAAAGACTAAAAAGTAGAGATTCTTGTAAGAATGCATTCAGAGAACTAAATGTGTTGACTTTACCTTTCCTCTACTAGTTTAAACAGCTTTATTTTGCCGATCGAAGTGTAACCTGACGAAAGGCATAAATATACATGATCATAACACTAGAGGTAAAGATGAACTGAGAATTCAGCAACACCGAACTATTGCCTTTGAACATTTGCCAATGCGATTTAGAGTCAAAATTATCAACAAACTCCCAAAAAATATAAAAACCATAAGTATTATTCAAAAGTTTAAACAACATTTAACGAATTTTTATGGTGAAACAATTTTATTCGATTGAGGAGTTTTTATCAAGTTGATGGGAAGAATAATATTTAGGCCGATAGCTTGTTAAAGTTAGATACATTAAATTGGCGCAGATAGAAGGGTATGTGTAGGAGCCTACAATTAACACAATTTCACTTTATAAAAAAAGTGATGTCGCATTAAGTTTTTATTTGATTTTTTGTTTAATCCATAATATATACAACCCTCTGTGCAAAGGATGCTTTTACACAAAAAATTTAAATATTAGATTATGAGTTTTCTAAATTATACAGATGGTTTCTAAAAATTTGGATGCTGGCTCTAATTACTGCAATAGTTGAAATTTCAAATTACACTTTCTTTTCTTATTTGGAGGTTGTCCAAATGTCACTTAAGAAATCAGGTATAGTCCCTCTTGAGCCAATAAGTACGTGTTTTGCTAAAAACTGTTCGTGAGTGATTGGACGGAATGTTTCCTGGACGGCGTGGATGGCTAGCCTGCAAGAAGCCCAGGTGTAACGTCGTGTGATTTTTCCTATGGGGATTCTGTAAGGAAGAAGAGTACAAGTGCAAGCCCAAACAGTGTATAAATTGGAAAATCGCATTTAAGAAGATATTACCAGTTTTCCAATTGGCTTCATTCAAAAAAAGTGATAATTGTATCCCCGGCTGTTTGGAGGAATTGGCGAACAACACTTGGTGCCTTCGTGGAATTTAAAACTATCCTTCATTTTCTTATATAGTTAAGCGTAAGTGTAATAAATTTAGACCCTGGGGCTTGACCCTGAGGCTGGACCCTAGCCCTCGACCATGGGGCTGGACCCCAGACCTCGACCCTGAGGCAAAGGCCTCGACCCAGGGGCTAGGCCTCGACCCAGGGGCTGGATCCTGAGGCTGGACCCTGAGACTGGACCCTCTGGCTTGACCCCAGGCCTCGACCCAGGGCTCGACCAGGCTGGACCCTGAGGCTCGATCCTTAGGACCCCAGGCCTCGACCCAAGGCCAAATTATGGTAGGAATTATTACAATTTTCTTGTGCCAATTACTTTTAAACCACTCTGTATGTTATCCTAGCAATTATCACGCTAAACACATTCAAACCCACACATAACAGGAAATTCCCCAAATCAAAACTGTTTACCAGCAATTAACAAACATGAAACGCTCGGAGTGTTTGACGTGTTGCATTATTCTGGAAATTAGTTTCACAGTGTTGTGGGAGTAGGGGATGATTGAATGTAGGTGTAGCATGTGTGGGTTTTACCCCTCTAACCCCTCTAGCCCCTCGCCTAGCCACAACTCAGAATAAATCCCACTTTTGATGAGAAAATAACATCAGCCTTCCACGAGCAAGGTTCCAATATTGCCCCTTCTCCCCGCACCCGCTGCAAGTTTCATTATAACCGCCTGATGGATTTTCAATCCTAACAGGAATAGAATCGACGTGAATAGATCGTGTCTGTACGCCTTCAGAGGTTGACTTGAAGTAAATGTTTTAATCTGTGACATTTCCTTCAAGGAAATAACAGCTGTTGATAAAGTGTCAGATGCAATCAGCTGTGAGTCGTGTTCTTGTCGAACTGAGGGAATATTGGATGGAATCTGACCTTTCGACTTTAAAGGGCCGTAATATACGCGGTGATTCTTAGTTTGAAAATTGTTGTTGTCGTTTGGGAGAACTTCTGAGTTTGAAATATTATTGTTGACATTTTCCATCCACTGATGGTTTGTGTGTTGTACGACACTCTATGGGCTGACATTTATTCAAAAATGTCGGTGAATTACGATGAAAGTACTTATAAAGTATCTTGTTGGCCAATGTGAAAACTGCAATAGAAAAAAATTGTTTCATTTGAAGAAGAACTCAAATTGTTTTGTCTCAGGTACTCAGAACCTTTTTTTATTACTTCTGAAAGCAATTTCAGTGACAATCAAGAGTTAATTTACACTTATCTATGTACCCCGAAACTTATAAAAAATCGGAATCGTATAAATGCTACACTACTTTTGATATAAACGTACATCGTTTGCCCCGTGATTATGATGACTGAAAAAGTTAAATTTAGCAAGGCGAATCGTCGAACTTCATGGCAAATTGTCGAACTGCATGGCGAATCGTCGAACTTCATGGAGAATCGTCGAACTTCATGGTGAATCGTCGAACTTCATGACGAATCGTCGAACTTCATGGCGAATCGTCGAACTTCATGGCGAATCGTCGAACTTCATGACGAATCGCTGAAGTTCGTGAGGTCGCTGAAAGTGGGTTTGTAATGCGACAGATATGACATTTGTCTATTCGATGGCATTGGTAATCCACCACTGGATCTCAGGTATGATATCTGGTGTTGTGTACACCTTATCTTTGATGTATTCTCACAAGAAAATATAACAAGGAATGATGTCCGGAGATCTTGGAGGCCAGTTAAGGAGTGCGTTATCATTCGGACCACAACGCCCGATCCATCTCGCAGGCTGCTCTAACATCCTAGTAGTAATGTGGAGGTGCACCATGGAATCGCAGAATGAAATTTGCAAAACCATGTTCCAATTGCACCTTTTTTCCAATTCATGAAGGTTATGCTTATAACAAATAGGTTGATGTGACAATCCAACCCAAAAAAGCTTTCCTTGGTTTAAATTTAGCCATTACACAACACTTTACATTCAGTTGACTTTACAAACAGCTGATACGCACCCAAATAAAACTTAATGAGCTTTTCTTTCCACTGGTACCAACTAAAATAGTCTTAAAACAAATTAACCCTGTAACCTTGAGGCATACGCTCGAATATTGGATTGTTATAAAAAGAAAATTTTAATTCAATTAAACCAATATTTAAAATTTTAATTCACGAGGCCTTTCGATCAGCAAAGCTGACTTCATCAGATAACCTCAAAATTTCAAAAAAACATAAAATTGTATGTTTTTATGTTTTGATTTTTTGAGGAATCTGACGAATTAGGTTGCTGATCGAAAGGCCTCATGTATTAAAACTTTAAATATTGGTTTATTTGACTTAAAACTTCTAATATAACCCCCTCAGATTTATAATCAATGTCGGGAATATCATTTGTGATCCCTGTATATATTCAAAAGTATTCAATGTTCACAGTATTATCCTATTTTCAGGTTTGGTCATTCACTGAGAATGTTAATTGGAAACTCCTTTTTCTTAAACTGATGCTGGTTCGTTAACGAAATTGAATTAATCGGTTATAAAATAACTGATGTTGAGTAAAAATGATGTACCCTTTCATTTTAATTGAATAAACATTTATTTCTCACTATGTATCACATTTAACGACAACTATACAGGTACGTACAAAAATAACAACTGTGTACAAATATGAATTATTTACAGTGATGTGGTTTTTGCGTCCAGTCGAGCCTTAGAATTGACATCTCTCATCATAGGCCTGAAGTATATAACAACAGTTGTATACTTCTTAGTCTACTATATACTCTTTTATCTACAGGGTGAGTTTTAAATGTCCTCCCCTACTCCCCACCTTAACTATTGAAAAAGAAAATATTTTTTAAACCCATTGGAGAATGTTTTTAAGGGTTCTGAATTTTTAACGTTCTTTGCGCCCCACCCGAAATCCGGAGGGTCCTCCCAAATTTTTAAAATTCAAACCCACCGCAAAAGAAAGGGATTTTCTAAACAAATTCAACGACGCAAAGAAAAATTTTCTCTCGACTAGTTTTTTTGTTATACCAAATAAAATTTATTGACACAAAATCAGGTTTAAATGCAACATTTCACATACAATTGTTTGAATTACTAAATTTTCTTTAAAATACTCTATGGGATTATGTTAGAGTTGAGAGTATTTAGAAGAAAATTTTGTCCTTCAAAATAAATTGTATGTGAAATGTGGCATTTTAAACATGATTTTGAGTCATCTTTAAATTAGTATAACAAAAAAACGAGTCGAAATAAAACATGTTTCCTTGCGTCTTTGAATTTGTGTTAAAATGTCCGTTCTTTTGAAGTGCCATAAGTGGGGAGGGGTTTGTGTTTAAAAATTTGGGACCCTCCCCCCAAATTTTGGATAGGGGTGGAGACGCAAAGTACGTCAAAAAAACTTCAGAATTCTATAAAAACATTCCCCAAGGGGTTTTAAAAAGTATTTCCTTTTTCAAAAGTTAAGGTGGGGGGCATTTAAAACTCACCCTGTATACTTTTAAGAGTCTAACACAAAAAAACTTTAAATCAATCTGTGTCTTCATTTTTGTTTTTATAACTACTTTTATAGACACATATTTGTCTACAACGACTAGTTGGTTTGAAATAATAACTATATATCTATCACTAGTATTATTTTGGTTTCTATTACTTTAACTACTATCGTACTAACGTAATTTGGCACGAAATAACCTATACAGGGTGAGTCCTCTAGTAGACATAGAAAAAGTAAACAAACTTTATCCAGAGTAAACTACACATGAAAGTTATTGGAAAATATATCCTAGTTCTAAATACAGAGTGTACCAAAAACAGTAGGTCACAGGTTTAAATCTAGGTGTTTCGGTGTACAACAAATTTTGTACATAATCGGAATTTTAATTTAATTTCCAGCATTTCTGTGAAAATAAATCACAAGTGTTGAGTAGTTTCAAAATGGCGGACATCAACGTGAAAATCTAGGGTATTAACGAAATGCCCTGTATCTTTGCCAATAAATACAGGAAACCTGGTTCTGATGAATGATAAATGTTCGAAACTATCTGAGCGTTCCAACGATATGTCTCAAGATTATTGAAATTATTTTTCCTGCGGTCCTCATGCGTGGTTTAAATAATAAAGTTTGTTACATCGTTCTAGGTCTGGTTTGTACTGGGTATATTGAAGCCCAATTATGTGAGTCACCCTGTATAGTTAACAAGCTAATGGAATTATAAATACACTAAGAGCTAAGGAGGTCTATCGACATTTCTGACACATTACAATCAATTATTGATTTCTTTAATTAAAGATAATCGGTTTGGTGACTGGTCATTTTAGCTTAACAATAAAAACATAGATTTCAGTGATCCTTTGTATTTTTGATACGTCCTAAGATAGCTGTTTTTTAAATGGTAGGTTGTAAAAAGGTTAAAACCGTGTCAACAAATCTCAAAAATTAAAAGATATGATTATATTTGGTCGCACACACAATCTTGATTTGCCTCTTCATATTGCCCAAATGTACAACAGCTGATATGTTTAAATGTGTATTCTCCCCTAATCATAAAATCTGTTTACCCTCATGGACCACTCGTTTATGTTAGTTTGTTTCTAGATTCCTAGCATTACAGATTTTCATCTTGTATTTAACTTCAAACCCGTATGGATAATACAAAAGATCAGAGAGGCAAAGCACTCTTTTGCTTCCCACTGAAATCAAGAAAATAAGATGAAATAAGGTGTACTTTTCTTGTTTTACATTATCATTACTTTGTTAGAGCTAAGAGGTACTTTGAAAGTGCCAAAATTTGTTATAAATTTCTAAAGCTCCCGGGAAAAGAGAGCTTAATACCACTGCACATCAGTGTCGACGTATACATCTTACTTTATTTTGTTGACTGTCTTGTATTGTTTTCTCTTGAATATCTGATCACCTGATATGTTATTCTATAGACTCTAGTCTCCTGATATTGTTGCTCCTGTTTTCTGATCGCCTGGTACCGCGCTCCTGATTACCAAGCCCTGGTGCTGATCTCCTGAAGACTCCTGGTACCCGAACACCTCCTGCAGTACTCCACATCGCTGCCGGACAATGTTGATGACTTCCTACTCGCTCCTGCTCCTGGTACCTCCAGTCCTGACTCCTGATCTCGGCCGCTCGGCCCCTCCTCTTGTCAAGTGTTCTCCTCCTGCCACAGACAACGTGGACATCGTTAGCAACATAGTTATTCTGACAGTAATAGTAACGGTACGGTAGTAATGTTACTAGTAATAGTGACGGTACTGCTAATGGTTATTTGCCAACTTTAAAACTTGTTTAGGCTTTTGAAACTTAAATAAGATTAGATGAATCTGCTATAAAACTAACAAAAGAGCACGTAAAGTGTACCATGCGAGTAGAAAGTATACAATTACGTTTACGGAAATAATAAATGCTGCACTATAGTTCTCTTTTAAACTAATGTTACCGTCTCTACTGTTTCGTGTTCAACTTCCACAAAGCATTAATAAATGAAAACATCACAAATTCCATGTTTCTAGCTAGAGGATTTAGCCGTAATTTGAGGTTATGATGTGGCTAATGTTGAACAAATAACCGAATGACGCAGTTTATCGATCAGACTATCCAATAACTCGATTCAGGTTAATTAGCTTTGAGTAACCGTACGTTCATTATGAAACACTGCGGTTTGTTTATGTTCGACGTTTCGATTATTTGATTAGCTTACCTCGTCGTCAGCAGCCTCCGAGTCGCAGGTGAGCACCCACTCCCACACCCTGGTGGCCGGGTCCAGTGCTGCCTCCAGGGTGTAGCCACTCAGCACCTTGGCCATCTTGCACCTGCTCTGATCTGAGAGGCGGATGTCGTCATCCCCCAGGTTCAGGTAGAAGTCTGCAGAGTCCTGTCGCTCCATCGGGGAGGCGGTCGGGGGTTTGTCCAGCAGCCAGTTGTCCTGGAAGCAGAATCTGTGAATTTCTAAGTTCGAAAACAGGATCCAGATTCCAAATCGTCGTGTTTTACTTGTTCACGGACGATGGAACAGCTATTTCAAACTAAGAACCATCGTCAGGAACAAACTTAAAAAGTATCAAGTCATCTATTTGTTATTTCGTATTTACCTTAAGGTACTTGGTGATCTCTGTGACGGGGGCGCGCTTCTCAGGCTTGTGTTCCAGCAGTCTCCGCAAGAGGCGTTGCAGTCGCGGAGTGAAGCGACGCAGACAGCGCGGCTGCTTTGTGGTGCGTCGCCTCTGCCAGCTGGAGAACGTGCGGTACTCGGTGTCTGCCAGGTCCGCGCTCTGCCACGGCGGACATCCTGGACATCGGTACAGTCAGCGTTAAGAACAGGAAAGAAGGAGCTTCTTTGGGAGGCTAGGTTGGTTACATGATTTTAAGCGTAAAGAAAAGGGTTATTGAAAATTATTCAAGGTGACATTTTAAACGAAAAATCATTTGGTCTCCTGCTTGAAGATAAGCATTGCATTTAGATATTAGGAAGATAAGTTGTCCTAAATAAAGCCACGTAATCTTGGAACCAAACGCTCGTGCTGCGCCTAGGAGACAACTAAGAAAGCTTGTTGTCACTAACCACTTTAGTTGCATACACGTAAGGAGTTAGTCTTCACTCCTAGAAATTTGAGGTTAATAATATATTGACCTTCCATATGAAGTTCAAAACACAGTAACACTATATATAACGGAGGCGTTTGGTAGACTGTAACCATCTGCGTCATGTTGCCGCCCGATCTCAAGCTTGCCAACCTTCAGCAAAGCCTTCGAGAAAGTGTATCTGATTCGAACTTCGTTGAACGGCAAGATCTACTATCAGCAAACCCATCCGGTTTCCGAAGTGGCAAGTCGACAATTGACAGAGTCGTTCGTCTAGTCAAGATAATAGTAGGCAGAATTTTAATTAATTAGACAATCAACCAATAAAACAAGCTACAAGTACAGTTACTAAAATTCTAGTCGTTAACAATTGCCAGGAATTCAAATAAGTTTAAGCTACGTTGCAAAGAATACTAACAAAGGTAACCATAAATAAAAATCTTGTACGTGTTGTTAGATTTATAGTAGATCATGAGTTTATGTAACATTATGCTAATACTATGAACATGAAATCAGATGTAACTTATAGTTGTGTTTTCAACAATTAAATATTGAACTTATGTTTCATCTAGTACTATATTGATTTATAATGCTTGAACTGGTTAATACTTGTATGTTAATGAGGCCTTACGTGCATGTTTATCTACGACCATAGTATTGTTTAGTTAAATCAAACTTGGTTTCTAGACTTATTAAATGCCTTCAACTGTGTTGATCATGATACCAGGTTTTACAAATTGCACTGTTATGGCATTTGAAGAATTCCACTCACTTGGCTTAAATCGCTTCTTAATAATGGAAAACATTTAATTGGCATTTCCGACGTAAGACCAACGGAGATAAGACTAAACTATGGGGTACCTCAGGGCTCCATTCTCAGTCCTGTGCTATTTTTATCTACGTCAATGATGTTGGTTCGTCGGCACTAAATTGAACACTTAAGTATGCAGACGACACAAAATCGGAGTCAATAAAACCCGACGGTTGGTATGCAAGTGAAGGCCTACACATGTTTATTCAATACCATATTTATTCTACTTCTTTCACCTCGAACGAGCTAATTCTTAAATGAAATCATTATTCAAAAAGCAACTCGAGTTAGAGGTTACGGTCAGGAAAGCAGTTTGTGGTTCATAAACAGGCAAACTGCTTCTTGCTGGAGACGAGTAAAAATAGCGCTCTCTTGCCAAGCGCTGTAAACACACGTCACACACTTCCCCACAGATTATTGCCACTTTCCGAGGCGAAACGCATTTGCGATTGGCTGACTCACAAGTGGTTTATAGGTGTGCGGAAACGAGCGTCGTTCACGTTGACGACTACTTTGCGGTAATTGAATGGCTCCCTTTTCAACCACTGTGAAAAGATCCTTATTTCAACGTGGGTTGTTCCGCCTTTTGTCTCACTTTATAAATAACTTCTTTCCGCTCTAAATGTAAACTGAGGTAATATATATGCGTAGTGTTTGTCATTTCGTTCTTGACAATCCACTGGACAATTACATGTCTTCCTCACATTCTTTTTGCATTGTATGTTTATTTCGTTTTTCCATAAATTTTAATAATATGAGTGGTCACTGTCATTTTAAAATTGTCAGCATGTGGATGATGGTAGTTGCGTGTAATGTCAGTGAAAATTGTCAGCATGCAGAGTGGATTGTGTGTGTTTTAGCGGATCCGTGGCGGATTGGTATCGCGCGCGACTCCGGAGTTCATCATTCCGGTGGCGCGGGTTCTAGTCACTTACAATTTGTAATGTGACTTTACGGTGACGCTAGGTAAAGGTCGAGGTTGGGTGGTAGAGAGGACTTTGTAGTCCTAACTACGCCTCGTTAAACAAGACTAACTTTACCATTACCTTTAAAAACATAATGCATGTATAATTTATTTAAAAAAAAACTCCTCTAGTTTCCAGTGTATTAAGTTTATTAATGTCTAATTTATTTTAAAGAGGTTAAAAATACTGTAGTTTTGAACGCTGCATAAAAGAGTTTAGCGTTTGCAAAACGTTTGCGCGTAAACTCAAGCAAGCGCTCGGTTTGACAGTTAGGCCGCATCAGTTGAAAGAAGACCCGTTGTTTAGCCAGTTGTTACGTGCGCGGTGTCGTGTGTTCCTTGAGCGGACGAATTCAGGCTTTCTCTGAAGTGACCACTGACACGGACTCCTAAAGTATAAAAAATGTCCCGGTTGTTAGTTCTTCACACGGACTTGTCAAGCTGATTGCAAAGGGGTAAATTATTACTATTCCGTTCATAAAAGAACACCAGCTAGTTGTTTCGTAATAATTTCCTCTGGAACCGCGTGTAGTATTTATCTCCCAGATTTGGCTCTTACTTACCGGTGAGACACACGTAGATGACGATGGCTGCTTGCCAACAGTCGTATGCAGAGTGACAAGGGAACCTCTCGTTCTTGACAGCTTCACACGCCTCTGGGGGCAGGAACGGATGCCACGTACACTTCACTCTGCTCACCAACACTCCTGCAAGTAGAAATATTAAGTATTTAACTAAATACTAAATTTAGTGGGTAGAACCCCGCTAGTGCGGGTTCGATCCCCGCAGTCACCACTTACATCTGTGACCATGCGGTGACGCTAGGTAAAGGTCGAGGTTGAGTGGTAGGACTTTGTAGTCCATACTCGTTTAGTTAAACTAGACAAAGTTACTTCTTCTTAAAAAACAACACACGACATGTTTATACATATATAGTTTGTTGTTGACGATGTAGTTTCTGAGGTCAAAACATTATCGTGGGTATTTTCTTTATTAATTATGTTATGTTTTATGTTACTTTTCACCTAAATCTGATCGCTTTTCAGGTGAAAAGTAGCGTAAAACGTTACACAAATCAATAGAACAAAATGTTACCTTTCACCTGAAGAAGGGATCATATTCCAGACCCTGAAACGTTGTGTTTTCTTGTTCTCTAAAAACTATGCAAAACATTCGCCATCATTTAACTTCGGTTATACATTGTAATATTTCATTCTCAATCATTAGAACTGATCACACCTTCAAGCTAGTGTAGCAATCAGTTTTCCAAATAAACTTTCAGTTTGTGACTTTCTGTGTCAGTGCATTACTTTGTTTGTATATAAGCGTTACTTGATCAGAGTTGGTTTCAATTTTCAAACGATATAACAATTCTTGCTTTGAGTTTAGTAAGTGTATGCAATTAG
Organism: Matsumurasca onukii; assembly: GCA_018831715.1. Classification (NCBI taxonomy): domain Eukaryota; kingdom Metazoa; phylum Arthropoda; class Insecta; order Hemiptera; family Cicadellidae; genus Matsumurasca; species Matsumurasca onukii. Next base: position 3,382,875 of record CM032067.1, read on the forward strand.
CCCCTTTTTTATTGGGATTGATTTGGAAAAGACAATCGAACTGTAAAGGAAAAATCGGAAACTCAAATTGTTAGATTTTTTAAATACTGATTTGGATCTAATAATGATGTTTACTTTCATTGCGGTTTTAAAAATACCAATAAAAGTCTGGCGAAATTTTTAAAATTATCCGAAGTAAGATTATTTGGACATTAAACACAATCTTTCAGTGAAGAAGAAATTGTATTTTCTAAAAGTATACAAATGGGTTCAAGAATGCGTTTTATGGCGTAAAAGGCAATTTATTAAAATTGTACTTGAGCTCTTTTAAATCCGAGAAAATTGAGACAGAACAATAACTAATTGAAAAACTTGCTTGAAAAAATCAATTCAATTTGAAGAGAACACTTTTTCCTTTTTAGATCAATAAGAAGAATTAGTAGAGTTTAAGTCTGGCAAAAAAGAGATAAGAATAAATCTAATAACCTCTAAAAATCTAATACAAGATTCATTGAACAATTAGCAAAATATTTCAAGAAAGAAGAAAGATCCTTTTCAGAAAAGAATACAAATCGTTCCAAGAATACATTTTCTGGCATAAAAAGGTCAATTAACCTCCAACCAAAAGAGAATGTACTCAAATTCTTTCAATTCCAAGAACATCTAGACGAAATAACTAATTGAAATGCACGATGATTCTATTTCTAAAACAAATGAGTTACCGAAGGTCATTAGTCAGCAGAATCTCACCTCGGGCGGGGTTTAACCTGAATCCCTGATCCAGCAGAACAAAACATTCAATGATGCCGAGAAAACAAGAAACACTCTTCGTTATCATCCAGGGACAGATTATGCAAATCTCAGGCTTCGTTAGGAGAGCATCTGTAATGTTTCTTCTTGAATATCTCACTCACTTGTCTGAGCTTACGAAAAGGAGATTTTCCGAGATAAATGTTGATTTGTAGGATTTATCTCCTGCCGAACTGATAACTGGTTCGGTCGACCACACTTATCTAGTCGACCCTTACCACTCATTCATTTCTCGTCACATTTGTAGAAAGAACAAATTGCTCTTATGAGTTACGACAGATTTTGCGCACGCTTCTCCGGCCCTTGGTTATCCAGGACAAGTATGGGCTGGCGAAAAGCCGGTTGTGTTTTATTTCACATAAAAGCAGCGTCTGTGCTGGCGTCCGGCCCGGGAACGCTTGGGTTCATTGGTCCAGGGGAGTGAGCTCAAATAACATATTTATTTTAAGGCTTAGACTTTTGTTCCAAAGTACTGTATTTCTCTGATGGAGTAAACGAAATTCTTATTTATATTTCTAATTGAACTTTATCAATAATTCATTTATTTATTACTAAAGAAATTCGAATACAAAAATGTTTGGACCGAACCGGGATTTGAACCCGGATCTGAAATAAGTCATTTTCAAAATTTCTCGATTTGTAGTCCTAACTTCGTCTCGTTGAACAAGGCAAAATTCGTTTTTAAAATGACAATACGCACTCGTATGTATTTTTTCTCTTGAGTTTGAAAAGGTCTCAAGCTTACTAGAACCAAAGACAAATACTTATCTACAGATGAACTTTTATGTTTAAATGTATCGAATAGTTCAAAGAAAATTCGTTATTAAACATCAATAAAAAAAAGGTAAAAGGTAAAGTTTGTCTTGTTTAACGAGGCGAAGGTAGGACTACAAAGTCCTCTCTACCACTCAACCTCGACCTTTACCTAGCGTTTACCGTATAAGTGGTGACTGCGAGGATCGAACCCATTACCCACGCCAGGAGAGTGATCAGCTCCGCAGTCGCGCACGATTCCAACCCGCCACGGGTAAGCTCATAGGTATGCTTGAGGCCAGTTTGGATAGTATATTTGGTGAAATAATTTTAATTTGCGTATTTGCCAATAATTACTTCGAACTTGTACCATTTTTTATACCTTTTTTTAAATATTTCATGGAAACACCAATCGAGTTTACCTAATTTAAATCTTTTCTCTACTGAGGGAATCGCGTAAGCCTTTAAAGCGACAAAGTTCGTTCAGTCCCGTTTAGAGTGCACTTTAATGAGTGCTTTCTATTGTGCACTTTTATTCACATTTAGAGTGCACAGATATAACAATTGTATGAGTTGTAAAAAGTTGATCGATCATAAGCTAAGAGCATTTGAGAAAGTTTTAAACATCACACCTGGGACGCTACGTTGTTGAATGTCGTTATAGCTCATGCTCACTGTTGAGAGCGTGTTGGCCATAGCGATCTGAAATGGCTGAGTTGAGATTTACCACGTTCAAAGGTACTCTGTGCTTTATGGTGAGGTTCTGTATGAGGAATAATGGAACCTGTAGACTGATTTACCTTCTCTCCTGGTTTCCCCGAAGTCACACAGTTTGATGTTGCTAAGATCTGGGGCAAACACGAGTATATTCTCCAGTTTGATGTCTCTGTGTACCAGCTGTTTGTAGTGGAGAAACTCCAGCGCCGAGCTCAGCTGTCTCGCCACCTACATTTCACAACTTCTTGTAATACAAATAAGATTTAATTTTCCAAACAAGAAGCCGAATTCTCATAGCTTTTACGTATACAAAATTTTTGTCAAATGTTTTACACAAAGAAAATAAAGGAAATCCCACAAAAATTTGAAAAATTACAGAAAACGTTGATGGTTTAATTTTACACAGTTTACCATGTGCCTATTTAGTAAACAAAACGTACAGCTGAACAATATTAAACAACTTTAGGAAATATAATTATATATTCGTGGACAAGACAAGGTCTGTCGGGTCAGCTAGTAATATATACAATATTATAAAATAGTTTTAACTTCTATGCTAGTTTGAAGCAAAACGAATTGATTTTGAATAGTCTTGGTTTAGAGGTTGTTTACAATACCAAGTTCATCGTTACAATAAAATATATAATGCAATTTTGCATGTAGCTGCGTGTTTTAAAGGTCCGAAGATTATTACCAAAGAGTCCTAATTACCCGTCAACCGTTTTGTTTTGTCCCATTAGAACAATGTAAAACAGGCATTGTCATTCAAATCTCACAAAAGATTGTCATGAGGCTTGCTTTGAATGACTTGTACTACTGTGTAAGTTATTTATGGGGCTTGTTTTGAAAGAAATTAACGCACCCATTAATGGGTATTATGCCTTCGTTGGATATTCTTTGAAACACTTGTCACCTTGTCCTAATCAAACAAAGAGTAAAATACAACTTTGCTTTAAATTTGTACTTTTTCGTCTTAACAATGAAAATGGAAACTCGGCTAAAGACAGTTGCTAGATTATTTTATCCACTTAAAAATTATATTTATTCCTTGAAAATCCCATGACAAGTGTATAAGAGAAGCGACCCAAAAAATAAACGTGTTACATCTGTCTTGCGGAATCTAAGGTCATCACTCAATGCATGTACTGCGCACTGTGATACAACTAACTAATGAATAGATTATGACTGCTTTAAAGTCATTGACTTAATTCAGTTTAACTACTGTATTTCCTTCTTCCACTGTTTCTTTCCATCGTGGTACTCACCTTTTTGCACGAGTTCTCCGGTACGCCGCCGGCCCTGACAACGCCCGCCAGGTCCCCCAGGGGAGCGTACTCCTGCGCGAACACCCAACAGTCCGCCGCGCGGAATGCCACAGGGTAGGAGCACAGGATGTTCGGGTGCGGCGAGAGGTGGTAGCTGTAGTGAAACTCCCGGTGGAAGTCTCTGAAAAATTCACAACACTGAATTATTAGTCAATAATAATTTTAAAATGTGTATTTGGTGCTATAAATTGTTGGTTGTGCTTAAATCGGAAAACGTTCTGATCCAAACATATTGTTTGGCCTTAAATTACATGAAGGGCCTTTTTAAAGGCCTTTATCAAGGTCATTTCAGTAATGGCCTTGTACGACCGATGGCCTTGAAAAAGGCCTTCATATCCTACACCTATGCTAACGACATCAGAGAAGTCAGGTCTCTACAATTAACATTTTATGTCTTCCAGCTTACTTGAGCGTGGTGAGTTCTGTGTGGATCATCTTGAGGACCACGGAGGTATCTGTCTGCTTGTGCTTCGCCAGGAGGATCCTTGCGAAGCATCCTTCCCCCAGCTCCCGGTCCACCTCGTACTCGTCCTCCAGCACCACTTCCGGTAGAGAGGACTCCTGTATCCGGTGCAGGCTGGACTCCTTGCTGCGACTGCTGTTGCTCCTCTCCACCCGCATCCTGCACCACAGTTGATACATAAACTTTGACAAAAATTACTTCAAAATACTTGGAATTTTCGGCTTAAGGGCACTTTTGGTTTACTCCGAAATTCTGCGAAGGCAAATGTTCTTGAACTAACGTTCTGTGTCGTTCAAATCGGTAGTCTTCCCTGTCTTTCGTGACATAAGAGTGTAAGTCATTATCTCTTATGAGACCGCATTTTGACTTGATTGCAACAAATAAAATACAGGGTGGCCCATAAGTCAGTTGACAGGCATGCATTTCATTGAATGCATGTTATGGACCACCCTGTATAAGGTTGCAAAAGCGTGGTTAACACCGTCGGGTGTACATGAGCGATGCGATAGATTAGGTGATTTAGCAACCTTTTCTTGACAACGAAGAAATGGATGTCTGTAAAGAGGTTCTTTTGTCTGTGCCACTTATAGAATATAAGTAAAGATGTTATTCCTCCTAATAAAGTCAAACATTGTGTTATCGGAAGATAATAATTTAGGCATTAAAGACGCCTCATTATTTAAACAGATTGTAATGTTGTTTTTTTAATAGTGTATTTTTAGTGAAATTTAATATTTAGCTCAACATGATGAAATTATTAAAGACAAAAGGTTGATAATATTACAACATCCTACAACAAAATGTGGTAGATTGCTGAGCAGTCTAATTGCTACTAATGTATACGAGATCAATGACACTGTAATGAAGTGCAAAAGAGACGAGGAACTCTTGGGGCGTATTGATTAATTCAATTCTTACTTTTTCAGTCGCCACAATTTCGCAGGACATTCTTATGTAAATTTATTGAAGTTTGTGGGATTTCGTAGTGACAGAAAAGTTGTCCAAAGATTCTCGACAAACAAGTGCATAAAACACTCCAGTTATTTACTTAACATTGTTGTTCGGTGCAGTGTTAAACAATATCTAGACTAAGTTTTCATAGGCAGTGTTTAAACATCGATATTTTACAACAGTTTACATTTTCCAAGAGCTGTTCTCTGTGTTTGTAAACACGACTGACGCAGCGTGGACGGAAGTGTAAACCGAACAAGCGCAAGGATTAATTTAAGAACAGCGCCGCCACATTTAAAACTGCATTCACAACAGCCTGGAAAACAACGAACACAGAATATATAGAAGGGCTATCGGAATAAAAAAACTGACGCCACTCCCAGTGGATTGCCATATTCAAGATGCGTTTGCTTTTCTGTATTCTCTGCTGGAAAACCAGAAAACATTATCTGTATCCAAAATATAATGTTAGTTTTTAAGCTTCATTGTTAAGTAACGTATTTTTAGACCGCTAAAATAGAAATAGAATGAGTGATTAGTAAAATTGAAAATTAAATCATATTCTTTAATGATTCTTTTCTTGTTCGAAACGAATTAGTTGTTGTTTTATGCTTCTCAAGAAATCAACAAGAGTAGTTTTTGGATTGGGGGATCTAGGTATTTTTGCAAAGAAACCTTTTAAAAACATTTGTTGATTTGTTCTTTTTTCTATGCTTTTGTTTGTATTCCTATGCATCTTGTATACCATGGATTAAATCTTTCTTTCCTTCTTTCTTCCTTTCTTTCAAAAATTAAGTTTTGACCCAACCATCAATACATACTCATAATGTAGACATTTCTATGTGTACAAAGAAATCTTCACCTTTTTCTTTTAACAGAAACCCACACAGTTACAATCTACTTAATCTAACCGATCTTTTAGTTCCTCAACACCACGCATTAGATCTTAAAAATTATCCGTTTTTAAACGGAATTCAGGGTTTCAACACTTTTACTGTCAGTCTCAAACCTGAATCAAAAGTGTCTCTTTAAAGTCTAAGCTTAACCAGACCGACACGCAACTAAAGCGCCGCTGGCATGAGTGAATCGAATTTCCTTAGCAATTTATTACTTCAATTCACTGCGTTCACAGCCTCGCTTCGGCCTCAGAATTACGTGTTCTTTTACTGCAAGTTATATTACATCATCGAAAAAAAACTCGACTGAAAGCTGAATTGGTTTCAAAGACCTTCTACAGCACAAATGAGTTTATGCATACAGCTGGGAGACCCACCAACCAACAGACCGGCACAGGGGGCAGTAGTGGAAAAATTCGAATGCATGAGGATTGGGTTGAATGTAATATTTTATGTCTGAATGAGATTTCGATGGAGAGTGAATGCAAACTTTTAGGGAAATTAACTTGACAATTGACGATTGCAATAACATGTATTTGTTTCTACGCAATAAATGGTTTATTTATTTATCGAATAACCCTTTGGAATTCCACAAGGGGATTTTAATTGACCTATTTTTCCGGCAAACAAACTTGACCGATATATCTACAATATGAACTATGTACATGTAACAACATGAAATTGTGCATCCACTTTTAAACTATCTGGACAAAAAAGTTGAGTTACAAAATAAACTGATTGCATCAAAAACTTGTTTCACGATATAATCTGCTTATTCTCTTCCGTTAATTAGTAACGGATTTGGACAAACGCAACGTGATTTTTGTTACTAACCCAATTTAATACATTTTCATCTCAGCAAATTTTCTGTAAACGCGTTGTTCACGAGCTACAGTTTTTCAAATATTTCAACAAACCACTATTTTGTTATTTTTTTTCTTAATTTAGCCTGGAGTTAAAATTACGAATATATATAGCACGTTCGGCTTACTTCTGATGTCATTGTTAAATAAACCAAATTCAAAACAATGTTTATTTCGGTTTTAAGCCACATCTTTATTTATTACTTGATAGATTAACGTAAGGTATATAAATGTGGGAAACTATACTAAATAAATTGTTGACTTTGATACTTGAATATACAAAAAGATGAGAGTATTTAAAAAATAATTGTTACAATATTATTTGAAAATATTGAACGTTATGTTTTATGGTTTTTGTGTCAATAGTTTTTATCAAATTTTACAATGGAACTGATTTGATTTTGATTTACGAGTATTTCTTTACAGCCAACTATTGCTTATCGAATTGTCGTATTCCTAAATTTAAGTCAATTGGTTCAAGCCTAAAATTATAACTCGTTATCAAATAAATGTTCCATTATTTCATTTGTTTTTATTGAAATAAACAACAATTGTTCACCTGAAGGGATGCTTATCCAATGTGTTATCAGTGAGTCACCACAGTGTTATCATTCACAGGTGAAGGTCACGCAGATGAGGTGATAAGAGGTGCGCGTCTCGACGCTGACTGAGCTGTGATACCGACGCCCCTTCCCCCTTTCCTGTCATCCCCACCACCTCCTCCAGCCACCCCCTCCCTCCACGTTACTACACCACCAGGCACCACCCCCGCACCGGCGCTCCAGTGTAGCGCGCTGGACAACCGCAGGGGAGTTTTCAAGAAGAGAACTGTCAAAAGATGACTTTTAAGTTTGAAAAGCTTTCATCCTATGATTGATTATAGGTCATGCAAAGAAGGGCATACTTGAATTTATGCAACATTTTCAAAGGTCCCATAGAGTATTTTGAGATAATGGGTAATACGCCAAAAGGTCCTATTTATTTCGTCCAAAGCATATTGGCTATTTTCACAGCCATAAATTCTTTTTTTCTCATTTGTTTGCTTATGCTCGTTTTTTTTTTTTGTTAACTGATAGGGCTTGCTAGTAATTGTAACGCCTTTTAGGAAAACCTGATTCATCAAAACTCTAAAGAACATCCCATCCATTTGCTGTGCACAAATAGGTATTTTTGTGTTCCATGTGTTTTGTGTGACTGGCTTTTGTGTTGGTCAGTCTGATTCACGGCTGTGATTGGTCGTCCGCTGCTCCAAGCCAGCCAATGTGGCTGGCCAGGCTTTCATCAATGGACAGCTGTCACTGGCCGCAGACGTGCTTGTTTTCTCTATTTTTTTTTTAGTTTGTGTGCAAGTTGTACTATTTTTTAGATTGTTGTTATAAAATTAAATAAGTTAAAGGACAAAAAAATTTATTAGTTGAAGGGTGACTAGTCAGCTTGCGCTAACTAGTTTTAAGCCAGCTCATTTCCTAATATTTTGTATTATATTTTAGGTTACTTTTCACCTGAAGACGAGTTAAAATTACGAATATATATAGCACGTTCTGCTTACTTCTGATGTCATTGTTAAATAAACCAAATTCAAAACAATGTTTATTTCGGTTTTAAGCCACATCTTTATTTATTACTTGATAGATTAACGTAAGGTATATAAATGTGGGAAACTATACTAAATAAATTGTTGACTTTGATACTTGAATATACAAAAGATGAGAGTATTTTAAAAAACTAATTGTTACAATATTATTTGAAAATATTGAACGTTATGTTTTTATGGTTTTTGTGTCAATAGTTTTTATCAAATTTTACAATGGAACTGATTTGATTTTGATTTACGAGTATTTCTTTACAGCCAACTATTGCTTATCGAATTGTCGTATGTCTAAATTTAAGTCAATTGGTTCAAGCCTAAAAATTATAACTCGTTATCAAATAAATGTTCCATTATTTCATTTGTTTTTATTGAAATAAACAACAATTTGTTCACCTGGAGGGATGCTTATCCAATGTGTTATCAGTGAGTCACCACAGTGTTATCATTCACAGGTGAAGGTCACGCAGATGAGGTGATAAGAGGTGCGCGTCTCGACGCTGACTGAGCTGTGATACCGACGCCCCTCCCCTTTCCTGTCATCCCCACCACCTCCTCCAGCCACCCTCCCTCCACGTTACTACACCACCAGGCACCACCCCGCACCGGCGCTCCAGTGTAGCGCTGGACAACCGCAGGAGTTTTCAAGAAGAGAACTGTCAAAGATGACTTTTAAGTTTGAAAAGCTTTCATCCTATGATTGATTATAGGTCATTCAAAGAAGGGCATACTTGAATTTATGCAACATTTTCAATGGTCCCATAGAGTATTTTGAGATAATGGGTAATACGCCAAGGTCCTATTTATTTCGTCCAAAGCATATTGGCTATTTTCACAGCCATAAATTCTTTTTTTCTCATTTGTTTGCTTATGCTCGTTTTTTTTTTTTGTTAACTGATAGGGTGGCTTGCTAGTAATTGTAACGCCTTTTTTAGGAAAACCTGATTCATCAAAACTCTAAAGAACATCCCATCCGTTGGCTGTGCACAAATAGGTATTTTTGTGTTCCATGTGTTTTGTGTGACTGGCTTTTGTGTTGGTCAGTCTGATTCACGGCTGTGATTGGTCGTCCGCTGCTCCAAGCCAGCCAATGTGGCTGGCCAGGCTTTCATCAATGGACAGCTGTCACTGACCGCAGACGTGCTTGTTTTCTATTTTTTTTAGTTTGTGTAAGTTGTAATTTTTAGATTGTTTTTATAAAATTAAATAAGTTAAAGGACAAAAACTTATTAGTTAAGGGTGACTAGTCAGCTTGCGCTAACTAGTTTTAAGCCAGCTCATTTCCTAATATTTTGTATTATATTTTAGGTTACTTTTCACCCAGAAATAAAATTTAACATTTCGAAACGTCGTTTTTTTATTAATCAACCCTCAGAGATTGTATCATCGTCAACAACAAACCTCAAAAAAAGTTGATACGTGATTAAACGTGTCATAAAATTGTGCATAGGTCTCTTACATGGTAATCAAAAAAGCTAACACATTTTATTCGGTTTAGAAAGAACAAGACATTACGTTACACAAAATTAAACAAAAAGACACCAATATGAGTTTAAATTTCGTATTTCTGTGATTGTGCCTGCAACAGTGTTTTGAATCCAACTGAAAACAAAAGTTGAAAATATCGGTACTTTTTATCGTTTTTTTTCTATACTATGAAGTAATGATACTAGAAAATTTAGAATAGCTGACTTAATGTTTACCTTTAATAATTGATTGTGCAAAAGTCTAACCCTATTCCCAACATAGTTTTATGTAACAGTTAGTATAGAAAACTTACCATAGCAATATTCTTTAATTTAATTTACTAAATAAGTTTTTAATTACTTTGAAGTGACATTTATTTTTGAACGCTGCACGGTCTCTCCTCTTGTTTCACTAGTATCAAACTTAATCCAGTTCTGTACTTTCTGTTCATAACTGCTGGTGTTTATTTCTTTGAACTTTTTTGTTGACGATGGTAGAATTTTCTGAGGTTGAAATATTATTGTTGATACTTTGGACCTGAGGATGTAATTAGATTCCAAAACCCGAAACGTCCGGTTCTTCTTGGTGTTTGGTGAAAGGAACAAAAAATAAAACTTCAAAACAAATAAATGACAAGACATCTGTTTATTCCGTTAAGCATACATTACAAGCATTTCAAAACGTCAATGAAAGAAAAAATGTTTTTTACAAAACTGGCATTTGTTCTAATATAAAGTTAGTAAAATAAAATGTTAATTTCCTGTCATATTTTTTAAGAACAGCTGTTTTGTTCTCTAAACAGCTGATATTAACCTCAACCCACCACAATACATGGCCCAGTTACCGGCTGTTAACCCATGCGCCGAGTGACGTACTGGATTGTGCAAGAGAGTCCAAGATTATCCAAGAGGCCTAACTATAACCAACCCGTCTAAAGATAGACATTCACCTTCACCCTTGACGTAATGAGGTCCTGCAGTGACTTCTGAGGACTCTCGCCCTTCAACACGCCCTTTGACACGAGAGTCATTAGTGGCCGCATTAATTAAGGGAGCTTTAGTTAGAGGCGGGTCAGTTCTGGAAGGGGATTTTATTTGAATAATATGGTGACTTCCTGTAGAGCCTGGAACAGCTAACATTGAACACGTTGAGGTTACCAACTGTTTAAAATTTAATTATAAGCAAGAAGGACACGGCGTTTTGAGATCTAGAATCTGATCTCGTCTTCAGGTAAACATTGTCCCCTAAAACATAATAAAATGAGCTAACTTAAAATTAATCACTAAATCACTATTTGAGATGCCGACCACTCTCGTGAGGGTATTTTAAGGCAAATATGTGGTGAAGGATGAGTGTGATGAGTGGTAGTAATGAGTTATGAGGTGTAGTCTTGTTACAAACTAAGGCCGACTCTTCCTTAGAATGGGTCATTAATTAATAGCCCAATAGCCAATGGACCAACAAGGACCAACGGCTTGACTTCCGAACCACGCAGGTGATGGTCTGATATGTCTAAACGATGGTGGGAGTTGATGCGGGTATCATCAGATGATTACTAAGACTATCTGAGCCGCTTTAGACCTATATCATCCTCAAAACCTGACCTCCATGAAGCTGGATTACAGGACCACGCCACGAGTCCCAGTCAGCGTAAGCTGACCAACACACCACCAAACAACTCGAGTTTTCTCCTTTGTTTAGTTATTTGTGTTGGTTTTTTTTTTCAAAAATATTGATGTATTAACTTTAAAAACTCTACTCTGTCAAACAATGCAAGCACTTCAATTTCGGCATTGTACTTAATCATTCATCAGTACGCTATTGTAAACTTTCTTAATTGTAGCTCGTCGCATGTATCACTTTGTTTTTATTTTTTATTGGATCCCAATATTTTCTTTGTTTGAATATCAAATATTGATCTTTCAACTTGGAACAGACAATAGCCTATATGGATCAAACGACAAATCAAAAGTCTTTATTTATTATTGTAAAATGGTGATCACCGTTGGAAATAAATAAAATGCAACATGCACAAAACCATGATGAAAAGAAATCAATTAGAGAAACCAAGCACGTCCTCGACCAGTCACAGCTACTCCTCGACTGAGTGGTTGGCTAGCAACGGACGACCAATCACAGTTGTGTATTCGACTGACCGATTGTAACAGAGAACAACACAGCAGTTTATACACAGCCAATAGAGGGGGCGGGATATCTTTTAGAGTTTTGCGGAATGAGTCAGTTTGGAAGTTAAAATGACTACACTATAGAGCTGCTCTAACTTTGCATATGTCCTTCTCAAAGTATAAGTGAAAATGACAACACTGTTCAAGAATCTTCTACTTATGGAATAATTAAAACAAGAAAACATGAGCTGTTACCAAAGTCGGAGCAATTTCTTCAAATTTGGTCAACTCCAACATTAATTTGCCAAGCGATTAGAGGAGGCCGATAAAAGTTATTTTTAGAACGGGGTACTCAAAAAAAATGTGCAAGCCCAATAAATATGTTAAAAGTTTTGAAATGTGTGCAATGTAAGTTCCAACAATAACTTGCACAGATATAATGAAAAACTAATGTAAGATCAATAAAAAATATATAACACAAGAAGGTTTTGAATAAAAGTTTCAATATAACTATTTTTAAATAATTTCGTATCTAAATACCGCCAGTTCCCCTTCAGTCCATTAACAAAGGTTGGCTTATCTTCTGAAAGGGGTTAGTGAAGTGAATAGTTCAAGGGTTGAATCGGGTTCAAGGAGACTTCTTCTTCAGCTGAAGTACTCTCAGCAGCTGTCAGTGTTATCAACCAATCAGAGCTCCTCAGCACATCGATCCCTTACACTCGCATTTGTCGACTGTATCGATAGTTGCACTATCGATGTTATCAAGCAGAAGAAGCATCTTCTTCAACTGAACTTCTGAAGTACACTCAGCAGCTGTCAGTGTTATCAACCAATCAGAGCTCTTCAGTACTTCGATCCCATGCACTTGCATATCGATAGAATATAACGAAAACTACAATAAAATTGACCTTTGTTTCTGCTTTTCCACTTGGCTTTGGGTAACCCGGGTAAGGCGGGATTCATGCGGTTACAAGCGCTAAAAGTTCAAATGGAATCTTTAATTTTGTGTTTGGTAAAAAGTCTAAGGTTGAAATATTACTACGGACGTTTTACAGTTTTAGTGAACCATAAGAACACGACGTTTCGGAATTTGAAATCTGTTCATTTTAGGTGAAAAGTAACCTAAAACATAACAACAAATCCAACCATTAATGCTTCTTTCATGAAATCGATTAACCTGTTGATTTGACTATAATAGGCTATATACTAAATACGAAATGCGCGATTAAACGCAAAATCCCCTCTTACGAAAACCTCTTTGCAGTTAACTATTTTCTCTAACTTACTCTATGGACCTCTGGAAATGAACTCGGGCAGGGACATAAGGTAAATATAGCCCGAGTGACGTCAGCGACCAGGGTGGCATAAATTAACTGATAAAGCACTGGATATATTCCACTCCACTTCTTTCCGTCAATTTATGTTGATCCAAACACAGTTAGAACACTGAGCGAATAACGTAGAATAAGTTGAGATAGGCTTTTAGTTTTGGGACTTCAGTTCAAACTAATTACACGCAAATTGGGTGTCATTTTTACACATTGTGTAAATAGTTTTTGGAGCAAAAGGTAAAGTTACACATTTATATTTGTGTGCTTGACTATAATTAACTTAAAGGTAAGGTAAAAAAAGCATAGTGTTATGATAGAAAGAATGGACATTGTTAATTTGTTTTACTTTGGTAGACTGGTTTCTGAGATGGTCCATTACCAACGGAAGTGATGGAATAAAATGCTTCATGTTAAAAAGTTGACCAATTCAATCAACATTTGATTAGTTTTAACTTGAATTATCAACTAACTTGATTGGTTTATTCTATAAGGACCCTTGCTGAGTGAGAAATAACAAGGCGGGATTCAACAGTTCTTTTGAAAATATACTTATTATGTGACCCATGGGGCCTTAGTATTTATTTTGACTTACATCGCATGATTATGAAAAGTGTTTCCAAATTAACGGTGCCTCTAAGCATACATTAGAATATTTTGATATATTTTTTAAAGGTCGAAACCAGAAAAACAACTTATTTTGTGGCACTGTCTGCTTTTGACTATCAAACAATACTTACAAATATTTTTGCTGTGTTCGAAACTATTGTCATGATTTAGGGGCACGCAGAATTTCCATGTATTTTAAGACTAAAATTTGCTGGAGTGTCAATTAAATATTTTAGGTCATACTGTAATAACCACAAGAAAAATACAATCTGGATATTTTGACCAGTTTTCCTGGAAGAAAATACTTGAGACGGGCTGAACTGCAGGAAAGTGGGATTTGTTTGTTGTTGTTTGTATAAATGTAAACAATCATCAGCTGAAACTCACCTGAAGTGCTGTTTACCAGACAGCTGTTTAGTTTCATAACAAACGGTAAACCCGTAGATTTTAGGTGAATCACGCTTGAGCACCTCTTTACATGGGTGTTGTTACTTGAGTTAGAGTAAACAATATGATACTGGAACTATATTAATCGAAAGTTTCGTTCGAAAACACCTGTTTTGTAGAAAACACGTTTCACGTAGCAACGTGGGGTTTACGTTCGTTGAATTACTATGTTTTATTATGAAAGTCCAACGTTCAGTGAAAAGAACCTTTCTAACTCAGTGGAAGAGTTGTAGCTTTTGGGGTATAGGTAGATATAGTTAATGGGTTCGATTCCTCTAGCAGGCATACAAATTTCCCAGAATCAAAAACTACGAGTACATTGACTGGTTATACCTTGGAAGTTTGGATTATCGTGTTTATATAGGCTACATATCCTGCAAAAATACAAATATATCGTTCACTTTTAATTTTTTCTTTTTTTAATATATGTGTGAGTAGTTTTTTTTAATTAGGTGACTCTATCACTATATCACTATTTGAGATGCCGACCACTCTCATGAGGGTATTTTAAGGCAAATATGTGGTGAAGGATGATTGTGATGAGTGGCAGTAATGAGTTATGAGGTGTAGTCTTGTTACAAACTAAGGCCGACTCTTCCTTAGAATGGGTCATTACCAATGACCAATGGAAATACAAGGACCAACGGCTTAACGTACGTGACTTCCGAACCACGAACCAGGTGATGGTCTGATATGTCTAAACGATGGTGGGAGTTGATGCGGGTATCATCAGATGATCACTGAGAAGTTTTTTCAATGAGGTGACTCCTTACTACCTTAAAATATGCCCCATGAAACCATTGGTTCACACTATAAAGCAGTCATTTTAAACAGGCTAAGCTTAAACGTTAACGTACTAAAGTTTAAATTCCCATTCCCGTCTTCTAGCAAAACTTTAAAATATAAAACGTTTTAAAATCATAATGATGAAAAAGAACCAGTATACAAAAGTACAAAAGATTCGGTAGTCAACTAGAGTAGACTAGGAATGGGTTGCCCGAAATTCCGTTAGGCCTGTAATCAGCTATCCTGATTCCGTGTAGAGAATTTTCTGAATTCTTCTTAATAATTTCAACTTATTTGTGCAAAAAAACTGACTCATTCATAAACACTCCAAAAAGATTTCTTCATTGCCTGTGCATAGATTGGTATTTGTGTTCTCGGTTACAGTTGGTCAGTCTGATGCACGTCTGTGATTAGTCGTCCGCTGCTCCTAGCCAGCCAGTCGGTGGATAACTGTTACTAGCCGTGGCGTGCCTGTTTTCTGTAACGTTAATGTGCATATGTTATTGTTTTCTAGGCTAGTTGTTAAACACTAATTCAGTTTAGGGGGGAACACAAAACAACAACACTTATGTTGTTTGTTGGTAAGTGACTAGTCAACTTGCGCTGATTACTTTTAGGCTAGTTCATTTCCAATGTGTTGTGTTAGTTTTACGTTTCTTTTCACCTGAAGACGGAATCACATTCCTGATCTCGAAACGTCGTGTTCTTTTTGTTCGCTAAAAAACTATGGAAATCTTTCGTAATGATATTTCAACCTCAGAAATCCTACCATCGTCGATAAAAAACTTCAAATAAAGAACAAGAACAGTTCTGAACTGAAACCTAAATACAGATTGATCACAATTCCACTCGGGATGAATAGAACACGCGCGATCTGAATAAAAATAACAATCCGGACAGAAATAGTGGAGCAGACTTCTATTTATATTCACTGATGGAGACTCGAAACTGTCAAGAGGCGTGAGTCACAACACAGCTGTGAGCAGAGAGGCATTGTGGGTAAACATTGGCCAACTCCAGGTTCAACGCAACCTTGTCAGTTCAGTGGACTCTACTTCCAGCTTCTTAGTGGAGGCTTAACGGAAAAAATAATGTGGCAAAAATCTTGACCACGAAACAAGAATTGGTGAGGTAAACTTACCTCTTAGGCTTTTGCGGCCGGTGTCGCAACTATAATATAGTTTCAATAAACAATGATTTCCGGTTTCAGGACCTATTTGAAGTTAATTACCTCCTTTGTAGCCTGGAGATCCTGATGGAACTTAGATGCTAGATGTGGTGCTGACGATCGTTTCGGTTAATAAGACCATCTTCAGAGCACGATCATAAACTAAACTAACACTATAACTGATTATATACACTGTTTAATATTGTAAAAGTGTATACAAGTGTAAATAAACAGTGTATATAATCAGTATAGTGTTAGTTTAGTTTAGTGTTAATGATAATTTCGAACGATCGTCAGCTTCCATCTAACTTCTAAGTTTCATCAGATCCAAACTACAAAAAGATAAATAATCTAGTTCTTCCTGTTCACACCGCGTCCAAACTTCATAATTAGTTTGAGATATTTCGGCCTCGCTGTGGAGTACCATCTTCAGTCACTGATTGGTTGAAACTGAGTTACTTGCTGTCTGCTGTCCTATTGGTCCAATGGAGCAGGGATGCAACTGTCGATGTTCTCATTGGCTGTGACACTATCAAAAAGACTAAGAACTCCTTTGTTTAAAAAAAGCTGACTCATTCATCAAAATTCTTAAGAATTTCTTCCCCTCCATGGCTGTGCATAAATAGGTATTTTTGTGTTATTTGTCACAGTTAACCAATCTGGTACAGGTCTGTGGTTGGTCGTCTGCTGGTCCCAGACATTACAAGTTTTCTTTTCGTTTGGATCTAGGAATGTTGTAGCTTCATACAAGTTCCGAGGAATTGTTTTCTTGAATATCTTCAGGCGCTACAATGGTTATCAATCAAACTTCAAATAACAGATCTATGAGGAAAATTGGCGTATTGACATTGGCTCTCTCAGTTGTACAATTGAATGATAAGATGTTTACTATTCTGTGTTGACATGATACTGAACAGCTGGGCGGCTTAACAGCTGACCACGGATTTAACCACAGATTAAAGCCACCTGACTAAATCCACACTTGCGTATTCAACTAACAAAACGTTGTACAACTCTAGGAACAAGGAAACTAATAAAGTTCACACATTTAAAGCATATTGTTGAAGATAATTGGGTTAATTATTTTCTAAACAAATAATTCCTCTGAATAAGCGATTGAATCATATTTTTGAGCTAAAAATACTTCTAACTACTAATAGGTACTTCAATGAGCGTAAAAAGATAAAAGTCATAATAGTGGCAGGGATTAATTTATAAGACAATAATGCGAACTTTTCAGCCACCTCAGGTCATCTTTTTGTGTAAAAAAGGTAGTTAATGTCCACGACATATAACTTAATGTTGATAACTACGGCTGAAGTAGACGATATATATTAGAACTACATTCAAGACGTAAAAAGATTCTGTCCGACAGTCCTGTGGCTATATGAACTAGCTGACGTTCATTATGTTTTTATCCTACAGATTATGGCAAAACAACTGTCCTTCATGAATGTATTGTTATTTGTATTCAAGCCCTTAGTTTCTAGTAGCTCAGTTGAATACATGAGATATACCTTATTTGCAAGTGACTTTCATTAAACATAGTTGATTGTGTTCAAGTTACATAGACAATAACCAGAACTGTAAGAATTCAACTTATAGATAAACCACAATAGGTTTAAGACTACTGTACATTAACTAATAACATATTAATATCTCATTGCATATAAATAAAATAAATTGAAATTAAACTAACCAGTAGATAGCGTACATTGACTCTATTGTGTTTTCCCATTACTCACCATTCACTTAGCCAGGAGGAAAGTTTGCTTTCTGCTGAAATGGGTGGGATTATTTGTGATTTCATTAATACTAAGTTAAAACATTATTAAGAAAATTATCTAAATCTGCCGGTACAGACTGCGTCAATAAACTATTTACATAATTTACAGTGCCAAATGTTTTGCTCATTTTACAATCGAGCATTCTCAGTTGACTTCCTGAAACTGGTTCAGTTAGCTCAAAACTCCCCAGAGCTTGCAAGCCAGTTATAAACAAGATAAAATCTGTGCATAATTAGAGCTCAGCCAATGGGAGTGCTGAGACATATTAGACCTTGGCCCTTGGGGATCGTCCAATCAAGTTCACCGGTGTCTGTTGGTTGATAGCGGCAACTTCGCCTACTAATAGATATGTCGATCTTACAACTACGATTGGTGGACCTGACCCAAGAGAGGAGCAGTTGGTAGTTTATTGACGGGGTCTGTACCGGAAGCTTCACTAAATCACTATTTGAGATGCCGACCACTCTCATGAGGGTATTTTAAGGCAAATATGTGGTGAAGGATGAGTGTGATGAGTGGTAGTAATGAGTTATGAGGTGTAGTCTTGTTACAAACTAAGGCCGACTCTTTCTTAGAATGGGTCATTAATTAATAGCCCAATGACCAATGGGAATACAAGGACCAACGGCTTAACGTGACTTCCGAACCACGCAGGTGATGGTCTGATATGTCTAAACGATGGTGGGAGTTGATGCGGGTATCATCAGATGATCACTGAGACTATCTGAGCCGCTTTAGACCTATATCATCCACAAAACCTGACCTCCATGAAGCTGGATTACAGGACCACGCCACGAGTCCCAGTCATATAATAGTCGTGACTCCTGCCGCTTAAGCCTTCGTTCTCATCATGATTAGGACATGTTGGTATTACTTTATGTTGGTTTGAGGAAAGCAGTTCTATAAATACCCGTGTACAATACTTGTAAAACACAAGCCAACCCCTACTGGATGTTTAATCGTTCGATAGATTCAGATTCCAGAGCACAATTATAAAGCTATTCAATGTATTGTTGAATCATTCGGTCAGATAATATGAAGTTGATGGCTGGACGATTGGAGATTTAATCTTTGAAGTTAATCGGTCATTCTTCTCTGGAATGTTGATGTCTTGAAATTCTTAAAGAAATAGTAGAAATAAAAAACCGTCTATGGAAAGGAAAAGAAATGGCGCAAGAAACTACTTAAAATTGGGTCTTGTAGGTATATTGAAGTCCTCTTCTTCTTTTTAATTTTTCATCGTTAGACGGCGCTGCACTCAATACACTATAAGAGATGTATTTACATTTATAAGTCATTTGGTGCTAACGTGTGGCCAACCGGAAACAATCGTGAATGGAAAAAACAACACCGTTTCAAAATGTCTAACCTCTGCATCGTCATTTTTTCCGCCTGAACTACACAGCCTTAAGAAAAATTGTCAATGAACCTAAGATAGTTTGAAGAATGAACTGTAGAGGTTGAATATTTTGTTGTTAAATGTATCTCACAAGCTATACGAGTGTCCGCTTCCATGAATTTATCTCACTGATATTGCTTCAAGGCACGGATCATTCCAGACTATTAGAATAACAATCCAACCAAATCGATTTTCCCACTCTGTGCATAAATAATCTAAAGATATTTTGGTATATTTCTGGCCACTATAAGAACAAATACAGCATGTTACGTAATAAGATAAAGGAAAATTATTGTAGGAACAACTCCTTCTTGGGGCTGTTTAAATCTCAAATAGACTGATATCAAATATTTTATTTGACTATTATTAGTTTTCTTTTACTATATTTAAGGTGGGCTAGATGATGTAATGGTTTGTATACTTACCCGGCATGTGAAAGATCCGGGTTCGAATCCCGGTTCGGTGCACACATTTTTTAGTGTAGATATGGCTCTAAAGCCCTAACTTTGCCTTTCGTACAACTTTTATTTGGCAATAAAGTCCTTCGTTATTGATGTTGTTAGTGTCAATTTTGTTTGATAAAAATACCAAGAATCCCAGGTTTACAATTATACAGGGTGAGTTAAAAGTATGGATACACCCTGTTAAATGTTTAATGGATAAAGATAGAAAAATTAACCTCAATATACCTGTATAGGAAATAACAGTAACTTTGGTCAATATTACAACTTTGCCCATTGCCCTAAAATAAAATTTTTGAGGGGCAACTCAAAATTGTTCAATGGTAAATAAGATACTTTTCATTAAGTGGCACTTCATTTTAAAGGTCATGACTACTTACTATTGTAAGTACTGTCACTTACTATTTAAAATTTTGAGTTCCCCAAAACTTATTTTGGGAAAATGGCCAAAGTTGCAATAGTGACCAAAAAGTTCACTTTTACTTCCTTGAAAGGTATCCTGAGTTTCATTGTTCTCTCTTTCTCCATTCAATATTTAACTGGGTGTTTCCATACCCATAATTTTAATTCACACGTCTTTATTAAGTTTTCCTTCATTTCAATGAGCTTCCGTTTTGTACTGGGTTGAGATAGGGAGCTCTAATTTCCACTGTTCTTCTTCTTTTACCTAGACCTTTAAAACGAGGTGGCACTTAATGGGTCTTACTATTAAAACATTTTGAGTTGTCCCCCGAAAATCCCACTTTGGGTCAATGGGCAAAGTTGTAACATTGACCAAATAGTTAACTTTTATTTCCTATATAGGTATCCTGAGTTTCATTTTTCTATCTTTATCCATTCAAAATTTAACAGAGTGAATCTATACTTTTAACTCACCCTGTAAATCGGTTCCTACACTAGAAAAAAAGGAGAACAAACCGGAGGGACCAAGGTGCCCTCATATAAGAACCAGCGGTTAAAACGGTTAAGAAATTTCAAAAACCAATCTCGTGTAAATTTAAAGGAGGCCGAAGGCTGAAGCGAGGCTGAAATACATGGAAAAGGAAATACGCTTCACTCACGTCAGTCGGTCTGGTTAGTGATACCTCCAATGACAGTAGAATTCAAAGGATCACTATTTGAGTTCAAGGCTTCAAAGATAGGACAGGGCCAACAGTCCTAACAGTCAAGAAAACGTTGTGCTCTAGGTCTACAGCCATCAAATTCCAAAATCCAATATTTAAATTGGAAGGACATAGTTAAGGTACTGTCTAAGTATATAACTTGGAAAAAGCCTAAATTTATCCGCACAAGAAACACTGTCAACCCGAGAACTAGTACAGGTATACGCGGGTCCATTTTTCACCTTTCAAGGTGATTGTTTGACCATCAACCTTTGTGTTTTTAAAAACTAGAAAACCTTTTCTACTCTTATTTGGAGCTTGACTTTCGATAAGTGTCATATTATTCGCACAATTGGACTTCCAAAAAAATTATTTTCACATGCGTTTAACTTTTGAATATAGGCTTGGTAGGTATAGATTTGAGATAAGCCCTATACGCGTGTAGATAATCTGTTGTTATGAGTGTAAATACTAAATGCTCAATTTTGGATTATAAGGTTTTGGCATATTTTAAACCTATTTCAGACCCTAGCATCAGGTGTCGCCGCGGCACCTCACTCCTCTGTGCAACACTCGTCCATGTTCAATGCCAGCTGCAAGTACGCAGCAGACAGAAAGTTATTGCTCTGTGAGTCACTGTTTGCTAGGTGTTTGTTTGTTTGTTTGTTTGCTACATTCGCAGTGATTTGTTGTGATGGTCGGCGTCACCGCGAGGGCGACTGTTTAATTCTCCAGAAGTAAGCAGTCAATCAACCGTGTCACGTTAAACTTTAGTGTGGTGTTGTTTTTGAACTGTGCCATATTTTCACTGTTTGTGTAACTAACTAGTCATGTGACTGAACATGGTTTACAGACATATGTTCAAGTTAAAAACCAGCAATTGTTCTTCATTCAAATGATAAAATTTTAGAAAATTAGTGACATTGATACACTTCATTATACTCACCATTCATCCCATATTCAGTCCCCTAGAAGTGGACGGTGTCTCAAATCAAAGTATTAATTATACCGTTCATTTGGTACCAATCAACTTATCTTTTTACTTGGTTTACTGATGAATAAACTGATGATTCTCAACTGAATTTACTTAAAGTTCATCAAAAATTCTGTTATCGAATGAAATGGACTATTTTGAAGCCACAGTTTTAATATTCTTTCAAAACATTTTAATTTTGGTGGTATTCAGTTCCTCATAGGCTTGGTGGACTGTTACAGAGTTCAGTAGTTGCAAGGTGATGAACTGGAATGGAGTTTTTGAACGCCTTTCCCTAAAAGCGTTTTGTGATGCCCACAAACCCCTAGGATAAGAACAAATTAAAATGCCATTGGCGTAGACAAGAACAAAAAAAAACAAAACTGAGAAAAAGCCAACGTTTTTAAAGGGTTGAGTTAGTACCATATTGAAGGTATCCCGTTTCTCAATTAAATGCTTTCTGTTCTAAAAGATCTACTTCATACACCATTGCAGTGGTTCTAAGTCAAAAATCAAAACGTCTTAACTTTAAACGCTCGCCTTTTCTTTTTATATTGCCTCAATGTGGAACCGACCTATATGGGGAGTTCAGTATATGAAACCCTCAAGTACTCGAACAAGTTATAGTTATTTTTAAGTCTTTTAACGAGCCGTTTATTTCTTGCTTCCCTAAAGGCCGTGCAAGACGTTACATAATTTTGGCACACCCTGCAAACTGCAGTGTTCTGTTCTTGAAAATCGCACTTTTGTAGAATATGTATTTTTGTACATATATTGAGAGCAAGGAAGGGCTACATATTTAAAACCCCACAAATATCTTCTAATAAAAACTGTCTCTCTCTGATTCAAATATTCAAAGGACCTTGTTGCACAATTCAGTAAATTCGCACATCCCAACCTCATCGATAATGCCCGCACAAATATAAAGAACTTTCTATTCAACTTTTGAAAGTGATAGTGCTTAACTAACTACTGTATTTCGCAAGTAACTACGGAGATGTTGTTTTTACAAACCGACAACTCCTTTCACCAGCTGATCAATTATCAATTATATTGATGGAATAAACATAATAGTACGCGTTGTTCTTTCAAACTGTCCACTGTCGTCTGCAGACTGCTTAGAAAACCTTACTTCTCAGGAAGTACCAGTCATCTCGTGAAATTCTTCTAAGAGTTCACGCTGCTCAACTGACATTTGGAATGGACGGATACAACATTTGGGTAATTAGTTATTGAATAGGTCATCAAACCAATTAAGGTCTTAATCGTGGAACAATTAACAACAAGTTAACGTTATATAAACACTCAAACGCTGTTGAAATTGCTTTTCTTCGAATATCGGCTTAGGGTAATTTCCTACAGTGATCGTCGTTATGTGTTTTGGAGCCAAGAATTACTTTTCCTATACACATATAAACATAAACAGCTGATTTCTTAGCAGTTCTAGCTGGAATTCAAAAAATGTATGTAATGTCCACATCGCGCCAATTTTCTTACAGTAACATCAAAGATCAAAACTTATTTTGTTGTTCCGCCATTTTGTTTTTATTGATGGCCGGCGAATGAAACTCAAAGGTACATTTTTCACATCATTGTTTATTGTAACTATAGAATTTTCATTTGTATTTAGTCAGGTAATTCAAAAAAGACCTCTTCGTGGTAAACTCGGCATTTAAACTGTCCACAAACTGCAAACTCCAAACTAAATCATACTGTAAATTTCCGTTCAGAATGAAAGTCCACCCATTATGAACCTGGAGGTATGTACCAACTGAAGTGTGAATGAACTATAGGCTGGTCTCCAGTTGGCCTTCCCCATTGCGTAACCGGTAGCCGATATATAAACAACCCTAGAAAAACAACCCTCCACAACCACTCCGACCTTCGCTATGACACTACGCGCCTGCGCTGTAAGTTATACCAACCTGTACAACATAAACAAATAAATATTATAAATCAATATTGTATAAAATGTAATGTGATATTAAATAACAGTTTGGTGATTTGAGTAGTATTTGATTTACAGTAATGCTGATAATTTGTATTAGAAAAGAAACGTGGATGGGGTCTTGTTAATATTTATATAGTATTATAATAATAATATTATAATACTAATATTATATAGTAATATTGTACAAAGTTTAAAGAAACTGAACAAAGTACCCAGTTTAAAAAATGTATTTTTCTCGTGACCGGTTTCGGCTATAAAACCATCATCTCGGCGAGTACATCAAAACTAAATAAATTATTATTTCTTAATATAAACATAAATTATATAGTAATAATATTATATAGTATTTATATAGTAAAACATTATTAAAAGTTATAACAGCATAATTATAACCTAGCCATAACATTTTTGTCTATTCTAACAATTTTACAACTGTTTTCTCTGAAGACATAATTTCTAAAAATAATTTTGTAATTCTACAGAAAAGAAAGTACATAGTACCCTGTAATATTATTTTACATTAACCGGTTTCAACCATAAGGTTTTCTTACCCATGTAATTACATTGTTTATTTTTTTTTTATTGAAACCGGTCCATGTAAAATACAATATAACAGGGTACTGTGTATTTTCGTTGCTGTATAATTATATTGAAAATATTATTGAGTAAATATTATCTTGAAAAATAATCATGCTGTCATATTTTCTATGTTTATTTACTTGAAGTACTAAATGGGGACATATTCAACTTTTTCATTTTTTGTAAACTCAAAACTTATAGTTTTATTATTTTGGTTTCTCTACTTGTACCACTAGAAAATGGCTTTCTAATAGCTGAAACATGTTGTGGATTACACACTTTTGATTGCCAATTCAGCCTTTTTATTTTCAAATTATATACATAATATTCTACTTGGTTGTCTTGGAATACCTATCCTCTTGTATATAGAAACTTATACACATTTTAATATAACTAATTTTAATAATTCAAAAGACGAGTGTAAGGAAAGCGTTGGGAATAAAGCAGAAACATAATTGTCAGCATAGTGTTGTAGTTTATAAAATCCAAAACAGTAAAAAAAGAATAGTTTTTATTTTGATTAGCTGCACTTATTTATTTTTATGGGTCACTGGACTCATACTCATACATTTATTTAAAAAGTACACATCGGCAAGTATAATTGAGTCCAATGACTATTTATGAGCTTGTTAAGAAAGTTTCTTAATTAGCAAATAGATTAAAAGAATGCTAAACGTTATTTTTAGCTGAAATGACGTGTAACGTGAACGAAACGTGTTTAATGTACTTGCCTTGTTCTAATTAAAGCTACCGAAACAACTAAGCCGATAAAATGGACTAAATAAATACCACTAAACAATCTGAAAATTCACCTTGTTACAGGGTCACTAATTAGAGAGTTAGACATTGAGAAGACTTTCCTTGTTAAATTTTCGTATTCCTGCAAGAAAAACACTGTCTGGCTTGTTACGGACTAATATATCCTTCTTGCATTAGGTTTTCGTCTAGTGTTTTAACAATAACTTGGGTTGAGGAAATGTGTGGTTCAAAGGATATTTCAAAATGATAAACTGTGCATTTGTTAGTTTACTGTAACATTTTAGTTATGTACTTGTTTTAATATAGGGGAGACCAGGCTAGTGCACCTAGGCTGCTATACACACAACAGTGTTTCAAAATACCGTTCCCGCACTTAATAAGAACTTTGAACTTTTGAACGGCTGAAAATTTGCATGTGTTCTTTTGACATAACCGGGGTTTTCCCCCATTCCGAGATGGGGGCTAAGACAGAAAGAAAGGAACCTACAGCGTGCTACCCCTCATTTTAAAGGTCATAAAAGTACAAAACCAACGATATTCTTAATTAAATTTTCCAATGCTCTGTTCTCGATTAGTGGCCTCAAACGTGTACGACTTTTTGTACGGATAAATTACTGCCATTGGTTTAGTTTGCAAAATATCAACTGTAACGCAACTTTATGTCGTTTCGTAATAAATCAATAGTTATTTGTTAGCCGACACTTAGCCAAAAACGCTATCGTAAAAACAAGCTAATGTCCATTAGCAGAGGAGTGGCTACAGAGGAGTCCATGGTTGATGATATTCTGTCGATGTACAGGTGGTGTTATTACTCTGCGGAGTTGCCCAGGCCCAGCTGGCCCGGCAGTATGGACTCCCAGCCGCCGCCCCCGCCTCTACCTACGGTATCCCGACCTCATTCAACAAGGAGGGAGGCTCCATCTCCCCCACACCTATAGCTCCAGGATCTGCCTTCAGCCCTGAGAACCTACCTGCACGAGAGTCAGCTCCTGCCCCTGCTCCTGAGTTTGCTGGACCATCTGCTGCTTTCCCTGTAGCTCCTGAGAGTGGGTTCCCCAGTCCGACTCCAGGGTTTCCTGGTGCTCCTGCTCCTGGTTTCCCAGGTTTCCCAAGTCCGCCGGCGCCTGGTGTACCTGGCTTCCCTGGGGCTCCTGCTCCTCCTGGACCTCCAGCTCCCGGATTTCCAGGAGCGCCAGCTCCTCCTGCTCCTGGAGCCCCTGGTTTCCCAGGACCACCAGGGTTTCCGGGAGCTCCTGCCCCACCAGCGCCAGGGTTCCCCGGACCTCCCGGATTCCCAGGAGCTCCCGCCCCTCCAGCACCAGGAGCACCTGGATTCCCTGGATCTCCCGGATTCCCTGGAGCCCCTGGTTTCCCTGGAGCTCCTGCCCCTCCAGCACCGGGAGCACCTGGATTCCCAGGATCTCCCGGATTCCCTGGAGCCCCTGGGGCCCCTGGTTTTCCCGGAGCTCCTGCCCCACCAGCACCCGGTTCACCAGGATTTCCCGGAGCACCTGGATTCCCCGGATCACCTGGCTCCCCTGGGTTTGGCGGATCGCCCGGATCCCCTGGATTCCCAGGAGCACCAGCTCCTCCTGGAGCACCTGGATTTCCAGGATCACCTGGCTCGCCTGGATTTCCTGGATCACCCGGATCCCCTGGTTTCCCTGGAGCACCAGGGTCACCTGGATTCCCAGCCCCAGCTGCTCCTGGATCATTCGGACCTTCTCAGACCGAAGGAGGTGACCTCTCCCCAGTTATAGAAATCCCTGAAAACACTCGCCTGTCCATCATGGACAACCGAGGTCAATACACTCATGGGTATGTAACTTCACCATACTTTATTAGACTATCCTCAAATTTAATCTGAGTGCCAACAAAATTTACAACTTTCGATACAATTGAAAACAAACTCTGCATTCCTCTGATTTCCTTTTTCAGATTGCAGAGTCTCAAATATAACCAATTTAAATAAGATTATAAAATCTGCATAGTGTTATAATACATTGAAAATCTTTCCAAGGTTGGTAGATGTAGTGTTTACAAAAGATTGCCAACTCAACTTCAAGGTTTAGAGCGCAGTAAATCTATTTGTTGGGAACAATATCTGAACCTACAGTCTACTAAACCATAATATTTCATCATACTAAACGTTTTCACTGAATGGAACAAATCAAGGACACCAGTTTGCCAAAACAGCAAAGTCTATTTTTATAACAACAAGTTTATCTGATTTTATACTTCAGGAATGTTGAGTTTATCCTCCTCAGATTTATTTAGAGATTGTATTGATCTTGGAAGTATATTTAGACAATGTCAGTGAAAGTTCACACTTTGTGTCTTGATAGAGATAAACAAATCTCTCCTCTCTGTCTGAAGGTTAATTATGTTAGTCGTACTCGAGTTCAAAGTAGAGACGAGCTAATGGCTAAGTAAATGGAGCTTTCGTGTTTTCCGGAACTAGAAATGTTAATGAGCTTCAAAACAATAACAGTTCATGAAGACTTTAGGAAAATAATAGTTTAATTTATTTTCTTTTTGGCTTAGATCAGCGAAAGCATTGAACTTGATGCAAACAATCAAGATATTTAATAACATTGTTTTGTAAAAAGGATCAAAATTTTTAGAGGTGCATAAAATCAACAAGGTAAATGTTTTTAGCTTATAAGTTTCATGATCAATTTTTTTATGAACAGTACTGTTTATAGATACATAATTTAATATGTCTTTTGGTGAAAAATCCCCAAAATTCTGGTGTTTTTAAGTTGGCTGGCTAACATATTTGACCAAAATATTTACAAAACGAGGATTTTATGAAAATTGAACAAAAGTGTACATAACACTGTTTGAAAAAATGTTCAAACTGTTATCTGCGGTTCAGGATCAGTTTTCATTTCATGGTACCGGATCTGGGTCTTGCCATGCTGATACCATAAATATCTCATTTTTCCAAAGGAAATTTGCTGAAAAAATTATCCAATCTAATCTTATGAGACTAATGTTATTAATGTATTTGATTCGCAGCTTCTCGGACAAGGAAGGCACCCAGGTGAGTGAGCAGGGAAGTCTCCTCTCTACGAACGACGGCTGGGAGTACGTCATCAAGAAGACCGGCCAGTACTCGTACGTGAGTCCGGAGAACAGGAGGATCACGGTCAAGTACCTTGCGGACCACAACGGCTTCCACGTCCTAGGCATCCAGACCATCTGAGACCTGCGGACATGCTGACGATACTGCACACTGTTTAGTTGGTAATTTATATGCTGACGATACTGTACACTTTTAGTTGGTAATGCAGAAGAAGTTGGGCCCTCAAATAATTTACATTTAATTCTCAGCTCTTATTTAAAATATAATTAAGAGTCTGTGGTCAATAAAAGGTCAAACTGCCACTGGTACAGGTGGCTATAAAAGCTTTAAAGTACTTTAGGACATTATGAAACCAACTAGGAATACATTTAGATTTTTAACGAAGGACTTTAGGAAGGAGAATTTCAAAAGCAAACATATCTTCATTTTAATATTTGAGGTTTTTTAGTTGATTTTTTAAACGTTATTGTTATTTTTTATACGGTAATCATGTGCTATAAATTTGGGTTCATAAAACTGTGCTAAATTTTGTCTAGTTGTACATGAAATATTTTCAAACACACATTTGAACTCTTTAAATATTATCAACAGAAATGTTGAGAGAGGAAAATATGTGTCTTCTCATTATGTTTGTGCACAGTTATGTTGTGTAAATACAGCCATTTTCATTTGTGTTTGCTTAAACATAAACAGAAATGCCCTCCTAAAGCAACTGTTTGTTTGACTTCTGCACTAAATAGCTCTTAAAAAAGTGAAGTTTGGGGTAACAACGGTTATTTAACATCCACTTGTCTGTAGTCATTATGTGATAATTTCATAATAATAGCGATAAAAAAAATTATAGAGTTTGTTTGCTATTTGGAAGTTGTAGTCGTTATATTATGCTAACACTACTTTTATCATTGAGCATATAAAACAGCTGATTACTACCAAAATCAAAACAACCAGCTGTTGCATAAAACAATAATGAAAATATAATACACTTTTTGGTAAGCTGTAAAAACTCACGTGACAAAGTTTTAAGTTAAATTTTACTAAAAACTATCAGGTCTTATATTCTTAATGTTCTCTTCATTGACTTTGTAGGAGTCATAAGCGAATAAAAAAGTGTCACATAAACCACTTATTATTTTTATTTAAAATTACATTGACATGTTTTTTCTCAGCTGTTAGTTTATACTTATACTGACAAAGCTAAAATGAAACATGTCTCTGTGGTTTAAAATAAAAATTAATTGCTTTAAGTACAATTAAATAGTTTTAATTATTTACAAAAATATTATTTGTAGAACTGTACTGGTTTTATTTAACTTGTAGGTATTCTGTATGTTATTTCAAATTTAAATACTTCCTTACTTAAAACTATTACATTAGCTACCTAAATTATTATTTTTGTATAGACTTTTATAATTTATTTATTGCTGTAAATATGTTTGTAATATATGTGTATAATAGATGTATATGTGTTGATTTTCTGTGAATGAGAGAGTGTGTCTGATTGGTACTATAGTAATAAAACAATATATTGTAATAGTTAGCAAATTTTATTTTCCTTCTTAAAGCACCTTTACAGTTTAGGATTTTTCTGAATACTCACTAGTTTTAAATAGTTCATGCTTCACATATGGTTTGGCTTAACAATAAATACAAACATGGCACTGGAATAATTTACAGTTAACGCCAACTAGCATGAAGCACACACTAAATAAACATGACATGTCGCAATCACAACAAATAAACATAACATAACCAAAGTTTTCAAATATAAGTTTGGATTTAGGTTTAATACTTATTGCAAAACAACTTTTAAGTATAATAAAATAGAATCAACTAAACTGTGTTCAAATCAACAAATAAATTTAACAACCTTTAACTATTTATGTGAAAGAAAACAAGATAATTTAAATAGTTTCAGTTTGTAAACAAATTGCCATCTTGGATTCTGTTGGAAAGGACTATACTGAACGGCTTGAGGGGAAAATGTACCAGTGAGTGGTGGGGAGTTAGTTCACAGCTGTTTATACTCTCCTCTTCGCGATTCATGCTAATTAGCGCTGTCTGTACTCATTTTATACCCTCATATTTGGCTGTAATATGAGGTTTATGAAAATACTGCATAATAATATAATTTTAAACCCTTTGTGCAACTGATATGATTTCGATTCAAGTCACGTTGGTCCTTTACAATATTTTTACATCAAGCCGTAATGGTTAAAATATGTACTATTCTAAAATACAAACATTTTAAAATATCATTTATACAGATTAAGATTCATTATAGGTTATGAAACACCTTTCTTTTACAGTAGTTAAATATATTAAAATATGTTGATAAACTGTTAAAAAGTTGCTTCACTATTTGATGGCGACATATTACTTTAAAATAACGTAAAATCTTATTTTAGTTTAAATCTTTATTTTTTTTGTACAGTTGGATTTAAATGTGAATGACAGTTTGTCTTAAGTTATATTCAAAGCCAAACATGCTTCATTGGATCATACATAACAAGGTTCTGTGAGATTAAAATATTATTGCAACGTTTTCCATAATTTTTTAGTGAACAAGAAGATGATGATGTCCGTCTCCATTGGCTCTGCATAAACAGGGGTTTATGTGTTCTCCGTTACAGTTGGTCAGTCTCGTAAACGTCTGTGATTGGCCGCCCACTGCTCCTGGCGAGCAAACCAGTCAGTTGTTGGGTAGCAGTCACTAGCCGTGGACGAAAGTGGTTTCTCTAATTGTTTGTTAATTTCTTATTTGCTTTTGTGTAAGTTGTATTGTTTCTAGGATATTTTTTTGAAAATTAACTAAATTTAGGAAAAAAAAACAAACAACAAATAAAAATGGCGGTGGGTGACTGGTCAGCTTAGCTACTTAAAACTGCTCATTTCCTAATGTTTTGTTTTAGGTTACTTTTCACCTGAAGACAAGATGAGATTACAGATCCTGAAACGTCTAGTTCTTCTTGTTCACTAGAAATTATGGAAAACATCGGCAATAATATTTCAACCTCAGAAATTTTACCATCGTCAACAACAAACTTCAAACAAAGGATGAGATATTTTGTGATGCATCACTGTAAATGAAGCCAAGATAAAAAATCACAAAAAGCAGCAACGAGTTTAAAAAATCCATTTGAACTCATAAACAAATGGTTTTTAGAAAACATAAATTAAATTCCATGTAGCACAAATATTTTGTATTGGAAAACGTTGTTTTTATGACACTAGCGTCATTGAAACGTTTAGCGCGTTATCTAATAAACAGTAAAGAAGGTTATCTTTAAATGCGTGTGATACAAATTCACGTTCATGGATAACGGAAAATTGTGGAATCAAACTTTTAAACGACGTACCGGTACCTAAAGACAAAAGTTGTTTCTGATGTTAAAACCAAATTAAAACCCTAACCTTAAATTGAGCCACTAGCTGACTTCAGTTTCTACTAAGCTATATTCGAACAGAAAATCACAAAAATTACCGACTGTCAGAATTTGTGATCAGTTAGCGTAATCACTAATCAACTTACAAATTACTACCAAAACACCTGTAATTGCAAGTTTTAAGTTTTTACTGGTCATCACACAATATTTTAGAAATAGACAGCCTTCCAAAGTTTAAAATTAAATTAAAAGATACAAAAGTTAAAGGTTTATACTCATTAGATGAGTTTGTTATGACACAACTCTAAATTTAGGCAGTAAAATGTAAAATCATTACATTATTAACATTAACTAATATTTGGCAAAGTAGTCTTAAGAGGTAAGATCAATGCTTGATCCCATTTAATGTTTGTATATATATTCTACATACAAATTTTGAATAAAATATGTTTTGACTTTAACTTCATTACTAATATAAAAAAATGAAATTTCTACTAAATTAGAAACTCTTATTACAAGATGAAATTTTTACAACCGAACTATTTAACTACAGTACACAATAAATACACAATTTATAGCTACAGTTGTCAATATTATTATACTGTATAACATATATTAGGAAGTTTTTGTTGAAATTCAAACGGAACAATTTCAACAAACAAAAAGTACACAAGTGTTAAAACCCTATAAATCTTTGATCCCGCTTGTATCACATTCAAATAGAAATGGACAGAATAAGATATCACAATGTTTAAACCTAGAGAGTCAAATAATAAACAAGTTGTTAAGTACAAGTGAAGATATTTCATACAATTGTTAGATTTGTAAATGCCACTTAATATTATGCAGTTAATAAAAACTTTCCTTAGTGTAAATATATAAAACACAAAACTACAAAAATTTTCACTAAACCACTAAACAGTTTCTAGAATTGGCAAGTATACTTTGGTCATAAAAGAGGTGGTAAAGAGATAAAGTCTATGCAAGTCAAACTTATTCTGTTGGAATAAATAAATTTTACTAGTCTTCAAAGCAAAACTAAACATTAAAATGTATTATAATTCCTATTTCTAAATCCATAACTCCTTTCCTAAACCCCTTTTAAATTGCAATCATCAAATAAAATACAAATCTCAACATTTTTTAAACTAAATCTAATATAAACCCAAGTACATTTTGTTTAAAGCTATGGACACAACTATTTAGGTGATAGTTGATTATTTTCATTATAAATATAACTTGAAAACATGATTGTCTTGAAATTGGTGGGTATCTTTAAGATTTAAACCTTTAACTGCCAAAAGTTTTACAACAGATTACAAAAGTTTATATCAACCGTATTTAGTTAGTTAAAGCATTGACAATAATATAGATCATTATTTCAATAAAGAGTTCATTATGATTATGTAACAAATGTTAGACTTCACAACAATTAGGCAAAATAGTAGCACCTTAGATTGGCTCATCAGCTGAACTACGTTCAAATTTCAACTTAACTAAATTTCAAATTTAGTTTAAAGCTATGGTTTCCTAGAAAGCGGTGACCGCTACATTACGGCCGTAATATGACGGTGAGTTTTGTTTACAATACAATCAGATGAGAGTGGTTTCCTAGAGAGCGGTGGACGTAAAGTAGCGGTGAAAACTAGTTTCTCGCCAGGTGACACATTTTATTTTGTAAACAAAAGTCTAGCTTATCCATTACTATGTACATAAATAAACTTTGACAAATAAAATAAACAACATGTCAAAAGTTGTTTTTGTCTACATAAGTCTTTGAATCTTGTGTTACGTAAATATTTATTTTCGGCTATAATATAGCGGTCAACGCTTTCCTAGGAAACCATATCTTTAGAATTTAATTTACATAATTGTTAAGTCCCCTACTGCAGTTAGGCTAAATCAATTTATCAATTTTTATGCATTGATGTTTGAATTATAAAATTAAATTAAATTAAAACTAACTGGTAAATACTAGAAATGATGTTTTTACTAGTAATTGTTTGAAAGTTTGAAAATATTTACTGGAACATTTGGTGTTATTAGTTACAAGTTGTAGTGTTGATGAGTACAATAGCCTAAGAATGTTAGGGGTTTGCTTTGCAAAACAAAAGCTTGTGGAATGTGTTCAGGACAGGGCCTGCTATCTTTTACTGAAAATTCACAACAGTTCCCAAAATAGCATTTTCCACTATATTCAAAAATGGCTTTGAAGGTTCAAAAATAGAGTTTTGCAGGCTTCTACTTGGATCTAACGGTAGTTGACTATAATTTATTTACACTTATCTGAACTAACTTAAAACATGATTTAGCAAATTATTAAAGTAAGAACTTTTCTTGTAATTGCCGAAATCATGAAACTATCTTCAACTACTTATGATACATACACTATAAAATGTATAGTTATGATCCTAATAAAGTGTATGATAAAAATGTTTGCTAAAAAGTATCTAAGAACAGTAGTAATTATTTGTAAGAGAAAATTAAAACCTTTTAAAGTACAAAAACATAGTCATACAATACATTTTCTGCAAAGATCAATAGTAATAGTTATTTCTAGTACACAATAAAATATTAACATTATCTCAAAGAATATTGTTCTTTTCTGATCATGCTTTGCTTTTTTTAATTACAGGTAGGGTATTTACTACTTTTAATTAAATATTTACACATTATATATATATTAAATATATTAAAGTATACAACATACAATAATAATAAGTCGATGTTCATATCATATAACTACATTGAAAGCATGGTGGCAAAGTTTGGGTTAGATTTGTATTACAGGTGGTATTCGTTAAATGACATGCTAATACTAGTATTGTTGTTATTTAGTCAAGAATGAATATACCAATAGTTTAAATGCAAGACTTAATTTACTAATAAATGAATAGTCAACTTATGTAACAACTGTATTGTAAATGTTTTGCAGTATAGGCAAAGTTATGGTTTCAGCCTCTAACTTTATATGATAAAACTTTTCAAAAATAAGTTCAAATGTTAGACTTTTAAAATCGTACGTATTTTAGTACGACTCTCAACCAAATTTGGTTGTATACTGAAACCTGTTTGAACAAGATACATAAACAATAACTTTGATTATAAAATTCACACTGTAAAATAGCTGAAAATCTTACTATTTTTGGGTCGGTTTGGTTTTGGGTTAGCCATAGTTGGCAGCAATCAAGAAAACCAATCTTATACCCTCAAAAACATGTGCCATCCTTTCATATAGGACGCCACATCTATGGGTGGTATAAAAATCAAGGCTTAAAATATCACTTAACATAATAAAAGGCTAAAACAGTGTATAAAGGTCATGGTTAAAAAAGCTACGTATCGTAGGGCTCAGTACTTTAGGCTCCTTTACAATTCCAACCATCAGAAGAACAGAAAGCTAGGGGGACAAGACCCAAAAATCGGGAAATTCCCAAGGAAAAATAAAATCACAAAAATCAGGTGGGAAATCCCTAAAATTGTTTTTTTTGCGGAGGGATCTTTTGGGATATTTTTAAAGCGGGAGGGATTTTTCAGGGAATTTTTTGGGCGGGTGAAATCTTTTGACAAAAATGGATGTTTAAAGGTAATTTTTGGCAGATCTTACAATTTGAGAGGGTTTCTAAACAATCACATTTTTTGATAATTTTATTCTGATCAGTTTTCTAGGCGAATTCCTATTAAAACTCCCCAATTACTGTACAAATCCAAATACAAATTTTAAAATGATGTTTAAATTTTTTAAGGAGTTATTATTTTAACCTATTTTGACATTTTAATGTTTACAATTCCCTGTAATAATTACACAGTTTAATTACATGGTAATATCACTAATATGATCAATAATAATTTTAAATCAAAGGACGATCATACTGTACCATACACATTTCTTTTTAAACTTACAAATGGAATACAAGATTGGGATTTGTAGGGTAAATGCATATTTTTTTACTGTAATAAGCCTTTCACAATTTTCTGACCTTTCCTTTTAATTTATAATGACTGAAATAAGCTTTTAATCCCACCCGAAAATTTTTCGATTTCAAGCAAGAAAAAATGTTTCTGCCCGATTCCCGCTTGAAGAGAAAAATCCAATCCCGTCCACCCTACAGAAAACAGACCCAAACTGTCGGCAACTTGTCTAGTAATGATCGGTGGTGTTGCAGTAGGGCATGATGCTGCCGTGACTGCACTTGCCGATCTGTTGGAAGTTGGCGATGATCATCCAGAAGCCAGTCAGGGCTACCACCATGCCGAACAGTGCGAGACCCAGAGCGGGCAGCTTGTCTCGGGAGAGCAAGGAGCCGGGGTAGAGTCTCAGGTACGTGGCGGCCGGAAGCACAAACGCCAGGGGCACTGCGGCTAACACACCCTGGTGGACAAAATGCAAGTGAAAGTCTACACTACAGCTCACGCAACTTGAGAGCACCCACGTTATACGCTCCTGGAGGTTCCAGTGCCATAGCGTTGTTAGCATCTGTTAGAGTTATAAACCCAGCAAAAACCTCAGTTTACTTAAAATTATACTTTGTAGACACTTGCTTATCTATAATATAAAAATGAATCGCAAAATGTGTTGCTAAGCGCATAACTCAACAACGCCTGGACCAATTTGGCCAAATTTTTAAAAATGTTTGTTGGAGTTCAAGGATGGTTTTACGTGAGAAAAGTTGAATAATTGCCAGAAAACCCCTTAAAACAGCTCTTTTCTTTTCCCATACAAACGTTTTCTAACTAAACGTAAACAATTTGATCTTTATTGCTATTCGTTGCCAGCTGATATCCCTATTTTTATAAAACATATGTACGGTAGAAAAAAACAAAACAAACTGCCACATTACAAATCTTTTTGACAGGACGAAGTCTGTCGGGTCCGCTAGTCTGTTATAAAAAAGCCAGCAAAAGGACGAACAAAAATTATTATCTCTATAAAAAAGCACCGACTTGATGACTTTTGCTACTAAATAATTTGAATTGTTTTAAATTAGCAGACTTTTATATAAGATAAAAAAATCTTATCATCCAGGAATTTGAGTTATTAAAATTTGAGCAGTCAAGGATCTACTGTGATTAATTTCAACTATCAATTTGTCTACACAGAACACACTACTGTCAATGTAAGGAAATTTGCGAGAGACTCCAATTTTGATGTTCAAATCTCTATCACTGTCAAATGAAAGAGGACAAAAAGTCCTGAAACTGGCAAACTGAATGTGAAAATTGTAAATAAGATATTCTTTGTTTGAAGTTTATTATTGACGATGGGAGGATTTCAGAAGTTCAAGTATTATTGCAGACATTTTTATCGTTAGTGAGCAAAAAGATCATGACGTTTTGGGATCTGCAATCTGATTCCGTCTTCAGGTGAAAGTATCCTAAAACATAACACAAAATATTAAAAATGCTTCAACAGCTACATGTTGTTTGGTTGTGTTTGACTGGTCAGCTTATGCTGATTACTGGGTAGCTCATTTTCTAATGTTCTGTGTTATGTTTTGGGTTACTTTTACTTGAAGGAGGGATCGGATTGCAGACCCTGAAACGTCACGATCTTTTTTGCTTACTAACAATAGAAAATGTCCGCTTTGGTAAATAAGATAGTTTCGAAACATAATGCAACAGTCAAGAGTTATTCAACAGTATCAGCTATCTCTTTGTCAAGCAAAAATAAACTGTCTGAGAGCTTTTTTGTTGCATTTAATGAAACTTTAGATAACGAGACCAACCTTTGAACTTTGACTTAGCTCAAATTTCATATAATTGCAAAATCTATATCCACACAGTCTATAGTTTATAGAACAGAGTGATTATACGACCACATGTTGTCCTAGTAAGCACATTTCTTGCATTGACTGGACAATGTATTTCACAGACAAATATTTCAACAATATTTGAATAAGTTTTATGGCCAGGTAGTCCTAACTTTGCCTTGTTGAATAAGAAAAACGTTACCATTTAATAATCGTCATCTCATTCAAATAAACTTGCAAATACAATTTTATCAGATATACATAAACGATGAAGATTACAAAATATATCCTGAACTATTTTGTTCATTTTGGCATAGCAAAAAACGGCATTTGATAAAACAAATAAAAAAGCCTAAGAAATCTAAAATATGCTAAATTGTACTGAATATAAACATTTTCTTTAAAGGAGGACCCCTATTGGCTGAGAAGTCAACCCTCAAGCCTCCCCCGTACTAGTAAGCTCGCCCCTGTCATATTTCTGGGGTTCACCCCAGGTTACCAATCCGAGACACAGCAAATCCAGAAGTAGCTGAATCACAAAATGCACAAAATCCCTCAAAAGCCAAAACAAGCAAATCCTAACGTCAGAATTGTCAACAAAAATATGTGAGGAAAAAGGAGCTACTGCCTATAGCACTGCTGAAACAAAAAACGGGCCTACACAACTCATTGCTCTCAAACAAATACTCACGTTAAGCTCCAACACGAGGCCGAGACAGTCTGTGCTGACGGAGATGAGGTAGGCTGCCAACACAATCGCGAGAGTAGCTACCGTGTGTCTCACCGGGGTGTCCAGAGTGCCGACAAACCCCTCCACAACAGACCGGCTCACGAGACACTCTATCGGGAACGTGAGCAGGATCGTGATACTGTACACTATCCTCGCTAGGTTCATCAGGTCGTCACTCCAGCAGTAGTTCTCCAGTAGGTCTCCTGGAATCAAGGGCGGACGGGATTGGATTTTTCTTTTTGGACAGGAATCGGACGAGAAACACTTTTACTTGATGCTTGATTTCAGGAAATTGTTGGGCAAACTTTAGTAGTTACAAATTTAAAGGAAAAGGTTGAAGAATAGAGTTCCTTTTTTATAGTTCATAAAAAAGTACTTTGACTCAAAAATTCCAAATGTTTAATCAAATGTGGAACAGCATGATTGTTCTTTGATTTGACGTTATTATCTATCACATTACCATATAACAAACTTTGTAATAACTGTTGACAAACGATTGTTGTCATTAAAACGTTAAAAAGGGTCAAAATAATATTTGGCATTTAATCCTCAAGAAACCTTTTTAGTTGTAATTTGCATTAACTTAGTTATCGAGGTAATTTTTAATACGAATTGCCTGACCACTAGAAGTTGAGCATCACTGACCTCACTGAGAGAGATAGGCTCCAGGAGGAAACACTATGATACCATTCCGCAAAGTCAATAATTACAAGGGCTGACGCAAGTACAATTCCTAAAAAAATCTCAAACCCATCAACCCTTCATTGTTTGGGAGTAAGCTAAAGATTTGGCATACCAAGTCTGTTTTACTCAATACTATTTTCAATTAGATAAACAGTTTCCGTAAGCCTCACAGCAATGTAACAGGACTCTGATATCTGTCATCTATCTACAAAGTTCTTTACCTTGAACGAAGCCAGTGAAGGTGGCGTAGCCGACGAGACCGAAGGCGAGCGTGATGAGGAAGGAGGAGAAGACAGAGATGTGCGTAGCTTTGTCCCAGCGCTCCTGAGAAGCGTTGCGCAGGGAAGAGTACAACAGGAACACGTTGTGATGACACATGAACGCTGGAACCAATCGGTCACATTGCTCTTGACAGGTAAAGTGCTAAACTTAGGACGATTATTTCATGGATTGAAATAGAGAGACTAACACTTCCCAAGTGTTTCCTTGTGGCAGGTGGAATTGTGCACGACTCGGAGCTCATCACTCCGCTGACAGGGGTTCAATTCCACCAGCCACTACTTACATCAATTTTGTAAAGTGACTATATGGTAACGCTAGGTAAGGGTCAAGGGTGAGTGGTGGGCTTTGTAGTCCTAACTTCGCCTCAGAGGGGGGAGCTCCCAGACCCTCTCTGCTAGATTTGGCTGATGCCCTCCTCCCAAGATTTTGTCCTGGTTTTGCGCCTACAGGCAGATAGTTGGCGAGTCCAGGAGTAAGCATATGTTGTCATCATTCTACTCACCAAAAGCCATGATTCCGATCGCTGGCACCACCTCCGTGTTGGAGAACTGGAAGGCATTGTAAGTGGCAGGTCTGGAACAACAATCTCTCGTTAGTTTCTTTAAAATTTCATTCACAAATTTATTCAACAATAAAGGAGAAATAACAGTCGTCCAGAGTTGGTAGTAATGTGTTATAAATATATCTAAGTAGAAAAAAAAACGACTACCCAGTGTTGTGTATTAGCGTGTTTAAAATGTACCTGCGTAGAAACGTTTACCTGGTAGCAAAAGTGTCTCTATGTTAAAATAAATGTCCCAAAAAAATGTTGAATTTTGTCTTGAGTTGGCCAGAGGATCTGACTTCCTCTGATGATCGCATTATAATCTAGCCTTCCTAGAATCGAAAGACTGGTTTCACTAGAAACACTAAGGATTGGTTACCTTCTGGGGTAATACTTTAATTAACGAAAGTGTAATCGTACTTTGAATTAAGTAGGCTGAGTTCAAGAAACTAAAGTGAAGTGTTAGTTCCAGAATGTAGGTTTGAGCTACACTACTGATGAACAAACGCTGACCACTTGATCGCTTGTTACAAGGACAGACACAAGTGGATTTTTAGCTTTGCATCCGTCCGCGCTGCATATTTCAATTTGTTATTCACAGCTGCCCACCATATACATGTATGGAAAAATTTCACTGGGAAAATTTCAGCCCATTTATACAATAAAATATGTATTAATGATTAAATAGTAAGTTTTCCTACACAGGTTAAGTCAATACAGATTACAATTTATTTTAAATTATTGTAAAATATAGAAGTCTATGTTTTTATTGCAACACAAATTTTAACTTATTTCACTCATTAACTAAAGTTTGTTTAAACCAGGATAGGTTAATTTTATACAAAACCATTTCAAATCTATTACACATTTTGAAGAAATACCTAAGACATATATAGACGACCACATAGGTAGCTATGGTATTGCACAATGTATTGTAATCAGACATTTAAAGTTATATTGTAGTTTAAAATATTGTTTAGCCATATAATTTGCATAGTAACATAAACTAATATTGCTTATGGTTATTTTGAAACCTTTACTACGTTTATATACATAGCCACACTTATTTTTCATTTATATGGTTTGAGTATAATATTGGAAGAGAAAATATAAAAATACAATTTTTGAAACAAAAATAATAAATACAAATTGGTTAACAGTATTCAAACTGATACAAAAATATATTGTTGTGGAATCCAAAATGTATTGAATGTTTATGATTAAAAATATTGCAATAATTGCCAAGTCACTCTTTAAATACTAAAAATTAGAAAAAAAGAAAATATAGCATGTAATGTATTAACATGTATTAAAAACTATTAATTGAGTATTTAATAACAACTTGCTGGTTGACAGACTAATTTGTCCTGTCCACAAACAACAATACTAAAGTTATTTAAAGATTATCAGCTGTGTGCTTTGTTTACTAAATAGGCTTAATATTAATGTAAAAACGTATTAATGTAAAAATTAAACCATCATCAACGTATTTTGCAATTTTTTAATTTTTTGGGTGATTTTCTTAATTTTTTCTGTTAGAACCTTCCACAAAAATTAGGAAACTTTAAAAAAAGACTAATTTAATCTGTGAAGACTTCTTAAGTTATGCTATTACCGGCAAAAACTAGACTCATTCCTATATATTAAGATAACAAAACCCGTTATTAAAATAAAAACAAATATCAATTTCTCAAAATTTTTGTAAGTTTTGCTGCCACCAACAGCTTTTACAAACAAAAAAATTCATCTCTATCAACTTATTCAAAAAAGTAGAACATTAGGCCTGTGTTTAACATTTACTAGCCGATAATACAGCTGATATGGTAATCACAACGAGAGAGGTCAGCTGGTCGAGGCAAGTGCCGGGTTTCAATATTGTCTAATGTGGTGCAATAGTTCAGCTGCGGCCAGCACTTCCCGTGAAACTCACTCTAGACTCACTACAGCAGATCAGGTAAGAACACTTCAATATAACCGTTGCACCTTCCAGGAACTCCTTTAGTCTACAGTTATCACTGATTACTTAACTATCCTGGAGTCGGTGATTTGAAGTAATCAGAGTGTAATCATAGTTTGTAGGTGAGTAAGACATTAATTGTCGACTGGATGAGTAATGCTGTGTTTTTTTATCTGAAATGTGAGTTGGATTTTTTATGATTGGTTTTAGGTGTTGCATGATGTAACCCAATATTGTTAGCGTTACTATGATTTTAGACTTATTAAGAAGTTATAAATAACACTAAACAATGAGTGATGTTTTGTTACAACTTAATGTTTACATTAAGAAACCACTTATAATTATGCAAACAACGCACTGAATTTAACTAGTTATTAATTACTGGCAGTTTAATTTATTGAATTTTATTATAGTTAGCAAAAACTGTTCTTAGATTCATGAGTGAATATTTATTACAACTTTTGTCAGATGAGGATAAAACTTTTAGCTTGCAATTTCTATTTGTTTTAATCTATGGCCGTTTAGAGTATTTTAAGTTATAATACAAATTAATTAAAGTTGTTAACTACACAGAATCTTTCAGTGTTTATCTTCTGTTTGTTTACATTTGAAGTTCTGTAGAAATGACGTTCTGAAAGGAACACTTATCGTAGCTACACACCTTCTTTTTTTTAATTTAAAACAAATTTTAAATTTACAATTATATTTTGATTTCTTACAAAAATCTTCTTTTTTGATGTGTGTGAATGCAAAATTTTAGATACTTAACACTATGACGGTTGCATAACATGTATATGTTTAACGCAATAAAATATTTATTTATTTATTTATTCTTC
This sequence comes from Matsumurasca onukii, assembly GCA_018831715.1. Taxonomy (NCBI): domain Eukaryota; kingdom Metazoa; phylum Arthropoda; class Insecta; order Hemiptera; family Cicadellidae; genus Matsumurasca; species Matsumurasca onukii. The sequence continues at coordinate 3,425,417 of CM032067.1, forward strand.
AGGTTAACATGTGAAATTTTATTTATATTTATTTTGACCTTTGAAATTACATTTTAAGTCAAATTCACCCTATGCTTGACAGTAGTTATTTTGAATATATTAGTAACAAAATTATAATTACTCTTAAAATCTATAACGTTACAAACAAATAAATGTTTAAAATTTTAAACTATAAGTACTTAGCAAAATTAAAGCACAAAGTAGAAACAGAAATACATTTAACTTAAAATACACTTAATATACTTAATGTGTCCAACTCTCTTTACTTAGCATTTTGTAGACAAATGTACAGACACGGATAGACAGACGCACAGACACGGATAGACAGACGTACAGACAATCTGGTAGAAAGCGGTACAGACACATGGCTAGACAGTCAAGCAGTATCACGAATCGACATAGGTATAGACACACGGATAGAAATACTTACAGACAAACGGATAGATAAAGTAAACACATGGATACAGACAGAGGTACAGAAATCCGATAGACATACATACAGACAAACAGGTATATATGCATAAGTCAAACGGGTAGAAAGTGGTATAGACTCACTGATAGAAAGTGGTTCAGAAAACAGATAGACACAAACAGACTGACATATGTACAGTGAAACAGTTACAAACTAGAAAGTGTTACAGACACACAAAAGACATACACACAGACAAACATGTAGACAAAGAAACAGCACACGGATAGAAAAACATGAAAATACTCTGGTAGAAAGAAATGCATCGTACACATACACACAGATAGACAAATGCTTATGGTAGGTCTCTTCATTTTATATACCTTCCCTGGAAGAAACAATCAGAAAACACATAAATTAAAGAATTTAGCATTATTTGTTAACAGCTTAAACTTAGTATAAAGTAACACACCGATACAATATTTGTTGCTAGATCTGGTCTTAGTCATGAAAACAGCTGAAAACAAAACATGTTCCCAAGGTTGTCCCAAATATCACAGATTTACAACACTCTAAACCAGACATGCTAACCTCTCATCTCTGTTAATGTAAATTATTGAAAGTACGTTACAACAGATTTGCTTAACGAGGATGTATTCATGTGCATACTAAACAAAATGAAGTAATCATAATTCCTAGAAAATGAGTTCAGTTGCTTATCTTTGTTAAGAAAGAAAAAAAACAGCGATAGACAATACTATAAATGGCCAAGACCACAGAAATACTGACCTTTGTCTTTTAGAAACCTTTAGTGTGTTCAAGTCGGCTACTTCAGCTTCAGTATGATTTTTAAGGAATATTTTATTAGTTATTATCTTAGTTAAGGTGAGTTCTTTTAAAGTAATATTATTATTATTGTCACTTTCTATAAATTTTTAACAAATGTAAGAGGTGATAGGTCACTCCAAGGTGCTTAGTATTGGTCTTGGTCTTTCTGCACTACTTTTGTTTTTGTACAGAGAAAATTTAGTATATAATTTGTTGGGACTCAATGTTTTTATTTTTGGTATACGTAACAGTTTTTTCTGTGCTTACTTGCAAATATGATTTGGTTTCAATTTAACATTTAAGGGAAAGCAAAAAACACCACCGTTGGTCTTCGAGTCATGTTTGTTCAATTTCTCTAATGATTTCTCTCTTTTTATTTTTTTTATTAGTATGATGTGCAATGTTAATGTATCAACCTCTTAAAGTCGGAATCACTACCAAGTTAGTCATCAATTGACTTTTGCACTTTTTTTCTTCTTGATATTTTATATCTTGCATTATACAAAGAATTGCACAGTAAACTTTGTCATTACTTAGCGTCTTTTCAAGCGAACTTTGGGGTGGAAAGAACAAAGGATAAATACGTAAGTTGATTTAGAGAACTATTCCAGAAAGGCAAACGCTTTGTATATGATTAAAACACTTTGGTTATGTAACTTTAATTTTGTGTTTAATGACTTGAAAACATATTAAATGGATTGTATAGTCTATTTTTATTTAATTTAATTTTTTTTAAGTTTGGACAGATTATTTAAAGATGAATATTTTAATTTTGTAGATTTTGTATTAACTTCTAAAACTAGTAGTCTAGTAGTGTACAATTTTAGAATAAGACAGTTTGTATGTCATCTATATGAATAAAATTATTAATGTATGTGATGTGGAACAAGGAAAGGAAGTTTATTATGAACTTCTTGTCAGGAAAGCAAGATTTTCCGTACAGACAAAATAGATTGGAGTTGAGAAATATTAATTTTTAGATTTTGGTTGATTATTATTCTGTATCTATCAATGTACAATTCAAACCACATTAAAAATGTGTATTTGATAAAAAATAATCAAAAAACTATAAACTGATGTTTGAAAGTTTGCAAATGAATATAAAAGTTTGTTTTCAATACACTAAAAGATTGACATGCAATTGATTTATTAAAAGGTTTTAACTTTCCTATTTAAAAAACACATAAAAGTTAGTATAAAAAGGTGTAAAGGAGAATTTTCTGTTTAGTAACTGTTTTCAAGGACAGTAGTGGTTAGCTCTATAATCAGCACTTCAATATACCGTAGCTTGCAATAGACATCTTAAAACATTCAGATATTGTCTTTCTCACTCTGATAATGATCTCCACAAACAAAAACTGAAACTGGTCACTAAAACTTTGAGTGTTTTGGCCCTTCTACAGTTCATAACTTATAGAACAAGTTTGTCGGCACTGACTAAGTTACTGTCACCAAAACCGGAGAGTCAATTTATACTGAAGTACCAATTCAACATTGTATCAACGCCCTCACTGTTGAGGATTGATTGCTGCTAAGGGCAATTGACACAATCTACCAGAAGAGTAAGGGGCTACAAAGTAACAAACAACATGAGTTCAAATTGAATAAAACCTACCTTTTCTGTCAAAAAACCTTTATAAACTGTAAAAACCCACTTTATTACACTTTTTATACGCCTTCTTTTGTTTAATAGATAAACATATCAGTAAAACTAATAGTAAAACCAAATTTAAATTAATATAGTAAATACCTGTTGGTGCCTGTAGACCTTGTTGAAGAGATTTAAAAGTCCTGATACATTTGGCGCACGCTTTCGTGATCTTCTAAGGGTGGGAGGTGTTACTGTTTATAAGATCCACCCACCGGGTGCCAGCTGACACACAAAACTAGTTTTAAGTATAGTGTAAATAGTGTATTATAAAAAATTAAAAATGTATTATAAAAAGTGCTTATGTATAAACAGTAACCCACCCTCCAGAAGATGCGACAAACGCCGTAAATGTACATCGACTTTTATATCTCTTCAACAAGGTCTACAGGCACCCAACAGGTATTTACTATATTAATTGATATAGGCCTTGAAACTGGATATAATGAAATTTAAATCTTCACCAACACATAACACGAAATCAACAATCGAGAATCCATGAAAACGAAGATACATTACTGATTAGGCCTACTAAATCAGTAAATCACTGACTGATAGTGTTAAGTGGGGAAGGGTGCAGTATTGCATCGTAATGTGAAACTCACAAAAAGCTGACAACAATCTCTACTTTTAACTAACACGTCAAATTACTCTTATATTAGTCTTTTGTTAAATGAAAATATCATTATCTTATTTTTGAATGATTTCCTTAAAGGCATACACCATAAGACATGTAAGGATGCACTAGACCATAATACGCAATTTTTAATGTAGCAGCTGTGCAATATTACAAAAGACTGAGGAGAAATATACACAAACACATCTTTGTTATTTACAAAATCAATATGAGATTCCTGTGCAAGTATTTTATTCAATGTTTTTCAAGGAATTTGTTACTACTAACTTCTTCAATGGTATAAGTTTTCAATTACTAGTGAAATCCAGCGTAGGACCAAAGTTCAAATTACTAAATACCTAAGTACTGCGCCTGTAGATCCTACAGTTGAAATACGCTCTGCATAACATTTTCTTTTCATTTTTTATTTAATAATTTTTCAATATAACTAATGGTGACTAATTCTGTATCTTAAAAATATATGTGTAAAAAACTTAAGATTTTGCTTTTCTCACTCTAATAATGATATCTATAAACAAAAATTAGAATTGGCCACTAAACCATTGAGAGTTTTTGTCCTTCCTTAATTGAAGTATTATTTAGTTTATACTTATGACTAATTAATAAGCCATTGGTTAATTCCATTGGTGTTGGGCTATTAATCAATTACTATAACGGTCGGTCCGAATTTGTATCAAGGACCTCGTCATCCATCAAAAACACCATCACAATCACCGCTCATCCTATATTCAACTTTAAATAACCTCTAGGGGCTATTTTGAATTGCTCGCAAACCAGCTGGTTTATTAACCACCAGTTAAGCAATCATCAACCTTTATTATTTATTGTTTAATTTCAAATGTGTAAACATTGTTAGTTAAGCTTCCATTATTGTTATTTTTCTATGTGTATATGTATGTACTTCTTGCTTATACGGAAATAAAGTGGATTCTGATTCAAGTTTACAGTCTGCAATGTTTACATATACACGAAACGTTCAAAACACTTAAATGAATTATTGAAGATCGTTCATGTAATAAAGGTATTTTTTACCATTTTTTATTGAATTTAACATGTATAGTACATTATGCTAATATAGTTAATTACAAACTGTAACACCAAAATGCAAAATCAAAACAGACAAAGTAAAACTTAACCTCAAAAATATCCAGCTTTCCAATTGGTCGGCTGCCAGTCCTAATTTTAACTGCTGGCTAAGGCTGAATTGAAAAAACGGCCCAGGAGTGGTCGGTGATTCAACTCACACTCACAGTATCAAAAGCACCGTCAGCAATAACGGAGAGTCAATTTACAAATTTACACTGAAGTGCCAGTACATTGTATCAGCACCCTCAATGCTGAGAGGATTGAAGCGCTGCTCAAAGCAATTGACCCAATCTACCAGACAAGTAGGAAATTACAATGTAACAAACAACATTAGTTTAAATTTAAATAAACCTACCTTTTCTTTTAAAAACAAAACCACTTTTTATACACTTACTTATGTTTTAAAGATTAAAAATATCATTAAAACAAATAATGAAAACTTAAAACCAAATCTTCACGAACACATAATAAACCGACACTTAAGAAGACGCATTACTGATAAGACGGACTGTATCACTGACCAGTAGCGGTGAGTGTGGGTGGGAGGGAGAGAGGGGGGAGGAGGGGGAGCTGTTGCATCATAGTGTGAAACAGACATTGCACGATAACACCGATTCCGCCAGCGGTGAGTTGACAATTACACGCTTATAATGATGGATAAATTACCTGGGGTAGTAATGTTTCTATAATACACAATTACACACTTATAATGATGATAAATTACCTGGTAGTAATGTTTCTATAATACACATTACACACCTTATAATGATGGATAAATTACCTGGTAGTAATGTTTCTATAACACAATTACACACTTATAATGATGAGTAAATTACCTGGGGTAGTAACGTTTCTATAACACACCACACACTTATAATGATGAGTAAATTACCTGGGGTAGTAACGCTTATAACACAATGACACACTTATAATGATGGATAAATTACCTGGGGTAGTAATGTTTCTATAATACAATTACACACTTATAATGATGGATAAATTACCTGGGGTAGTAATGTTTTATAATACACAATTACACACTTATAATGATGGATAAATTACCTGGGGTAGTAACGTTTCTATAATACACAATTACACACTTATAATGATGGATAAATTACCTGGGGTAGTAACGTTTTATAATACACAATTACACACTTATAATGATGAATAAATTACCTGGGGTAGTAATGTTTCTATAATACACAATTACACACTTATAATGATGAGTAAATTACCTGGGGTAGTAATGTTTCTATAATACACAATTACACACTTATAATGATGAGTAAATTACCTGGGGTAGTAATGTTTTATAATACACAATTACACTTATAATGATGGTAAATTACCTGGGGTAGTAACGTTTCTATAATACACAATTACACTTATAATGATGGATAAATTACCTGGGGTAGTAACGTTTTATAATACACAATTACACACTTATAATGATGAGTAAATTACCTGGGGTAGTAACGTTTCTATAATACACAATTACACACTTATAATGATGGATAAATTACCTGGGGTAGTAATGTTTCTATAATACACAATTACACACTTATAATGATGGATAAATTACCTGGGGTAGTAACGTTTTATAATACACAATGACACACTTATAATGATGAGTAAATTAGACAAGAAAGAAATACTCACACAACTGAGAACAAAGAGAAGAAACGGATGAAGATGGTGATGAAGAGGAAGGCGACAAATGAGACAGAAACCATAGATGCACTTGACAATCCTGCCATGTCTTTCTGCAAACACAGACAGAGTTAACCTCAAACTGTTCTCTAATTCATCTCATATATATTTTCTAATTTTTAACAAGTTAATCTAGAAATTTCCTTCACTAAATCATCAAGTATAAACCCAAGACTTATCCAGTGATACTTCTACAGTTCTACCACAATACAACGATATTTTAGTGCACTATTTTTCTGTACTTTAGGAGGGCTATTTTTTGTAACTAAAGTTGCAGAGTCTCACTTATCCGTCCTTTGCACATATCCGACATTCTGTATTTTCTGCCATCCAACCAAGATAAAAAGATGTAAAACTTAAAAAGAAAATTGCACATTTGCTTTTATGGTGAATGTTATGTCTGCGTTACATGGGTGTCTTTCACTGTTCATTAATATATTTCCATTTTTATTGTTTTATTGAGCCTTACAAAAAACATTGTTTTGGCAATACAAAAATAATTTAAAATATTTAATACGTAATTTAATTTACAATATAAAAAAGCCTACCCATTAGAAAAACTACTGTCTTGTATAAAAGTTTATAAAATAATTTACTTAAATTTATGTTCTAAGTGCCAATGAGTAGTGACAGAAAATTAATTAATTTAAGGTCCAGCAATAAATTCCTCTACTTATAGAAACAAATTTAGTAAATAACTTTTTAATTTAGTCTTAAAAATACTAAAGCTTTCAACATTTTTTAGCTCTGTTGGAAGCTTATTGTATAGTTTAACTCCTGCCTGACTTTATTGTATAGTTTAATTATTTGTTCAATACTGGAATGTTTCTATTAAATGGAAGATGACATTACTATAACATAGTTAAAATTTAAATGGCTTTCACATAAAAAGTGTCCTTGTTATCCAGTTTTTGGTTATCCGTCTTTATTACACCGGCTCGTTTTTAAAGCACTACCATAATATACGCGAGACTAATATATATATACATGCGAGACTCTATTGTATTAATTTTTAGTGTCAACATATTACAATCATTGTTGCAATTATCTACCTATTTCCTTCCGCTACTTTGGGTGCTAAAATAGTTGCAAAAGTTTCCGTCACCTCATCCTCCAACGCCAATAACCACATCCTCCTCATTTATTAAAACGCTTCCCAGAGGCAAACACTAAACGTGTCTCCCGGATTGTTTCAGTTACCTGCAAACAGAGCGGGACAGTGACGGAGACAGTTGCGAGGAACACGACGAAGTTCCTGTGAGCCAGGAGAGCTGACGGGTAGAGACCGAACATACGGATCAGAACCTTGGTCACTGTGTCTCCGACCACGATGTTGTAGCTCACCATCGCTTCAACACATCACAGGTAATCATAAATTCTTTATTTACAATATCTCAAACATATGAATTGGTGTCACAATATATTCAAAGTTTTTTATGTTGAGAGCAGAGTTCTCCAGCTGAGAAATTCTCCTATGCTATAGGAGAGCCGTTATTGTAGCCCTTCAAGAATAATATAGTACTAGCCAAAGTTAACCCCTCAAGCCCTCACTTATTACCAGTAGAACTACACCTACGGTCTGACTTTTCCCAGCTGCTGGAGTTGTCAATCCATTTCATTACTACCCACCTCAACACATACACAATCATCTGAATTTAAACTAATTGTTATTGTTATCCAATTATAACTTTACTAATTCATAACACTAACAAATCACATTTGTTTAGAAAACTAATAAAACAACTTAGTAAACACCGGTTAGATTCGATAAACACGGGTTGTACAGTGGCGATGTAATATAGACTGACAGCTGAATTCGATTGTGAAACAAAACCGTTCTGTTTTGCTTTTTTCCCCAGCTGGAATATATAGAATAAAGGAGAAACAACTGAAAAAGTCAAGAAATAATCAATAGAACGTTCAGTAAAAGTTTCTGTTATATTGAAGTTCTCAATAAACTGCTTAGAAAATCTATCACCCGTCCTATGTGGGCGAATAATTTGTCAATGCATTACTATAAAGGTTTAAGATGCTGAAGGGTTAATAGCCATAAGAACAATTATTTTAAGACCTCAGACCGATTCGGTATGTCATTAATCCCATGAGGGACAAGGTCCAATCCTGAGAATTTTGGGACCAATATTAATGGAAAGATAAAGGTTGTTTGCACAAACTAAGTACTTTTCAAAAACTAACCTAAAAATTGACCTGCTAAATATATCATTTTTATGATGCCCTCTATGTTGACTGTAGTACAGTTAAGTAGTAGAGTGTCACCAAGTTAGGTAGTGAGGAGTTGGGGTATTAAAAACAAGGGCGGATCTAAGCTAAGCAACTGCCTGGGGCGCCGCACTTCATTATATCGCTTACAAAAATATAATATCGTAATTTCCAGTACTAGTTAACAGTAAATTTTATTAATTCAAATTAGTTTTGAATTTTGGTAAACCAACCCTTATTGATAGAATAATATTCTCTCACCGATGAATGGGTACACAAACTGCAGGAACGAGAGGAGGAAGTACCACGGCGTGCCGTCCCGAAGGCTGCGTCCATGATCCCCGCGTAGGAGAAACTGCCGCTGATGCGCGGAACGCACCATAAGTCTCAGCGAGTAGTCGGTTATGAACGCCACCACGGCCAGCAGTACGATACCGAGTCCGAACCCTGCTTGCTGCAGTGCGTACGGGATACCTGCATCCACACACAGTACTGTCTATGCAAGTGGCATTTTTATTGAACTCAATTTGAATTTTTGGGAACGTAAAGAACACTTTTTGGTCTATGTGCCTCCGTCAGGAATCGACCCCGGAGATCATCTAAGGTGGCGTGGTTTTGATCCCAGCAGTCAGTATTTACAATTTGTAAAGCGACTGTATGGTGACGTTGAGTAAAGGTGTAGGTTGAGAGATAGAGAAAATTTATATACATTGATTCTTTTCCAGTCGTTATATAATTACTAAATACCAAAGTCTTGTTTTTATAACTACTTTCTGGCAGTTTCATTTTTAGTGTTCTTTCTGCTTACTGTTAACAAATCCAGTTTTAACTTGTTGCTTCGTTTGGAGAATTTTAACTATCGGTTTCACTTCCATTATGGCCGGAATTGATTGGTTTTTAAAGAAGCAGTAAGATATTGATCCTTAATTCAAGTGAATGAAGAGGCTTTTGTTGAGTTGATCTTGACGAGGCCAATGACATCACTGCTGATAAATCACAGCTACAAGCTACAAATACGACAGAAAAAACTGAACTTAGCCGAGACTACCCACTTTACGCCACAGTTTACCAACTCCTCCCATAGTTCCACTGTGAATACCAATAACAATACAGTAAATACTTACCAATAATTCCACTACCCACAATAGAGTTGATGTAGTTGACAGTAGCAAACGACAAGCCCACCTGACTTCCCTTGTCCACCTAAAAACAATAAAATCTTCATTTTGTTTAAAACTTACATAAATTGCCATTTTTTAATTGAAAACATAATTTTTATATTAGGTTTATTAGGTATTAGAAAAAAACAGGTTGTTCTGGAAATATCAATTTTTTTTCATCCGAAAAGATTGCCGCGATCTTGCAACCTTCGCCTTTATGAACACTTAAAAGCACACATGAATGGGAAAATAATTGTCCCATATGAATTTAATGATAACATACATATATAGTACCTTAATTTGTATAAACGCTAAATAGCTAATTTATTACTAAAGAAATTTGAAGACAAAATGTGTGGATTGAACTGGGACTTGAACCCGGGTCTCTCACTTCCCAGGTGATTATTCTGACCACCACACTATCCAGCCCACCTATTTATGCCTTCAAATTTTATGGTCCACACATTTTGTCTTCAAATTTCTTTAGTAATAAATTAGCTATTTAGCTCTTATACAAATTAAGATCTATAATAAGTCATTTGACATAGTATTTAAATTCTGTTTGTAATATTTCCAGTTTGTTGATTTAAAGTCACTATTGACAGTCACATGTTTTGGATAAACATTGGGATTCAAGTACTTCTAAAAATTTGAAGGCATAATACATATGTATACATATATAATTTACATTTTTATTTCATGCCCTTCTATAAGAATGCACGTGATTTGGGTGACCTGACACAATCTGTTTTATGCCCCTGCGAGAGTTTTTATTTTAGATACCTGGTGTACCGCGTAACTACTTTTCAACAAATAACATACAGCATAGAACGCATAAGCTTGCATTTTTTAAATCATCTTCAGGTTGAAGAACTTGAGATGATAAGGAATGTTATACAGGTATAAAAATAAAATTGTATAAACAAAAACACCATTGAAAAATAAATTTGTATACAGAAATTGTATGACATGTTTTGGACTCTGTTAAATTTTTTATACTTAGTGTGATCATGGCTTTAGTGTCTGAAACAAGTCATAAAATTTCTTTATAAAAATGTATTTCACCAAGGGTGTTTATGTTCATACAATTATATTTTTAAATCTTCAGTTTATATTTATGGATATAGGTAATAGATTACTAAAAGTACACAATAAGGCTACATAATGACATTAGCGTGGGTAAGATTGACATGAGTTACCTCAAACAATTGTTCCGTGTCTTTATTGGCTGTACCAGTTTCAGGATTGACATCAGGACTTGTCTGTAAAATAAATAAAAGGTTGATAACCTGAGAAAATGTCAAGACTAGTAAATGTATACTAATATAATTACAAAGCTATATAAATACATTTGGAGAATCGTTGCTTGCCATTTGTAAGTACTGGATCCTGGGTGACTCCAAGTGCAGGGCTAATTAGTACAGGGGTTCTGAAGGCTTGTAGTACCTCTCAGGAAAGGGGGTCTAACGAACTTTACATGGATTGTTTTAATGCACACATTAAAGGGTAAGAAATACAATTGTAACCCACTCACAATAGGATTGTCTATTGAAGGGAGGCATCCCTAGCGCTGTAGGCCTTAAAATGAAAAAAAACATAAAAATGTCTAAAATTGCAATAAAACTTATTTTTCTAGATATCTATTTACTTTTTCATAATACTTATAAACTAATCAAAGAAAAAACGTGGAATATTAAATTTTAGTTTCTACAAGCGGTTGATAGTATTGACAACTAGCAGACGATACCTGTTGCTGTACAGTCCTTTTATAATTTTCTAGGATGTAGCTATTTTCATTCAATGCCTTCTTCTTTCCTTCACTCATTTTGTTACCGACTAAATAGTTATTAATAATATTCTTTAAATTTAACGTTTAAATCCCACTAACTATTTGACAAACCGGACTGTTTTCATGTTACATAATATTTCAAAAGAACAACACTATTAGATAACGATCGACGTGACAGAAGAGTGACAACTAAACTGACAGTAATGACAGCTGACTGCTTTCAGCTAAGCTAACGCAGACGCAGAGTACACCCGTACTGCAGTATTACCACTATCAACAAAATAGTACTTTTCACACTTCCAAGCGCCACAATATACCGTTTTCAATAATATTCTATATCTCCCGTTCATTAAGAGTTTCAATAACCAATAGATAGTATTTAACACTGTTTACATACTGTTTCCATACAGTATGGTCACATATTTTGTTTTGCCTTTTTGTTGTGTGTTGAACTACAATGACAACACTTACTTACGGTATTATTTAATTTATTTTATCTGTGGGCTTCTTTTCTTCAAAATCTTATTATTTGTCATTGCCAGCTGTTGAACTGACAGTAAAATGCTCACATTTTATTCCCTTCCGTATTAGTGAACTATTTCCTGGTAATTCATTTTTTATTCTATAGTTGTACATTTGAACTAGCTGTTAGTTTTGAAAAATTAGACTCAATATGTCTAACGTTTGTAATTTTTAGATAGTTTATCACCTGCTACCTAGGCTGATTTTGGTACACTCTCTTGAAAGTAGTGAGTTTACTTTGGTTAGGTTAGGCCATTTTGGCTTTATGTGTTAGGTGTTTCTTCGTGAATGGAAAATATTGGACAGGACAAGGTCATTATTTTAAATTTTGAGTTGAATCAAACAGGTATTTCAGGAGGAATTTACCTTAGGAAATTTCAGATTTACCAACCTAGTATAGGGCTAGGTAATGTTCTAGTTAAGCACAGCCAAGTTGCTATCAGACTTTTCTGTTCACGACAAGCTCGAAGTCAGATGTTCACTATACAGCTCATATTTTGCTACAGACTTACCAACTTTGTCCAAATTATGCGGAAGTTTTCAGGTTAAGGTTAAAGTAAGCATAGGATTGCTAATGGTTAGGTTGTTCTCAACCACTTCCAACAGAAATAAAGTGAGCACCGCAAAAGTAGCCAAACCAAACAATTTCCAAACCAATTCAATTGCAAAACATTAAAAAATAAATCGTAGAGCCTGGGGATTTGTGCAGTTGTTTAACCTGCGTTACTATGATTCACAGCCCTTACAATTTTCAAACAACTGTAATCCTTTTGAAAGCATGTGTTGAAACATCAATTTTCCTAATTCATAATCCTTTATGATTTAAGATACCCTTTTTTGGTCATTCTCTGACTATTTAGCGGACCTGCGGGCTGGTTAACCGCGCAACTCCGAGTTGATCAATTGGCGCGGGTTCAGTCCTCGCAGTCACCACTTAGATTTGTAATGTGACTCTATTGTAACGCTAGATAAAGGTCGAGGTTGAGTGGAAGAGAGGACTTTGTAGTCCTAATATCGTCTCGTTAAACAAGACAAACTTTCCCTTATATTCTATTTTGTGGTTAGACGCACCATTCGTCCATATTGATTAAATAAAAAAAAACACAAGATAACTTTCATTTTCAAGTGTTGTTTCATTTCTAACACCCCTTTTCAATTGATACTGATTTGCTAATGCAACTATTGCAATACAATGCGAAATCATTACCCACTATTAGCTTCATATTGCGTAGGGGTAGAAAATGTACCTTAGAGAATTTGTTGTAATCACACTTCAAACCCCTAACAGCTTTGCTTGTTAAATTTAAAAATTCTTTTTTCAAATAGTGCTTATTGTTTCTTTTTATTTGTTTCAGATTCCAGTCTAAAGTTTTTTAGATTTTAGTCAACTAGAATCCTCTCAATATACACTGCCGTTCTTCTGGAAAATGAAAAGTTTTAATGAGTCTATAAGTAACAAATTGTCTCAACGAACTCAAATATTTCACTCTATCAAAGTTTATGTAGTTTGGTCCAGAATGCTCCAATATATTTACAGATAGAGCTAATCACTTTAATCTTCAATTGTGTATTTGATTAGTAACAAAAGCAATGGCTGACGATGACGATATTTTGAAGATTCCATCATCACGGCCGATGAGCCTCAGCCAGCTGGAGGAATCTATGTCATTGCACTATACGAAGTTCATCAATGAGCTTAATGAAGACTCAAAGGATATTGTCAATACAACAAAGGACGATCTTGGCAAAACCGCTCTGCACTATGCCTCCCAGATGGCGGATCCTGAAAAAGTAATAAAACTGTTGAAATATGGAGCGTGTGTCAACATTGTAGATAAAGAAGGGATGACACCTTTCCTTTACGCTGTCACAAAAGGTTACAAGAGAATAGTAACGCCGATCTTGGAAAATGACGTGAACATTCACTCAGTTCATGAACCGACGGGTAACACAGCCCTTCACATAGCAGCTTTGAACTGGAATGCCATCTTAGCGGAAACGCTGATAGACAAAGGGGTGAGAATAAACCAACCGAACAACAAAGGACTGACCGCCCTCCACATAGCCGTGAATCAGCTAGACCTGACCATGACGGAACTGCTCCTGGAGAGAGGGGCGAAAGTGAACAGTCTGGACAAGAAAGGTGAAACCGCTACTACAAAGCGGTAGTGGTCGGAGATCACAGACTGGTGAAAATGCTGATCAACAAGGGGTCGTTCTTGAACACACAGAGGCGCTCGACGCACGCACCCACTGTCGACGTAGCAGGACCTTCGTCGAGTCGGGGCGCTGCTCCAGTCCTGGGCAAGTCACCTCTACACAGGGCAGTGTACGCAGGGAACGTCACCGTCGTAGACTTGCTCCTATCGCGCAGCGCGTGGATAGACGTGAGAGACGACCGAGGACTGACGCCGCTACAGTGTGCGGTAGAGTGTGGCAACAACACGATCGTGATGCGGCTGATCGACAAGGGAGCCGCAGTCGTAGAGATCAGTGACTGGCTTGTGGAAAAGTGCCGTGGTGAGTTAAGTACTCAAGTGAAAAACAGTGTCATGTCTCACCTGATCAAGTTAGGAATGGTGAACATGTTCTCAAGACAAGTTTCGTTTGAAAATATCAAAGCCTTTTCTGAGCTTAGGTGTAAATGTGCTTCAGAACTGGAAAAAAGCAAGAAATACCCTTTATTCAAAGGTGTTGTTTTTGATGTTTTTCATCCGAGTTTAAGATTAGCTTTACAAAACGAAATCGAACAACTCAAAACAGTTTTGGACTCTCCCACGATGGAAAGTGAATTTCCTTTGTACATAAATGTAATGAGAGCCTTAGTCGCACAACTGAAACTTAGGTTTCTTTTAATAAGCAAAGGATTTTAATTTTTTGTAATTCTATTCAAATTAAATCCTTCTAACCGAGTTCCGCCAAAAAATGTTATGCTCATGATTTTTAAATGTTTAAGTAACGTTGATCTGCAAAATATGTTAGTTTTTTGTGAGAACATTATTGCAAAAGAGATCAAATAAAATTGTTTGTACATACTCTTTGTAATTAAAATTAAGTAAGAGCAATTTCAAAACCCCGAACTTATTAACACCTTTGTTTTTATTAATCAACCAATTTAATACTGTATTAATTTATTCAAGAGTATTAATATTAAAATTTTAGTTTATTATGCCCCTACGTATCAACAACTTCATATGATTATATTTGAATGAAAAAAGAATTGGCTTTTAAAAGAAGTTATTAAAAGCCACTATAGCTAGGGTTTCCCAGCAAAGCGACTGCTACATTGCACCGGACTTAACAGTGACGGTGGACGTAACACAATATTAAAACGGATGCAGACAAAAACATTTTTTGACATGCTGTTTATTTTAGTTGTTAAAGGTTATTTACGTATATAGTAATGGACAAGCTAGACTTTTGTTTATAAAACCTGTGTTACCTGGTGAGAAACCTCTTAACTAGTTTTCACCGCTACTTTACGTCCACCGTTCTCTAGGAAACCACTCTCATCTGATTACATTGAAAACAAAACTCACCGTCATATTACGGCCGTAATGTAGCGGTCACCGCTTCCTAGGAAACCATAGCTTAAGTCTGATAATAACCTTAAAACATTTTAAAAATCCAAAATTTAACCATCCCTAGCAAGAAAACTCTTATTTATAAAAATAACTTATGTCAAATAAATCATCACAAATGACATCCAAACGAACTAAAAAGAGAAATTGATAGAAAATTAAGAAAGAGAAATATGCAGGATTTACTATAAATTTAACCTTAAAAATTGCCTTTTAATTGTTTGAGCCATTACTAACTAAGAATTTTAATGTTTGCCACTTTATTTTAATTGTGATATGTAATGGTTTTTTTCCTACTTGTATGTTATCATTATGTACAGTCTCACTTATCTGTTGTAAATGAACAGACTTAGGGCGGATGATTATAAACGTCAGATAATAAGGGAAACCTGGAGAAAATGCCATTGAAACAGTTAAATCGATCATAATAATGTTATAATTATTAATTTTTAAATGAAAATTTACAAACAGAATGTAAAAGAAACACATGTAACTTGACACAAAATGTTTGTGGCGAATGCAACTGAGTGATTTTCTTCTGACTGTATACATTTTTCAGTCTTTAGTTCGATGACCGCTGATAATATAGAATATCGGATTTTAGCAAAGGACGAATAAGTGAGACTACTGTACTTGTGTAAAATGTAACAAGTTCATTCAAAGTATTAAGTTGGTTTAAATAAAACAAAAATCAATAGGCTGAAAAGTATTAAAGACAAGATTATATTGTTTTCAAACATGATTTGTGTGATTTTCTAGCCTTAATTTAGTACCCAGAACCATATTTTAAACCTCCTTAACGCATCCACCAGTCAGTTGACTGGGACTGCGGCGCGGGTCCTGTAATCCAGCTTCATGGAGGTCAGGTTTTGATGATGATACAGGTCTAAAGCTGCTCAGATAGTCCAGTGATCATCTGATGATACCCGCATCAACTCCCACCATCATTTAGACATATCAGACCATCACCCGCGTGGTTCGGAAGTCACGCTAAGCCGTTGGTCCTTGTATTTCCATTGGTCATTGGCTATTAATTAATGACCCATTCTAAGGAAGAGTCGGCCTTAGTTTGTAACAAGACTACACCTCATAACTCATTACTACCACTCATCCTTCACCACATATTTGCCTTAAAATACCCTCATGAGAGTGGTCGGCATCTCAAATAGTGATTTAGTGAAGTTTTGTTCTGATTCTCATTGAAAGCCCCACTTACAACCAGCTATAAAACAGGCCTGGGTATTCCAGGGCTGACCGACTTAAGACTGTGCAGTACAAGCAGATAAAAATGGATGCAGAAGTGTTCAAAATTTTGTTGTTGTCAAATGTTCAATTTTAAGGTTTAAAAAACGAAAGGTCAATAACTATGTTTTATAAACACACTTGGAAGCCAATTTTCAAATTAGTTTTTGTTTTAGAATCATGCACTTGAAAAAAAGAAAGAAACCTTACTTTAAAAGCTTTGTTAAAGACACTTTAAAATAAACAATCCGCCTCCAAGCATGTTTGCAGAATATATTCACTTTAGACTTTAAACTTAAAATCAAACGATCCATGACTTCTTTTCGAAATTGCACACCCCCCAGTTTCAACTAATGAAAGTGGCACAAGGTTTTATAAATTTGTAGCCGCTTGAAAACATGTAATTATTTGATTGTCGACTTTATCATTTTGCTCGGCAGGGCACCACTGGTACTGCTCACACATACTCGCATCTGTCATCCATGCTTGTGTGTGTGTGCACAGGAAAATTTCAACAATAATGTATAATCTGTCATTGTAACACTATCACTGCATCTGTTGCCAACAGCTTTGGCCTATTGGTGAGACTTTGCAATTTAAATAAGTGTAAATTCCATGTTATAGCATTAATTGCAGCAAAAATGTTTATTTAAACATTTTTTTAAATGAATGAACTCTTTTTAAAACATCTAATTTATCTTAATATATAAACTGTTTATCACCCTTTCAAAACAGTAAAATTATTGCTTCAAAGCATTAATAATGAAAACTATTTGACACCATAGATGAAACTCTTTTTGAAAATAATATAAATTGTATAAAATTGTTTGGTAGATTTATAATAGTGGATGACCATTCATAGAAAATACTGCCACTTCATGTTAGTAAAAAGGACAAAAACTTTTTGTTCTCAGAA
This sequence comes from Matsumurasca onukii, assembly GCA_018831715.1. Classification (NCBI taxonomy): domain Eukaryota; kingdom Metazoa; phylum Arthropoda; class Insecta; order Hemiptera; family Cicadellidae; genus Matsumurasca; species Matsumurasca onukii. The sequence continues at coordinate 3,443,168 of CM032067.1, forward strand.
AAACATGTTTAGCAATTGCCATTTGTTATGTGTAGAGAGAAGAGGGAAAACACTTTTAGAGAATTAACAATACTCAGAACAAAAAGGGAATTATATTTTATTAATTAACTATGTGAAAGGGTGGACTGCAACAATGCAAAATACACAATATGTCAATAGGAAGGATGAGGTGTGCAGCCACTAACTTCAGTAAAAACACTCAGAACATAACTCGCAGACTCTACCACAAGGCCGGGCCTCTCGTCATCTTACTATTTTATTTGGTAAATTCAGAACTTTATTGGGATCAATTTTATCTTTAGGATTTGTAGGCAATAAAAGTTCTGAATTTACCAAATCAACTGCAATGATTGCGATAAATTATACATAGACAGACTAAAAGAAACATCCATACTAGATATAAAGAACATTTGGCTCACATAAAATTCAATCACCAGAAAATCAGCAGTTGCAGAACATTGCATAACTAACGATTTAATTTCAGATCAAAATTTAAAAATTCTTAAAAGTTCTTCTTCACAAAACATTACACTTGGGAAACATATTTTATAAATTTAGCTGAAGAAAACAACATTTTAAATCATGAAGACGGACCTATTCAAAATTCTAGTTTATTAAGAAAAGATTACAAACAATTTGTATAGTATAATATTATTTTTAAATCCTATTAATTTAGATAAGTTTATTTAACCACATGATTGTTATTGTTTTATATTTTAAACATTTATATAACCTTACTTTTGTACATTTTAAACGGACCTGACGATAAAGGCATTGCCTTTGAAAGGCCTCATTCCAATAAAAGTTTTAAATATTGTTTTTGACGTTTAAAATTATTTACGTTATTTTGCTTTGAAATTTAAAAACTTTTCGGGAACCCTCGGACCCCTTGAGCTGGGGGGTACGCCCCCAGGCCACCTCTGGGGGCGCTGCCGTCGAGTCTGCCCAAGGGTGTATGCATGCTCGAGCCGCCCCTGAAGCATCCAGTCCCTTTTGCTCAGCCTAATAACCAGCACATTCACCTCGGTAAGATTTTAAGACTTCTCGAACTAAGACATTGGAGTCTACTGCGTTTTTGAACCGGTTGAGGATATGGTTGATAGCTAACCCCCTCTACCCTATCGGTTTTTTTTCGATTCTATAGTCAGCATAGCCTAACCGTGCCACCTCTTGAATATAGTGTATATAGTAGTAGTTTTAGTTATATTGACGCCTTCTATCCAGCATGGCTGGTCATCGATGAAGACATCAGGTAGGTAGGCACTATTATTGCGCAGATTGAAGGAATTCTGAACTTCACCTCTGGTTTGGAGGGATGCTACTTGCTTCACATGCATAAAGCCTGCCTTACATTCTCAATAGTTATAAAGGCTGTTAAAATCTGCAGTGGTCTAGGAACCCAGCTGAGCGATAAGGCCCCTTTCAGACGCTCCGACTTTTCGCCGTGGCCGGCACGGCGCGAGTGAGTTTGATTACAATAGCATCACATGGAGTTGTTCAGACGTGCCGGATCACCATTGTAATCAGACTCACTCGCGCCGCGCCCGCCACGCCGCATGGCGAAAAGTAGGAGCATCTGAAAGGGGCCTAACACGGACGGCACCTATTTGTAGTACATACAGTATAAGGACTTCATCTCAACCAGAGACATGTCCCCAGAGTATTAGGGATGTGCAATACAGTCAAGGTCAAAGACCAAACATTTAGTTTAAAATATCAGCAGAGCTATAGAATTGAGCTTCATTAGCTCGATCACTTGCTATAGCAGAGGATCTAGAACCGACAATACAAATTTTATCTCTGATCAAAATGATGTCTTCTGCTAAATTGCTAGAGACTGTTTTTTTTCACACAGCGTTAGAGCATATCGTCGATTTGATAGTCGAGATCGACCTAACCCGAGGGGTCGATGGTAGTCATGAAGGGTTTTATCGAAGTCGGTACAGAATAGACTAATGTATCTAAATATAATTGGATTACAAAGCAGGGTATCAAAAATAATAATTATCAGTCACGCCATTGAGGACTAATAGTTATTACAAACATGTTATAGTATTTTTATAAATTTATTCCGTAATAACTAATAAGTTATTTGTTTACTATTAAAAACAACCAGTTTTCTTTTTCAAAAGTTTCGAGGTTTTGACACGCCAAAGTAAAAGCTATTAAACCTAGTGGGAAAAAGCCGATGAGTGATGACAGAATAAAACGTTGTGTTTTGTTTTGTCAGATGTGGACTAAGGTCTTGTGTTTCATTATCCATGAAATTAAATTAATTCATTTAAATTTTATGTAAGGTGTCTATTTCTTTGCTTAAATTTAGTCTATTGTATGCAAAGTAATCATAACTTTATAGGCCTGCTGTGAAAAATACTGCTTTCAAAGATCGGTCTCGCTTACTTCACTTACTAGGACAACAAGCTAAGAAATAGCAATCTCCTGGATAATGTTAAATTTCAGTACTCAATAGAATGTCTCGCCAAATTACTTTGACATATGTTATTTTAGGTAAGTAGTACCTGATTACTCGGGCAACATAGTAACCGTTTTATATTATAGCCATAGCCTTGCCTAAACCTATAGAAGGGGTCACTCCTTTAGCATCTGCTTTTAAAATAAAATCCATGGCCTAGCCTACCTCCTTAGAGTTATAGTATACAAATTTGAAATGATGACACTGCTGGAACGTACAAAATGATCACCTAGTCACACACATACTGTACTGTTCAAGGCTTCCAAGTAAAAATGATGTACGGGGGTTGTGATGTGTACAGACTTTGGTCTGTAATACCCACTATGTGTAAAATTGAGGATACAGAATTCCGGGTTTGGTTTTAATGATCTTGTCTTGCTTTGAAATGTTTCATGTAGCAATTTTATATTTTTATGATAAGATGTAAGTTGTTAGTATTAGGCACTTTAATGATAAGAGATCTAAAGTACCTAAGTTTAATCTTTTGCTGGGGTGTGTGAGGGTGGCAAATTGCCAGAGGTGCTTCTGCGTCCTGTGAGTTTTCAACTCTCACTAATTCTACTCCGTTTGGAGTAGCGATCCACTTGAAACTGCTAGCTTACTAGCAAATTCAGCTATACAATTTAATGTAAGTCATGCTGAGTTAACTTAGTGCCTTTTTACACCACAATGCATTGTACATCCACTAGTCAATTTGCTACATTTTTAAATAAATAGATTCCTTACAATACGCGCTATCAAATGAACTAATTTACTTCTTACCACCAGTACAGTATAGCTTAGCTGTAGCATTAAGTCTTAGCGATTAATTGCTGTTGAAAGCTTAATGGTTCATCAACTATTCCCCACATCAGCTGCAGAGTTAGCTTGACTCTGTGTTGAGTGGTCGTGGATTGGCTTGGTATAGAATTGCCAGGTCAAGCCAGCGATGAGGGGCGTACGTATACTACGGTACAAGCGTTGTGAAAAGACCTTGGAAAGTTTGATTCAAACATAGTTTATCAATTGAACACAGATTTAGCTAAGAACTGTTTGTTTCAGGCATTCTTCAATTGGCCAGCTGTTCAAGAGTCTTGGAGTTGAGTGACAGGTGAGTAGAATTTTTCAAATAAGAATAGACAAAATTTAACCAATTAATAATTTGCTAATTTATTTTAAATATTTTCTCCCAATATTATGCATTGTGATAGCGAAGCTTGGGGTTTATAAGCAAGTTTGGTGACATTTCTTCAACCAACATAATTTCAAAATGGCTAATCATATAGGCCTATTCTTGCTGTTTTATAATTCAGCCTTAATCGGTGGTTAAAATTTATCCAACAGCACTAAAATAGAAACATTTAAAAATAATTATTGAAGTTAAGTTTTTTTTGTTTTGATTTTGCATTTTATGTTATAGTTCATTGTTATAGTTATTGTTATAATTCATTGTCAATACCTTTTCCAGATTCCTTGATGTGAGAAAAGATGGACAGTGGCTCGTTATGGTAAGTTTTTTGATATAGTTAAAGTAACTGAAATTTAGTTTTAAGTAATGAATCAAACAGATTATGACTCTTAAAAAAATCTTTTGAATCTACTGTACCATACCAAAATGCAAATTTGTGAGTTTTTGAGCCCTCATTTCACAAGTCTAATAGAATCGGCACTGTGCAAAGCAGTTCAGTCCTAGTAAAACAAGTGAAATTTAAACAAATCACATACTGTTTCTACACCATAAATTTTTGTGTTAAAGTAGAAAGTCCACATTTTTGTCACCTAGGCCTATACTTCACTTTTCATTAGTGAGGGCTAATGTAGCCACTAAGCTACTTGACTTGATGTGTGGTGTATAGTTCTACGCTCCGTGGTGCGGTCACTGCAAACGCCTGGAGCCGGTGTGGGGTCACGTCGCGCAGACGCTGTACAACACCAACATTCGCGTCGGCAAGGTCGACTGCACTCGCTTCACCTCTCTCGCCACCAAGTTCCAAGTCTCTGGCTTCCCGACCATCATGTTGTAAGTATTTCTTCACGGTAGAGTCCCGCTAAATAATCGACTAGAGTATGTTTGGATTGGGGAAAATTCCAAATAAGTTAACGGTTTAGCTGCCTGGCACCGTGGGCCATTTGTGATCATGCACAGTGCCTCTCCTCCTGCCATCCTCGTGATTAGTGCTCTAGCAATACTATATTACCTACTAATGGTTTTAATTTTAATTAGTGCCTTCATTTAGCCTCCTGGAAAAGAGTGTCAACCAATTGGGTAGACTATTTTGTCAGGATAGGTTAGAATTTCAGTCAATTTGGAATAAGTTGAGAAAATTATTCGTCATTGCTATTGTAAGTGATCATCGGTATCTCTTTATTAGCATTAGCTTACCATGTTCTGTTCCGGTATTACTTGTTACTACTATGTCTTCGTTTTCACCCAAGATTTTTAAATAAACTTGTTTTTGCCTACAGCTATCGTTTAAGCATTTGCACTTTGCACCTAACCTTAATAAAATCGTTTCTAGGGTAAGTGATTTCAGTGGAATTGGCTTGGGTAATAGTTAAATTAGGTTGGGTAAAAGTCGAGAATGAGACATTTAACGTGTAATAAACATTCTGATGTGTACAAATCCAGATTTTCCCTTTAAGTCCTTACTTCCCATCCATAAAGAGCCCTGTTCAAACCAACTTACCAGCAGTATTTGGTAAACTAATCTCAACTAATGTCAGCTCACTAAAATAAAAAATTGTTTTTACAAAAAAATTAATGAGCTTAAACTAAAACAACAAGGGAAAAGTAGCTAACTATTATCATGCTGGTTTTGAGCAAACTTTACAGTGGACTTTTTGAGTTTAAATGAGGTGTTAATATCAAACTCATGGTGTTTTGCCAACATTCACTCTAGGCCACGACCATGCAGCTCACTTCCGTCCCGTTTTACTATGATATGGGTTTGAGCAACACTTATGTTTTATTTTTGACTACTTCAGCACCAAAAATTGCCAAAGGAGTTAGCAATCACTCTAATCATTATGCTGGCCAGAAAATAATATTTACAAGAAATAGCTCCATTACTTCCTGAACTACAAACAAAGTAGCAAGCTACTTTTATCGAACTAGTACCTAACACTGCTGACCGGTGGTGTTGTGTTACAGTCTGAAGGGAGACGAGGCCACGCACACATTCCACGGAGACCGCACCAAGGAGGAGATCATCAACTTTGCCATGCGAGTGAGCGGTCCGCCCGTTCAGCCAATCACACGGCCCGACAGTCTGGACAACCTCAAGGCTAACAACCCTCTGTTCGTGGTACCGCCGCAACCAATGGCTAAGCACACTTTGGGTGAGTCACTAATTTGTTTGTTTGTGGTAATAGCCTAAAAACTCAAAATTTTTGGGTCAAGACTTCGTCTTGTTCGGCCACCTTGGGACCGAACCCTCAGCCAAACTAAAAATTGGCTGGATTATCCGAAAATATGAGAGAAAGACGTTTTGGGCCCTTTAGAGATCAAACCTGACATTGTTTAGCTATAGACCTATGTTAAGTAAATGAATTTGGCAAATGCAAATACCATTGAGCTAAACTTTAGGATTTGGAACTAATTTCAAAAGAAACCACTCAAATGAATATAGGCTTACCAAAGAATTGTAGATGTAGCCTATGTTTAGACCAGCCGGACTGTCCAACGACCGAACGAAGCGAGGTCGAACTAGAGGTTGTCTACTGTATGTTGTGTTTAGGACTAGGAATAAAATTCAGTATATTTTGGGCAACTAAAATAAGTATATTTGGTTCCCAGGTTAGAATTGCTGGGCATAATTGTGTGTAAGTTTGCTAATCTATAATGTCAAAATACTTCAACCACAGAATTGTGATTTTAAGACAATTTAAAATTTTTATTGGTAGGATACAGATATACTATACGCTAATCTTATTTTTATTCTTCTAACAACACAACCTTAGTTAAATCTGTGTGAATTATCTTTTTTATCAGGAAACTTACTACCAAGTAGCCGAAGCGTTTCAACCGCATGGATTCTTCTATTCGGTTTCCCAAGAAGTTGCCAGAAAGGTAAGAATCACTTCTATGTTATTAAAATAGCTATGTATCCATATTAAATTAAATAGTAAAGTGATGAAAAAATATTAAAATTTATAAAATAATTAATAGTGGAATGAAAAAGTCTCAACACTTTCACCTTCATCAACATTTTTAAACATGGAAATCGCATTAACTTACAAAGTGCACTTAACGTTATCCAGAGTAGCTTAAATTCAGGTTGCTTTTCTCATATATAGAAGGTGTCATTTTCAGCCAACTTCTTATCATAGCGTAATAGTAATTTTCTCATCAAAACATCATTTAGGTTAGAGTCATATTTTGAAATGCTTATTGCTATAAATTTCTGTTTTTGCAATGTCATGATTAATCTCTAAATATTATGCGTGTAGCGTTGTTGAGCTAGGTTTTGTGTGTTATGAACTGTAAAAAGTCCTTAACTAATCAAATATCTAAATAATTTTACAGTCCGATTTTCATTGTGAGTGAAGTAGTTTTAACATAAATTGAAATACAAATTAATTATCTTTTGATTTCTGTTGCAGCACATTCGTTTGAAAGATCCTCCTGAAATATTTGTGTACAAGGAAAAGTCACATTACTTTTTTGAAGGTAAGTAAGTTTCCTTTTTCCTAAGTAATTAACTTGGCTTTGCCTTGCAATTAAATTTCATCTTGTAAAGGTGTTTCGTTTCTAGTATTGAACAATACTTTTATCATACTACTATAGATAACCTGAAGTGTTATAAAAAATTAGACCTTGAATTAATTTTCAACTCATTTAGTTTTTTGTAAATAGGCGAATGTATTATGTTTGTGAATTTTAAATGTCATTTGAAATTACTCAATACACACCTTGCTAGCCCAAGTGCATAAACAACTTTGTTGGCAATGAAGCTTTGTTGTAGGTTCAGATAATAACACAAAAAATGGTAACATGAACTTATAGAAAACAATGTTTTGAGAGTAGTAAAATGAAAATATATTTGCAGCACATAATAACTTTTGTATGAAGAATCAATGGAAAAACTTATTTCCTCAAAGCATTTCAAATGGGAAATCCTCAGATCATTAATTGAATATACTTGGTAGGCCGTTACAGACTATGGTTTCTCAAGAAAAGTTATGCTTTATATTATGGTCTGTAGTTTCTTATTTACAGTAGAGTCTCGATTATCCAACCTAAACCGGCCGCGGCAAGGTCGGATAAGCGAAAAGACCGGATAACACGGAAATCGGTAAAAACGACGGTTGAAAATGTGTTAAAGTAATTTCATTTACACATAAGAATCTTTTAAAATACATGTAGCCTCTAAACAATGCATACAGCCGGTAAGAAAGTGCGGTCACCGACCTGTCACCTAGCCGCAGCGAATACAATGCTGCACAGTGGGTAGGAAAGGGGCTGCATCGCGCGGGAATCTGCTGTGTACAGTTGGGTGAGAAAGGGGCTGTTTCATGAACAGCCTTCTGCGAAAACTCGTGATAAATGACCGATAATAAATTGCCCCGGTAGGTCGAATAACTCGGAAGGTTGGATAACCGAGACTCTACTGTATTTATTTGTTTATACGGTAATACATCATTATAATATATAATACAAAATACTTAGACAGAACTAGGAAATCTCCATGAAGCGCTCAATGCAGGGTTAACCGGTGTAAACTAGTGAGACGACAAGCTGTGGTGTGTTGGTAACTTGTGTTCTCGGTTTGCAGAGGAGGAGACGAGCACGGGTGGTCTGAATGCTAGTCTCACTGAGTGGGTCAATGCAGAGCGCTTCCCTACCTTCATCAAGTTCACCCGAGGAAACATCTACCAGGTCAGAACCAACAAACAGAACATATTTCTTAACTGCAGTTTTAAAATTAATTTTTCTTAAACTGTCTGTAAGAAAAAGCGTTTGTCTGTAGGTGGTTTGTTTTTAAAATAATTTGGCTGGTGCTATAGGGGTGGACGGGATTGGATTTTTCCTTTCAAGCGGGAATCAGGCAACACTTTTTCTTGCTTGATTTCAAGAAATCTTAGGGTGGGATTAAAAAATAATTTTACTCATTATAAATTAAAAAGAAAAGTTGAAAAATTGAATTTTCTTTACAGTTCATATTAATAATTACATTTACCCATCAAGTCTCTAACTTTTGTTCTTTTTGTGAGTTTTATAAAAATATTTGTATTGTACATCATTATTGTCCTCTGATTTGATATTATAATTATATTAAATATCATACTACCATATAATAAAATTGTGTAATAAATACAGGCAATTGTTAACATTAAAATGCCAAAAAGGGTTGAATAATAACTCACTTACTCCTTAAATAGATGTGAAAATTTTAACATAATTTAAACATTTTTATCTGGATTTTGTTGTGATTAAGGTAACTTAATTTTTAACGGAAATTTGCCTAAAAGCTGATTAGAACTCACAGTGAAATGATAAAAAATGACAGATTCTTTGGAAATTTCTCCAAATCACTAGACCAGCTAAAAACTCTCTTTAAACTTACCTTTCTGGCAAAAAATCCCCTCAAATCACCCTATTTGCCAAAAATCCCTCTCACTCAAAAAACATCGTGTCTTAAGCGGATTCCAACTCGATTTTAAAGATTTTAGTTTTTAATTATTGTCAGGCATATCCTGATCCCTGAGGTCTCATCCACCTCTAGTCTGGACCTAGTTAGTATGTTTAGTAAAAAGAAAGAAACGGACTTTTCCTGCCACTTCCGGGGAAAAACTACTCCAAACTTCGGTAGTTAAAACTCCACCCGTCTTCAGAGGACTACACTAATCTAGGAACTACATTTAATTAATATCTTAACTTAAGATCTAACCTAAGGCTATTCCAACCAACATTTAAAAATACCGCTACATCATAAAAATTGATAGCTTGTCAAAATTACAATTAAAAATATAACCACGTAAAATGAGGACAAGTTATAGGAATAAAACTACATGTTAGCCTTAACATAAAAGAAATAGCTGAAAAAGACAAATAGCTGAAAAAAAACACAGAAATGTGGTAGGTAATTATTAATTGAAAGGATCTCACCCAGACTCGGAACGACAAACCTCGCACTACGGCACGCACTAACTAAAGATCTAAATCATAGTTAGTATAATTTACTGAGGTTCCAATAAGAAAATATTTTACTATCCATTATTTAATTTTATTAAAGATTGTCCAGATGGCAATACCTTTAAAGATGTATTTTCATTTCTTAACTGAATATATCCTTTCTAGTTAGTGAATAAATGAATTAAATAACTGTTGGTTGGAATTTTTGGTGGTAACTTTTTTAAACTACCATGTAAATTGAACAATTTTAAAGGTTTTAATGTGTTGCTTTTATGTTTTTTTCTGGTTTCAGCTAATGAAGACCAACAAGTTTCTAGTGTTAGCTGTCGTTCATGAAAACAAACTCAACGAAGTGCCTGACGAAATGTTAGAGTAAGTATTTTCATTTAAGAAGCTCACCAATAAACAATTGTTTAAGTAAATTATTAATGGTGTGCAGTAAAAAAGGGTTGCAACTTCATACAATAAACTAATAAATGTATTTATGCAGTCTAAATAAATAGGTTGTAGAGTTATTATAGTAAACACCGATTTTGTAAAGTCGAGGACTATTGATGAAGAATTTAAAAGACTTATGTTAGCATTGGCTTTCCGCTAGGATTTTCTTCCAATTTTGATTAAAAGGTAAAGTTTGTCTTGTTTAACGAGGCGAAGTTAGGACTACAAAGTCCTCTCTACCACTCAACCTCGACCTTTGCCTAGCGTTATTGTATAGTCACATTACTAATGTAAGACGTGACTGCAGGGATCGAACCCATACCAGCAGAGTGATGAGCTCCGGAGTCGCGTACGATTCCAACCCACCACGGGTCCGCCGTGATTGAATACTTATGTATCCTGGTTAAGACGGGTGTTTTGTTTGTAGTGATTTCCTGCTCAACATTTCTGTTGTGTTTTTCAGGTTTCTCGAAATGATTGAAACTGTGATTATGAACAACAGGGAGAGGTTTCACAGGTAAATAAACAATCGAGTCACTATCATTTTTAGCTAGTCCATTTGTGCTTTCAATAGGGTGTCTAGATTATATAATACAACTACGTGCATCTAAAACTTAATAGTTACAATTTTTTTTCAACTCCACTGTGCAGTATTGGAACTGGGATAGTAGATTTTTGATTAGCTTTATTGTATTTTCCCATGTACATTTTTACCAGGGGTGAACAAGATGGAATTTTAGATTCTGGACCGGGATGGGACAAGACAGGACAGAATACAATAAAAAGTGTATGTATATTTTTCTTTTGGCTAGTAAAAAGACATTTCAAAACTATTTTTGCTATGCCCTGATCATTGATAACCGTGATTACTTATTTCAGTTGTTTATGGGTGTGTTAACCACTGTTATTTCGTCTGCAAACATTAATAAGTTTTCGCAACTGGTTACGGTGTTTGCAATCGTTGTTAAGTGCTCATGATACCGGTTGTTGATTTGGTGGGAGTAACTATGACTCTTAAGGTAGTAAAGACATTTTTTTCCTTTACAAAAATTCTCAACAGAAATTAATTTTTTGCCCAATTCACCAAGAAATAAAAATTTCCTGAAAATTTCAGGACTTTTCTATTTTTTTCTAAAATATAACCTAAAGTTTTGTTGTTCTTCCGCAGACACTTCCAGTTCGGCTGGGTAGGAAGCCCCGAGCTGGCCAACTCGATAGCTATGACAGAGTTGCCGCTACCTTACCTCCTGGTGGTGAACTCTACAACTAACCACCATCACTTGCCAGAGGACGAAGCTCACCAGTTGACTCCCGCGGCCGTGCGACTCTTCCTGGAATCTGTGCTCAACCAGTCGGCTCCGGTCAGTGTACTAGTTTGTTTATGAAATTTATTTATTAATTCCAACGGATTACACCATTTACATTAAGTAAAAATTAAATGAATGATTATGCAGGGTGTGAAAAAATACAAGGAGTGAAATAAAGTCCTGATTCTAACCTTGTTGATGTGATTGTTTCAGACTTACGGAGGCAACACGCTCCCCGTGAGACTCTATCGGAAATACTTCGAAGCTAGATCCACACTAGCCGAGATGTGGAAAGGTATGTCAATAAGTCATTTATTAAGCAAAATTAACAATACAATTGCATTAGCCAAGTCAAGATAATACATTTTACACTTCAAATCCTTATAATGTAAACATTACATTGAAACACAATGAAAATATTCATTTTGTACTTTGATTAATTTTTTGCTTCTGTTCTTGTTCTGTATTCAATTTATATGTTTTAGTGGTTGTGATTTAATCATCCAAGTGTTCAAAGTTTAATGAGCAGTGCCGTGCCACTTTTAGGTTAAATGTAAGGCTTTGTGGTGGAATTTGTGGAAAACTTTAGACCTAGTCTTTTGTAATATCCCGAGTGATTTTTACCAAACAATGAAATGAAAAGAAATCATTCCTTATTGTGGCGAAATTAGAACTATAAAGTCCTCTCTTTCACTTAACCACCATTCAATATGATGATACAACTCTTTACAAAGATATTAAATAAGCTTACAACTATAAAAAAGTGGAAATAACTTATAACTTAATAAAATTGTTGTGTTATATATACATTTAAGAAGAAGTTAAAGCTTATATTGGGAAAAACTACAAATAATAACCTACAGTATGATAAAAATATGCAAACATTTCCACACCTTTGAATTAACAAGACAACAAAATTTCACTCAAACGTTTAACCAAATTCAATTACTACTTACATTCTTTTCCTAAGAATGAAAAACAAACATTTGAGATGGATAGCGTTGCTTTCCATTTCAGAAAATATACACATACGAGTATATATGGTGGTTTTGTGCTTTTTGAAATAGTTAAACTCAAAACTAAAACAACATCAGCGTTAGTCCGTGATTGTGCAATAAGCAAACTGACAGCTTGACACTGTGACGTTCCAAACTTTTCTTTTTTGTCATTAGGTCGTAGTCATTACAGCTGTACACTAAAAGATGGCCTGTGTGCTCCTGTATCTAATCTATACCAATCACAACGCATTTAGTGAAAGACGAGTCGAAACACCTGACTTAGCCATTGGTTGTCGTTGTGGTGATTACTAAAACTCAAATTTATTTTTACCCACACCTCTGCAACCACAGTTGACACTTATAACTTTTCAAAGTTTGAATTCCACTCACTTTTTATGTGCACTGAATAAAAACTAAAACTTGACCTTGCGTGTGTAGGCAACCCGGTTTTGACGGCGGTGTTGTTTGGTCTGCCCCTGGGCTTCCTTAGTCTCATCTGCTACTCCATCTGCTGTGCCGACATCATGGACGCTGACGACGAGGAGGAAGAAGGTAACGTTAGATGTGAAATTAAAGAGATCAAATGGTTAGGGACTGGTTACGCTTATGCATGTCTGATATTGCGCTAACACCGGAAAGGAAGTCTGGTCTATGGAGAAGAATTGGACTGGGTACGGCTGACCAGAAAATCATGAGAGGAAGCGACAAGCAAGGCGCTGACAACCACTGAGGGGACTCTAACCTCCAGGACATGGAGAGCTCTGCCAAAACTCAGGGACCTTCACCCCCCAAGAATATAGCAAGACTCTTCTGAATTCGTGTACTATCCTTCTGCCGTGTACCCGCACATTGATATCTGATCCAACCTCCCCTGGTGGGGAACGGAGCGTGTTCAACATCCGGACAGCCACAGTACAAAGCTACCCAGTAATTGTACTGTACAGCGAACTACTTTTATGATGTACCCCAGTAGAAAGTAATCTGAGCAGGTACTGACAAGACAGCTAATGACTGTGGGAGGTAACACTCTCAGAGCAGTTGCAAGCTAGAGCTGTGAATACTCAGGGATTCCCGGCTCGAGAAGATTCCCCTCTTCTCTTCAGGGATTCACCATGGAAATGTCTGACCAGATCTTAAATCTGCCTGAACTATTTTGAACCAAGCGAAATCTCACTTAGTTGTTTGTTTGTGTGAGTGTTTTTGACACTTTTGAATCAAACTTAGCACATTTGTGAATTACCCTAATCTTAGGCCCGAGTTTCTTTGATATTTGTCATTTTCAGAATTTGCTTTCAAATTTCTAAATGTCGCAAATGTTTGCCCTAATTTTAAGAAAACATTAAGGTTTATAATCACTTAGATTAAAATTTATCAACGTATTAATAGTAAAAGCTTAGCCATTTTAAAATAACCCTGTTATACCCATCTTCTGAGGTTTTTTATATGTGCAATATCTTCTAAACTGTTTCTTAGATTTCAACTACAATTTTAGGAAAACAACTAACCAAAGACAAAAAGTTACAAGAACTTTTGAGCGTAACAAATAGCCTTGTAAAGTTTGAGATAACAGAATTTGTTACATTTACAATCAAAGACTCAACCCGAATTTACGGCTCAGTAGAGCCATTCCTAGTTTATCACAAGTTCAGATCTGTGGTATCAGATTTTGAACTTACTAGTTTAGCCGATTCTGGTGAAATGAAATAGTTCACACTCTGATGAGTTCCAATTGACGATCAAAATGTGGTAAACAGGATTTACAACTCCCAGAAAACACTCAGGACAAACGATTGTCATAAACCTTGTAACAAGGTGGTGTAACTAGCCTTCGTTAAGTTCACAGTGGCTTAAATTATCGTCCGGTACCGTTTTCCAATTTTTATCTTGGTTCTAATTATCTAAAGACAAAAGCAAGTGGTTCTTGCCACGCCTCAATACCTTAGACACCACTCTACGGCAAATAACATTTAATCAGTGTCTATTGTTTTTTATTAAACTCAGAGTTCTATATTCGTTCTTTTATTTATTTTTTTTAAGACAGTTCTTCACAGAACATTTTTTGTAACCCCAGAGATAATAATACTAAACTAAATATAATATATCTATTGATACTGGACGTTTTCATGTATTTAATTTTTAAACCAGTTTGAAGTAGAACCTTTTTCTTTTCAGATGAAACCCACGAGAAGAAAGAGTAGAAGAAAGAAGCAGAGTTACCAATCTACAGGTCTATTATTCCCCAAGCTTTTATAACTCTTGCTATCCTAAAGATGTTGTTTCGTATATTTTCTCTTAAGCAACGATTTCACTCTGTATTCAAAACAAAGTCCAGGAAAGTCAGAAAGGCTGTATTTTAGTCTTGACAGTTGTATTGTCTAAAGACTGACGCTGTCCAGATTCGTGACGGATTGGTATAGCGTCTTGAGGTTCAATCCCATGAGTCACCACTTAAAATTTGTAATTTTGACTATACGGTGACGCTAGGTAAAGGTCGAGGTTGAGAGGACTTTGTAATCCTAACTTCCACCTCGTTAAACAAGACAAACTTTACCTTTACGCTATGCGTGTCTTTTGTTGGGAAAACTTTAACTGCAAACCATTCCAATAGCTTATACAGGTACATTATGAAATCCATACAACTTTTACACAATAACATTTCATAACAAAACAGTCATCAGTACTGTTTAACAATGACTATATTTTCTTTGACACAAAAAATGTATTTGCTAGCTCATTTAAAATTATTTGGGGTGTCGGCAATTAAAGTCCAGTGTCCTCAATACCTATTAGGACCGTCAGTCACTGTATCAACCAGGCAACATACTTAATTATTTTTTATTTCTTAAAAAGTATTTTATTTTTTAATGATTTAGTACTATATTACACTCATGGACAAAATTATGGAACCAAATGATTTTCTTTCATTTCATTGCCCCTTTTTCGTTTGATATTGGAATTTTCTTTAGCAAAGCGTACATAAATATGAAAAACCAACTAAACGATTACAAAACCCAAACTTGTACAGGGTGTTAAACAAAAAAGGGGTGATGAAATGAAAGAAACCCATTTGGTTCCATAATTGTCCATAATTAATGTTTTTTTTTTAATGCAAATCCTGTATTTTAAAATTATTTGATTAAATTAAAGATAACATTTTTACCTTTTCATACAAAATTGCATTTAATGTCTTGTCATCGTAACACATAATTCACTCCAATTATCTGTGTAATTTGTATTGGGTTTCACTAAAATAAATGTGCAATTCATTACAGTTTAGATAACGTATCTAATATGGGTGATTTAAAATACATTAGAACATTAAAATTAATAACCTCTTTGTTTCCCTGAAGTCGGTTAAAAATGTTTTTTAATTCTGTTAAGTTATTGCACTTGAAAGGTTGTTTGTTGTAGCTTCAATTTTATTGTTTCTGTGTTCCAATATTATCTGTGATTTTATTTTAAGCCATATTTTATAGTTTTTACCATTTCTATTTTATTTTTTGATCAGTATAATATATATTTTGCTGTGAGAGCTTATATTAAAACCTTAATTAAGGACAATACCTCAAGTACACCATAGACTGTTCTTCCTCAACAACATGAATAATGACGGAGTGGGCATTTCGGACTATATCTGTATAAAAACTTTTGTCATCAAAAAATACCCAATATTCTGCCAGACAAATATAATATTGAACTTTGAATACAGTCTAATTTAACAAAACAAAACTTACAGTTTGTCTTTTTAAATCACTAATTTTATGCTTTACACTGGTTAGTTTAGTAACCACGGACATGATAGAAAAACCACATGTGAAAGCCTACTCCGTCGTTTACTCATTACTCCATGGTTTCCCTACTTAATAACCATGTCTTTGAACGTTATAGATTAGTATTGTTATAAACTTTTAACTTGGTTTATAATGTGTCAAAATTAAAGTGTCATATTGTCAAATCAAGTTGGCTTTTATTTAAAATATATACCTAAAACCCTTTTACCGAATAACAACCAAAAGCTCAATCACTAGGTGCAAAGGTAAGAAACAATATTCAAAACTAACATTGTAATAAATAAAAATGTTATTTTATTAGTGTACAAAGCTTAAGTCTAGAATTAATAAAATAAACAGTCCGAAATAACGTGAGAAAGAAAGAAAGATTGAGGCTACAGATCATCGTCAGAATCGTCCAATGCAGCTCTTCGTCTATCAAACTGTAACATAAATATTAACATAGGATTACTTAAAACTGTACGGTACACAATATTTTATTGGGTCAGTTGCCCAAGATGCATGTATCTAGAGGCTTGATATTTGAGTAGAAGACTTCTTTGTTTGAAGTTTGTTGTTGATGGGAGAATTTCAGAGTTTAAACTATTAGAAGACTTGTTTCATACCCGCCGTATGTCTTCCTCAGAGGACCTATTTACACCTCTCACTACACGCATTTGAGGGTCGACGATGACACCCAGACCACACACATTTCCTCTCACCCAGGCTACCCTGTGTGCTTTATATTGGCTTAGCAATAAATAAACTAAAAACGAGTCACTAAACTAAAACAAAAATCCATTTTGGACTTTTTTTAAAGAGTTTTTCTTCTATCTTCTAACAAAGTCTGGAGGTTTAAGGGTGTGTGTCTACTGTTGAAGAAAGCTTATTTCCACCAGAAAACATCATTGTATCACTCTTCAATACAGATTAAGAGGAGGCCGGTTCAAGCCCAGGCGGCGTTTAAATGGGATATCGAATTTAAGATGGAAAAATGTTCAAACAATGTTTTAGGTAGGTTAGTAAACTAAAACGTGAAAAGTTTTTTTCTGGAAGAAAAGGTCATTAAGAGTTTTAAACTCCAAAATACACAATTATTTGATGATGAAGTACAAGTTTTAGTGTTTATAATAGCAGCATCAATAAATGTATGCTTCCAGGGAAAAATTTCCACATTTCAATCAATTATCTTGCTTAAACCGTTGGTTGTAGTTTTTACCCCATGATATTAAAGGTACTCAGTGTTGAACTGCGGACACTCTATCCGGTCACCTCTTGAGTGCAAAAAATGAAATTCTACATAAATTCTAATTATATTTTAAATTCTATATAAAACTAGATTTTATAATATTTGTTAAATTCATGCTTCTTATGTAACATGTTCACGACAGTGATCAATATTATGGACATTTCCAAATGACGAGGCAATTTTGACCAAAAGTAAAAATCCACAACAATTTTTCCACGCTTGTTTAATGAAAGTATGTATTGAAAAAGGAAATAAACACATTTCCAATGTCATCCAGTTAAACATTGGCCAGAAAGAGTTTAGAGTGTATTAGTTGCAAGACCCACCCAATGGTGGGCGGTGGACATGCCGTCAGAAAATAAAGTACCGCGACCCACAAAGGGTCACGTCGTCGTTAACATGCTAAAAAGCATTTCTGGAGAAACTGTACCTTGACAGTGGTTTTGGTCTGCATCTTCTCGTTGACTTGCTCCAGAATGCCGATGAGTTCGTTCTCGCCAAGTCGTCCCCGAGCTGTCCTCGCTGTGCCATCTGCAGGAGCATGTTCTCCACCATCCGCCCCTTCTCCGGCTTGCCCAACATCAGTGTGTTTACTGCAAGCAGTAGTGTCTAACTTAGTTTAATTTGTAAAGGGAACATCTGTATTATATGATCGTTATCATTTGAATTGGCGTCAAAGTTACAACAAATATACAGAGATCAGCAAAAAATATAACAACAACGTAAACGCTGTATTGATGACCAACTTAGGAACTCTGCAACTGAGTAGAATGGTCTTGTAGACAATCACATGTTAAGGGGACTTTTCAGTTTTACTGAATCTGTGGGAGAAACTATAAGGAACAGAACAGAATTTGGGTGGATAGGCCCTCAGAAGGCCAAACAACACTGTCTACAGACAAGCGCTAGACTGGAACCCGCAGAGAAACTGAAGACGAGAAAGGCCGTGAGAGACGTGGAGAGAGTTTAAGGAAAAAAAACTTACCTGGAAATATTAATTGAAGTGTCTAACTCAGAACTTAGTGTGGTGGCTTAACCTCCTTGGAATGAAATAAAATAAGTCAAGTTTGATTAATTTGTTGCTTGTACATTTCTCAATGAAATAGCAACAAAGACCTTTGAATTTGAGTTGACTAGGGAACATATTGCACAAGTTGGCTTATTCTTTTAAAAACTCTTGCCAAAAAAACCTGCCTCTGAAATTTGATGGCAGGCATCCGCTTAGTCTATCTGTTCATAAAGTCGAGATCCCACCATACTCACATCGAGCCCGGGCGGACTGGTCCAGCACTTGACTCAGGATTGAGTTCTTCATGTCTTCACTTTCCCTCTTCCTCTCCTCAGCAGCTTTCTGACTGGCCATTCCATCTCCACCCTGCCCAGGCAAGTTTAAAAGTTAACCAATACCACACTGGTAACAATGAAATGGTATTCGGTGCCTGATATCACCTACTTGTTTGAAACCCTATGTGTTCTGATTCCTGATCAAAAGAATTGAGATACAACCCCCCCCCCCATTTATTTACAAATATTAGTACATTTATATATTTTGACTTTAAAAAAACATTGGCTTTTTCTCCGATCCTTACTTATTCAAGATTACCGTTTATATGTTCAAGCCATCTATACTTGAGTAACTATCAGACAGGTAGTGGCCGAATTCATCAAAGTGTCCCTTGTCTACAAAGCCATTGGCCAAAGATGTTTGAAGCCACCCTTTCATATTTCCCAATAACTGTCTACCGATAATAGAAGCAACCATATCTATGGTTTTTACTGACTTAAACCGGGTACAACTAATGCAGTTAACCAAATATGTGAATTCAGGACAGAAAAGCTGGAAAATGGTTGATATAATAGTATGTTAGTACAAGTAGTTTCAGATACAATTTTCAAAGAAGAATTTATTGACATGTCAAGATAATTCATAAGATTACTAAGACCTACCATCGGGTAAGTTGCAGACTTACGCTACCATCCATTTTTTCAAAGGTTGAGGTGTCCAAGAATGGTAAATCCAAAATCACGTTGATTAGTTAAAGCTAAAGTATCCAAAAGTAAGGAACATATAACCCCTGAGACAACTATACGATTTTTGTCCAAGGCTAGGAGGTACTTTATAACTGCTTAGGTTACAAAACAAGGTTTTAGGTTAGGTTTCAAAAAGTGATCTTTTACACATGTTTTTTACTAGTGGGTATGGAAATGCTATATAAACGTACAACATAACTTTCCTTAGATTTCATACTTGCCTGAATTCCTCTTTGATTCTGTAATTCAGCTAACCTTTTAGCTCGAAGGGCTTCTAACTCCGGATCAGCCATCTTTTTTGTTTGTGTCAAATGTTCAGTGTCGAATCGCGATATTTCGTGAAATCAAAAGATTGTGTTCCTTCTCCTAATCGTACCAACAAAACTCTGCCCTAGCGAAAAACTGTTTGATTTTACCTACAAACTATAAGAACCTGGAAAAAACAAATAAAAACTTGTATTATTTTCATTGTTAAATGCTTGATAAAACTTAAATAAATTTAAATGGTCTTTTAATTTCAAATAGTTTTAAAAGCCAAAGCGCTTTTGGCAGTTAAGGCATTATCAGTTGTATTATTTTGCTTTTCTTATTTATTAAATAATCTTTTTCCTACTACGGCTGCTACTGAATTATTTGTAGTAAAGACCCTCACACCTAATTTCCAGGTTTTACATTCCATTATATTGGCATAATTTAACATTTTTTATTATTGCAGAAATTTAGATCAAATTTAAATTCAGAGTATTCAAGGTTAAAGGCCCGTCTCAGTTCCACGGCGACGCCCAATGCAAGGGTCTGTAAGAGGCATAAATACGCCGACCTATAAAAGCTAAAATTGGGGTTTACATTCTTCCTAAAGCCAAAGGTATTTATTACCTTGTTAACTAATCACTTCATGTGTATTTTTGCAATAATTATTTTTGGAAGGATACCAATAAACTCACCATCGGTCAGATCGATGGTTTTACAACAGTAATTAGTTAGGTATTTATTCTAGTAGTTACCATTACTATCGCACGAATTGTTGTTATTTTTACTGTTACTATGTATTATTTATCAGCTGTTATTTAGTTGTATATCCTTGATATTAATTTATACTAATAAATTAGTAAATTGTTATTGCAATAAGCCAACAGAAAATACTATGAAAGCATTTAAAAAAGGCGTATTGCCGTAAATGAATAAATAAACACTTTACCAAAACCAAACACTAAGGGACTTTCGTTAGTCTGTGGTGGAGATATTTGCACTTCTCCACTGCGCATGTTTTGCGCACCTCGATAAAACTGTGCCAATGCTTACTATACATTTCACAGTGAGCTAGCACTAATCTCTAGCGTGTGCTTCTACCCATCGGAATTGACTATTGAGTGAAACCAGTAGCAAGGCCAGCTTTGATTCAAAGTTGTCTTATAATTCCGCCAGTAGCAGCATAAGTACTGCCGCGTGCTTCAACCTAGCGGGACTTCGTGAGACTAAGGTCAAGGTAACAGAGGAATATACAATAGGTCAAGGTCTATTCCGGCTTTTAGCTTGTTCGAGTATCCACTGATAACAGCACGAGTACTGACGCGTGCTTCTACCTAGCGGAATTTAGTGGGACCAAAGTCAAGGTCTGTTCCGACTTGTAGTTAGTTCGAGTATCCGCTAGAATCGATAGCTGTGATCGGTGGTGTTGTGAAAGTATAAAAATATAAAATAATCGAGTTAAAAGTCGGATAGGTTTGCTATCGATACCACGAGAACAAACGTTTTACCAATTATTGTGTATGGTACCATATTGTTTCTTTCTTGGACTTTGCCAAGAAGCTTTAAATCGTATTTGATAACATTACCGTATCTTATTTGTGTTTATTTAGTGTTAATCTATACGTGAAAGATTACCAGCGAACATTACC
Source organism: Matsumurasca onukii (assembly GCA_018831715.1). NCBI lineage: Eukaryota > Metazoa > Arthropoda > Insecta > Hemiptera > Cicadellidae > Matsumurasca > Matsumurasca onukii. The sequence continues at coordinate 3,464,446 of CM032067.1, forward strand.
ATTTTCATTCCTTTTGGAATATTACGACAAATGAGCTAAGTTTCAGTGTACCAAATAACTGAATATCAATATCCAGTTACATTACCACTGCCGGTTTGTTTACATTAGAATATGCTAAACCTTCTACAGAGACCAGTTAATTTTGATCATTGTAAACGTTTAACCTGCAATATCTTGTATTAAACCCGTTTAGGGATATTTACAGGGACCCGATAAATAATCGTTTTCAGTAATTTATACCTCAGCCTTGGTCTTTACAAGAATATGGCAACTACTAACAAACCATTCAAAATAGACTTCAGCATCCTTTTTAGTTGTATTGTGCTTTGGTTTGATGTATATTGCTTCTATGTTTTGTTACCTGAAATAATAACTTTGAGCTATTATATGAGTGGAATTTTAATTCTGATAATCATTTCGTCATATGTAGCTGTATGGTACTTGGCTCTGCCACAGCCTGCAAGTGAATGTGTCAGTGAAGTTTTGGGAAGTGATCCCAAACTAATGAAGTTCAGGAAATCTAGTCTAGAGTTTAATATCTCATCAATTAACTCATATGGCGATGAAGAACAAATCTATGATGACACAGATTTTTTCACCGTCATTGGCCACAGGGGCGCTGGATTGGACGCCCCCGAAAATAGTTTGGCTGCATTTAAACAGGTACGATTGATTCCCCCAATTAAGTTCTTTGTATCTAGCTTAATTATTAAGATATTCCTTTAAATACAACACTTCTTTTAAGTTAAACTGTCACTTACCTTGTTGAATAATTTTCTTTCAATTATTAACTTATTCTTCTTAATAAACCATAGTGTAACTTATATTTCATATATCTACTTTTCTGGATCAGTAGCTCTAACAATTGTTAAGGGACATGATGCAAACTGCTCGGTTAAAAATAGTCTGGTGTTTGCATATTACAGTGCCAGGAGAAGGGTTGTCGCAGTTGAGTTTGACCTGGTGTTAACCGCAGACGGTGTGCCTGTCTTGTTCCATGACGACACAGTTGACAGAATCACCAACTCCTCTGGAGTCGTTCAACAAATGACTTGGGACCAGCTTAAGGAATTGGACATATCTGCTAAACATCCTCTTCAGTAAGTTCAATAAACACACTGATTCTGGACACAAGATTACCAAGTGGCTTAGCTATAGCACTTAGGCCTAGTAGATGTTTGAATGCTGTTGTTGCGACTGCATGTTTCGATAACATTGAACATGCTCAGCGTTTCGATCGGCTTCAGATCTCATCAGTCGTGTTGCCAAACATCAGTTGAGTTTGACCTGGTGTTAACCGCAGACGGTGTGCCCGTCTTGTTCCATGCCGACACAGTTGACAGAATCACCAACTCCTCTGGAGTCGTTCAACAAATGACTTGGGACCAGCTTGGCCCTGGTTGCCCACCAGAGCCACAAGGGGTTCATGGTCTCTTTCCAGAAGCCTCATGACCAACAAAGAGGAGATGAGCTGCGTCTGGTGTTCGGCAGCACTTATTTTGTTATGTAAAAACATGTGTATTTCACAATCATCTAATATTTGTGTAGTAGGCCTACATCTTCTACTAACCTATAATGTGTTAAATTTTTGTATGGGATTCAACGGTTAAATCTAAGTAATTACACATAAAATAAGTTTTCCAAGCCAATAAATCTAAACAAATAAAAACAGGTGTTTGTTGCGATGTTGCAGGAAGCGCTTTGTGGGTGAGAGAATCGCTTTGTTTAGTGAAGTGGTCAAAATGTGCTTGGATCATGATATTCACATGATCATTGACGTCAAGGACGACAGTCCCAAGGTACGTTGTGGTAACACGCATTTCAACGGATGGCTGAAATTGCCAACTAGAATATGACGCTTAATGTTTATTGAGGTGAATGTCAGATATTTTCAAGTATCTGACCAATTGTTTTAATATTTGAACTGAGAATAATTTAAAAGATCCACAATTTTTCAAAAACTCTGCAGTTGTTTAGTTTTATTAATTTTGGAGAAAATGGGTATCTGAAATATTGCAAGTCTTAACTACTTCTACCACACGAAACTACTAGTAACTACTTGTAAAATAGTGATTATTACGGTTAACTTTAACCTTAATTGTAAGTTGACTTCAAAAAGTTCTGCTTGTATAAACCGTTTTGAACTGAAAACCATATAATTTAAAATACTGACCAGATTTTAAAACCAACCAAAAATATCTTAGTTTTATACATGCTGACCCAAAATGTTACTATCCAAAAATCTTTAATAACTTTTACCAATCACTGCAAAAAAATAACTGAATTCATTTATCTATGGAGAAATTGTTAATTGCAGTTACTAAAAAGCTACCAGGACTGCTTTAGGAAATTCTAAATAGAAAGACGGTCAATATTAACCATTACATAACTAACGGGCACATATTGACCCATGACCTCAAAATGACCCAAAGTGTCCTCATTACATTAAATTGGGAATTACCAAATTTCACTTGATTGGCTACAAAATCAATGTGGAATAGTTTTTTTAGTGTTGTGAATTTCCACTGCAATATTTAGCTTTACGTCCAAGAAAGGAAATATAAATGACTAGACGCAGTGTAACTAACAACCTCAACGTTCTGAAACAGCAAATTTGCTTTACCCAGAAACAGGTGCTTGGTATTCAAGGAGTTTTCTCGTAAACCTAAAAAAATCCAGGATACCCAAAAATTATATATTGGCAGCGCTCAATCGACAATGTGATCAAGTGATTGGGTTTTACTGATCGACTGATCTGGTTTAGGAGAAAAAATATACCATTCACCAAAAAAACTGAGCGTGCCGCTGAACGCGTTTTGAAGGCTGATTTGACAGATAAGTGAACTGACAGCAAGTCCTAGTTTATCGTCTGCTGCTGAGTTTGCTTACTAACATGGTTGCCGATGGACATCGCTTATTTACTAGCAGGAACATTATAGGTTAAGTGTAAGAGAGGACTTGTTAGTCCTAACTTCGCCTAATAAGCCATTTTTCATTTCATTAAATTTTGTTAGTACAATAACAAATAAAGGAAAATAAATAGCATAAACTCCTAGTCGTTTAACACTATAGATATATTAATACATGATTCAGTCTATAATATAACTATTAATAGTCTATATAAAAATTTAGTCTATAATATAAATTTTAACTCATAATGAAACGATTAATGTTCTACTATTAGTTCGAAAGTATCTTTATGGCTGTAACATTGTAATACAGGTCATATTCGCTACATAGCTTCTCTACCATTTAGACTACGGAGTCAGCCATCTTTGTTGTTTACGCTCAGTAAACTGAGCCGGAGTGATCAGAAAACTACTTATCAGTGATCAGTGAACGAACCGAAAGATGCTTTTTGGTGAACGGAATCGGTGAAGTGAACGACGCTGCTCAGCCGACCGATCAGTGAATATTCAGTGAGCCACGCCGGGCTGAACGCTAACCATTTTAAAGTCAAATACTTTTTTACTCAATTTTTAATACTGAAAATCAGAAATTTCACAACATTTGGTTAGGAAAAGTTTTAATTTTATTTTAGATTTTCACTGAGACACAACCTTCTATTTTTTATGCAGCAGCTCGTACAGTAAGTTGTGTTTGTGGTTTCAGTTGATCCAGGAGTTGGTGAAGACGTACAGAGAGTTTCCGCAGATGTACAAGCGTGCGATGGTCTCTGGCTTCAACCCACTTATCATCTATCAGGTGTGATAGTGCTATCAGTCAAGCGTCTCGTTGATACAAGTCTCAAGTGTTGTACTCAGACAATACCAGTGTCGGGTAGTCACAAGCTAAATGTTGGACGGTTTTTTGTAGTTATGGAAGTAACGGCGCTATTTCTTATAACCATTTGTTTTAATGTCAGCATGTTACAATGAAAGCCGTCGATCACGCTAATTTATTCTGCTCTTTTAGTGCTGAAATATTTAAAAATTGAACTTAAGTGCTGCTCTTATGATACAAAACTTACCTAAAGTCGGCAAAACTGTGATTTTGAGTTTACCATTTGAAAAGCCATTCTGAAATCAGCTTGCAACATTGAACAAAAAATTAGTTTTAGCAAGCTTCTTTATGAAATTAGTTTACCCAATGCTGGATAAGACCTTAAAAACAAATCCATATTTTTTTAGACTTCTTTCCAAAGTATAAAACTTTTAGTAATTATAGTAATTTTAGTAGTAATTATTATAATTAAGTAGTTTTAATGAAAATAATTTTTAAATATCAAAAAACCGATATTAAAAACTTTAAATAGGACGAGGCCTTTATCCTATTTAAATCACTAAATCACTATTTGAGATGCTGACCACTCTCTTGAGGATATTTTACGGCAAATATGTGGCGAGGGATGAGTGGTATACATACTTTTTTTTATTTTAACCTGCTGTTTCAATTAAGCTAGATGTTGGGTAAAAACTTTTCAAAGCTAGAGATAACTGAGAGGTTTTTATGTGGGAGTTATCATTGTTTAGAACAGCTGCTATATTTGATCACTGTATAATACAGTTATACTTTTAGGCGACTCCTTTTCTATCATTGCAAAAATATTTAAAATTATTTTCATCATATAAATCCAATATTAAGCAAGTTCTGCCTTCAAGTAGTTTTAAATAAATTTGAAGGAAAATTAGCAGGGTCAAAAAAGAAACCACTTTTCCCATGTAAAAAACAACCTAGACAAGTATACATTTTTTTCACTCCAATTGTTAAAACTAAAGGTGTAAGTTTTAGTTGTATTTATTTTTACCAATAAAATAATGAAGTACCTTCAACATTCTCCTTCAAGCAACGCCATTATCAATTAACATAGAACATGAATTAACAAATATTTTAAATTGTACAAGGTTTATTGTTTGCGGCTTAGTGTTTATCCAGTTCTCAGCATTTAATCTATGAAGAAGGTTCAAATTTGCTTGTTACTAATTAATAATTATATTTATTTTTGTAGAATCAACATTTTATTGATGAGATTTTGTAGCAAGGCAGAGGCAGGCGTAGTCTTTTCTCTCGGATGCTGTAGAAGTTGAAAAATTGCACGGATGCCTCATAATTGCGCTGGGAGAGAAATAGTAGAAGTTTAATGTATCGTAAAAATTTATTTTCAATCCCTATTAAAGCTAAAGAAGTTTTGGTATGATCAACTGAAGGAAAATTTATCACCAGTCCTTAAGCATGCCAAAGACTCATCCAAATTCCAGTGTTTTGGGGTTTGGATTGAAATTAAGTCACTCAAAATCCACTTTTTCTTGACAGAGTTGCTGACGAAATTAATTGCAAAGAAAATCTGTGGCAAGCACTTGCAGCAGCCATAAATTGCCAAAGTATCTGTTTGAAAAAATTTTTCTGCCCAATGGGTTAGAAAAAATTACGTTCTATCCGGTATATAAATACATTGCTAAATAAATTCTCACTGTGTAGTTGCGTTCACGACACCCTGCCATTGTGTGTCGCTGGCTTGGCGTCCGGACTTCTACTCACGCATTGAACAGGCTACGGCCTCGACTCTACCAACTCCCGGCGTCACGGCAGCCTGCTCAAGCACCTGGGCGCTAGCGTGCAGGACAAACTCACCACCTGGGCGCTCAGTCACTTCGGCTACTACATGCTCGGCATCTCGGCCATACTGTTGCACAAGGACTGCATCACTGCGTGAGTAACTTATCGTGGGTTATGATATCTTTACGATCTTTTCAGATTTGTGTTCAGGGCTTCGAGCCGCGTCAGAAAGTGTACAATACAGTACGATCTCACTAATCCGGCCCTATATCGATCGGAAGCGCCGGATTAGCGGAAATGCCGGATTATTGGAGGTTCACTAAAAAGGCTCAATTTTCCAGAAATAACCTTTCTTACGTTGATGGATGATTTAATTCTTCCCATTCTTTTTCTTCTTTACGTGCATGAATGTTTCTATGGTTAGAAGCTAGCTTATCAGCAATTTCTAATCTTTTTATCTTTATAATCACGTACTTTTTATTACCAAAGTAACATGATTACGTTTTTGCAATATCTCACGGCCCGTACTGAACGGAAGCACAGATAAGTATTAGGGTTTCAGGCTTAACGACGCGCAGCGCCGATACGCACCGCACGAGTGAGTTTGATTACAATGGCATCGTATGGAGCTGTTCAGACGTGCCGGCCACGGCGCCGTGCCGGACAGGGCCGCTTGCCATTGTAATCAAACTCACTCTCGCATCGGTCGTATCCGGCGACGAAAACTCAACGCCTGAAAGCGCCAAATAACGACTTGTCTCTGGCTCTGCAGCAGTGAACTGAAGTAATCGATACAGACGGCATACGTCACGCGCTTCACAGACAAGTGGAGACTGGAAAACCGGTGGCTAGTTGACGCGGTTACAGCGCCAGATTACTGGACGTGTCGGAGTGGCGAACGGCCGGATTATAGAGACTGTATTGTACGTCTAGATTTGGAGGAAAAAAGTCCCAGCGAATATTGGTCTGAAGAATTGCCGAATAACTTTCAAAATAGACAAGCTAGAGGTACGGGGTTCTTCGGGCAGTGAAGTCAGGCTTGGTGTGGTAGTTTGAACGCTGCTAGAGTGCCCCACCAGTACGTACGGTGTAAGATGCAGGGATGTCACAGTCATGATAACACTGAAAAGTCTGGGAATTTCATGTGACTGGAATAGTTAGAGTGGAACAAAATAAAATTTGTCAGAGATAATATACACACTATGTTGAAATCTGCTGTTGTTGTAAGAATCCAGCCTTTTTTGTGTGAAAAATTAAGCAAGTCAAAAAAAATGTTACACTGAAAAACTACAAAGTATGGAAATAGTCAGTAATAATATTATTTTATTATAACTTTGTTTTTAAATAATTTCCTTGTGACCTTAAACCCAAGATTTATCCCTCTTGCTCAGTCTTGTCCCAACCTTAAAAACTTTTCTCCAAAATTTGAGAAAATGGACCTCATTGAATCTATGTGTATTTTGGTGTGGCGCAAGAATTTATATTTCTGTGTTTGAAGTATTATCGCAGACGTTTTCCATCAATAGAGAACAAGAAGAACACGACGTTTCAGGATCTGCATTTGATTACTAACCTAAAACGTAACATAAAGCATTAGACAATAAGCTGTCATGTTGTTTGGTTGTGTTTGACTGGTCAGCTATGCCTGATTAGTTTAGCTCATTTTCTAATGCTTTGGGTTATGTTTGGTTACTTTTAAGGGTGGACGGATTGATTATTTTTCCTTCGACAGGAATCAGGCAAAAGCTTTTTTGCTTGATATTGGAAAAATTTTTGGGCGGGATTAAAAGCTTATTTCAGTCATTACAAATTAAAAAGAAACAGACAGAAAATTGAAAAAGGTTTTGTTTACAGTAAAAGAAAGTACCCTACAAATCCCAATCTTGTTTCTTTTGTGACTTTTAAAAGCAACATGTATGGTAAAGCATGATTGTCCTTTCATTTGATATTATTAGTGATATTACCTTATAATTAAACTTTGTAATGATTACAGGGAGTTGTAAACATGAAAATGTCAAAAAGGGTTAAAATAATAATTTATTTACTCCTTGAAAAGATGTAAACATTGAAACATAATTTTAAAATATTCATTTGTATTTGTTTTGTATTTGGGGGAATATTTTCAGTAGGAATTTACCAAGAAAACCAACCATCGGTCAGAGGGAATGATCAAAAATTGAGATTGTTTAGAAATCCTCTCAAATTATAAGATCTGCCGAAACTTCTATTTTTGCCAAAAAATCCCTCCTGTTCGAAAATTTCTTGAAAAATCCATCCCGTCTCAAAAGTTCTCTAAAAATCCCTCCTACCCAAAAAAATTATGAATTAGGGAATTTCCGCCCAATTTTTGGTATTTTAATTTTTGTCAGGAATTTCCCAAGCTTTGGGTCTCGTCCACCTCCAGTTACTTTTCTCCTCTTGATAGGATCAGATTGCAGATTCCGAAAAGTCTTCCTGTTTACTAACGATGAATAATGTCCGCAACAATATTTCAAACTTAGAAGTTCACCCATCGTCAACCATAAACTTCAAACAAAGAATTAAGATTTCCGATTACTGCGAAGTTCTGATTTTCCTTCAAGCATTCACTTACAGTGTATAACAATGTTCACAGAGAGGTGGTGAGTGAGTGGGCGGCAAAGAACATCCGAGTGATCGCCTGGACCGTGAACCGACCCCAGGAGAAGATGTATCTGCGCAGGGTGCTCAAGATAGCCTACATCACAGACACGCTGGTAGTTGACGGCAACGGACAAGTGTTCTAATAGACGAGGCAGCACGAGACCTAAGACGTCAGTGGCAACACTTACATCAGCAATGGCAACAGGGTAATATAGTGGACTCCCTTGGCCAAACTAAAAATTGGCCGGACTATCCGAAAATACGAGGGAAGGACGTTCCGGGGCCCTTTTGAGCTTCAGACTAACGTAGTTTAGCTTCAGGCCTATGTGAAGTGAATTACTCAAGCACAATTACCATTCAGCAAACCCTTACGATTTGAAACTATTTTCAAAAGAAACCGTTCAAATTTATATATACTTATATTATAGATGTAGCTTATGCCTCTAGTGGCCGGCTGAACTATCCGACGACCGAACCAGACCCGGTTGAACAAAAGGGAGTCCACTGTACCTCTTAGTAGAAAGTCACAAATCTAAATGCAATGTTATAATATATTGATGTTCCCAAGTTTTAAATTATATAGATGTTGCTTATGAATCGACCTTTGCCAAATAATTATGGAATGTCGTAATTCAGTGTCTATAACAAGCTTTAATCCAGAGTTAAATCTTGATTATTAAGTGTTGTGACTACTTTTTCTGTGAACAGTAGGTTCCACAATTCCTTGCTCAGATGAGTAAATATGCACATACCATTAACCAACTGAAGATTCCTCGTAGTATCCCATAGCGATGGAACGGCCGAATGCCAAAGCGAGGCTTTGAACGGAGCGAATAATAGTAACAAATTGCAAAGGAAATTCGATTCACTCATGCAAGCGGAACTTTAGCGCTTAGCTGCGTGTCAGCCTGGTTAAATTGTTAAACAGTGCAGTGGAGTTTAAAAGCGAGGCTGAGTGAGTTCTTACGCAGTGTCCTGTAAAATCAGTGTACAGGTGGCGCGGCCCTGGTGGAATAGTTTGGCGTGACTGATGATCGCAATGTGTTAACAAGCAGCCTGAAGGGTACTGCCCCCCAGCTTACTCGATAATCTCTGGTATAAGAACCGGAAATTTAATTTCTTGCCTTATGTGATCAATCGAAAGTCATAAGTTGCGGGCAAAACTGCGAAACTACTAGGCAGGTGAAATGCCAAGGAATTGAGTGAGTATAAATGAGAGACCTTGCTTTGCTCTGTCAATAAATAGAAGTTTTACTGCAACTTGGTAAATGTAGCAACTTGTCTGTGTTTTAAAAGAACCAAAAATCATGTACAAATTTAGAATTTTCGCACAAAATTTATGTCTGAATGACCTATAATGAATAGTTTATTTGATTGTTTCCTTTTGTTATAGTTTTGTAGTTATTGGTCAAACAAAACTGTGTTTTTTTATTATTGGCTTGCCCTAGTTAATTTTTATTTTTAAGTATTATTTGCCAAAGTTTGAAATGTAAACATATCTTTTGTTTATACCACTATATATTTTTTATAATCTATATTATAGTTTAATGAAAGGGAAATGCTCTTGCATTCTAGGCAGCTATACCATTATTTAGTTTTATTTATTTACAAAGAACCAGGTTATACCTAACCTATTAAAAACCAATTCCTAAATAAAACCGTTTTAAATGTGTGTTTTAATGTATTGATGTTGTACATTGTATCTAAAGCACTGTTCCTTCCCTATAGCCCTTTTATGTTTTTTTTAAATAGCTGGACTTCTATTGATTTATATCAAAACGTAAATATTGACTACACTGTTTAGCTAGATTGTCTTCAAGCTACTGCCAGCAAATAATTCAGTGTTCAAAGACATTACAATGATTACGTTGTGTATAATTTAGCGTTTTAACTATATTTTGTTAAAATATTAAGTATGATTAGTTATTACTGATGGTTTTCTTGGGAATAGTAATGTTTTTTGATCTCATTTTGGCCAAATAATTTTGTTAACAACTAATCCCTATCGATCCTTAATACTTTTTTTATTGAGTAGTTTAATGTTTTACTCAATTTCTAAAAGAACTTTTATAATCTCGATTTTCAAAGTTTTAAACCAAGAGAACTTTTAAAGCAATCAGCTTTTTCACTCAGTACAAAGTGGCATTGCTCTTTGTGTTCAACTTTATTAAAAAATATGTTTTCAACAAATGTTCTCTGTTATTTAGTTATTTGGATTTTATATTACTTTATATGCCTCTTTATTGTTGTGCCAATTGTAAATAATAAAGTGTTTTAAGGATATGTGATTTTTTATTTATCACAATACCAAACATGTATTGGTTTTAATTGCATTTGATTAATACTGAAATGTTATGTACTATTTCAGTATTTTATCACTGTAAATCATATGATGGACGATATATATTGCAAAATTAACTTTATACAGTACATAACCATTTTCCAGTCAGCTGATGACTCATTCTTCTCTGACGTAGAAGAAGCAGCCAATCGCTGAGTCAGTTCTCTAGCTTCGGTCGTGATGGGTCGTGTCGTCTTAACTGGTTGTTGGGGGAAATTTATTTCATGATCGGTTATCATTTATTAAGACTTTTTCTACGATTAAAAGTTAGTTTGTTGAATTTCCCTTTCTTTTAAGGTGCCCTAAGGGGAGGGTTGGATTTAAAAAATTTGGGGGCTCTCTACCACAGATTTATGGTGAGGGGGTTGCGTGACGCAAAGTACTGTACGCCAAAACAAACTTCAGAAACCTACAAAAACATTCCCCAAAGACTAAAAAATATTTATTTTTTCAAAAGTTAAAGTGGGGGCATTTAAAACTCACTCAGTATACATTCGCATAAAGCATATGGATGCATAATCCATAAGAACAAAAATCCATAAGTACCATGCTATTTATAAAACGTGAAGATTCTGTGAGAGTCTATTTTAAACGTTTATTCTCAAAACATTTTAGATACAGTAATTTAGAATTAATGTTATACTCAATTTAACAACTTAACTGGCACCTCTGAATTAATTAATATTGAGGTCAACTCTATGCATATTGACTTACAAATGAAAGTGTATATACTGGGAGTGAGTACTTATATATAGTTCCCTCCCAGAGTAGAACGGTGTTTGTGTTCTCAGATGTTGGTGCCACTGCATAAGAACAGCGCACAAGTAATCGAGCAGACGCCAAATCTCGTAATCGGTAAAAAGTATTAACTGTCAACTTGTTTTGGTTTCTCGGTTCGGTGGTTGTGCAATATTTCAACTCGGCTTACCAGTTAAGAAATTAAAACCAGTTTGAAGCGTTCAGTGTTGCTGATTGACAGTTATTTTATTACTGCTTATTAAGGTAAGAGTTATTGAATAAGTCCATATGGAACACGGAACGCCACGCAATTCCGTTTCTTGACAACAATTATTGACATTGATCGAGCGTCGTCAATGGACAGGCCTTTCGTCTTTAGAACTAAGTAGGAGTTAAACCTGGAATCTAAATGACAACATTCGAACTGCAACCATGCTGAATGTTCCTGTTTACAGAACGACTTTTTCTTCTTTTGAGGCAATCAGTCCGGCATTACAGTTTTTGACCCTCCGTGCCCAGACAATAGACTGCTCTGGGCCTCTCTGTGGTTTCAAATCCACAACTGCCAAGTTGAGACTTTCACCTGGTTGAAGTATAGGCCTATCTTAATTACTTGAATAATCGAAGAGTTGTGACAGAAAAAATGTGCTTAGGCGAACGAGTGATATTAAAGATTGTATTATAATAGGTACATGGCACATGGATCCTGATTAGCTGAGGCAAAAAAATAGTCACGGCAGCCCGAGCAAAGATAGCGGTGCTGTTTCTCGCCGTCTTACTCGCCCCTTGGTACCACATGCTCGAGTTTTTTGTATGTCGATGACTTAAATGTGACTAAATTGTGAAATGTTCGAGAGTGAATAAACTTTTCCTTGCGTTACTTGAGATGTTACAAAAATTCCCTCCCAGCACTATCTGTGCTCGGACTGCCGGTGATTTTCTTGTCTCAGTCATTCGGTACCTATGAGCCATCTACTTATTATAACATAATCTTTGGCGGTTTTTAGCAAAGAGAAGATTGCCTGTGGGTTTGGAAGTCACGTTAAGCCTTTGGTCCATTTCCAATGGTCATTATGCTATTAATTAATGACCCAATCTGGGAAACAGTTAGCCCTAGTTTGTAGCAAGACTACACCTCACCATGCATCAAAACACTCACCATTCATTCTATATTCACCTTAAAATACCCTCTAAGAGTAGTCGATGTATCAATTAGTATGGTGGCTAAAGCAGATTCGTCCATCCTCCTGTTCAAATGGCATCCACCTCACTGACATACAAAAGGGACAAGTTTTGGATACAGTCAAATTACCTGACCATTAAAAAAATCTGCAAAGCTTTATCAATAAATATTTTGGAAGAATTTAACAGCCCTATTTTATGACTGCGGAACCTCTGACAACCAGCTGTAATGTTCTACATATTCCCTAACCCCATATTACCTAATGATGTGCTCTTGTTTTCAGACATGGCTTGGCAACAAGGTCCCGGATACCCTCAGGGTCCCGGTTATCCACAAGGTAATAACACCTTATATTATTTTTACTACCTAACTCTTAGCTTGGTTTGGTCTGAATGTACATTTCGGACAAAACTTCAAAATCGTTTCACTATTGCCATCGTGAAGCTTTGCTCTGATTTAACAATGCGAAGGCATTGTAGTTGTGTCATCGGCTGCAAAAGCCTAGAAGTTAAAGGCATCAATACCTCCTATTCTGCATCAACAACAACGTAAAACTTGCAGGCTTCTAATCATTTTATTATTAAACAAATGTAGAGTTTTACAAATAAAAATACAATAAAGCGCTGCCAATACAAAAATTTATCTAATATAAATTATAGGCCTTTAAGAACAAAATGTATCCACCTTAAATTTTGAAACGGGAAGAAACAATTAGTTTTCAGAGTAACTTACATAAGGGTTTAGCTCTTAAAAGGTAACAGTTGTTAAGGTGATTTCAAAATTTTAAAATGGCGTGTTTAGGCCTTGTATAAAGTGTTTTGGTTTAACCAACATGTACAACTATACACTAGCGGCTGTCTGGAAGGAGGTAAAGAAGAAGGAAGAGGAGTTTTCATTTTGATCATTTATCTTTAAGAAGCGACCGGATAGAGCCTAAGAGGCGTTTTGGTGGGATAAGGATTTCAACATGGAGAAAATGTGCAAACGATGTTTTAATTAGGTTAATGTAGTAAAATGTGACAAGGTTTTCTCTAGAAGCCTGGAGACATTAGTGCTGCAGCATATAAAATAAACAACATACAATTTTGTTGGCTGGAAAAAATATGTTAATTTCAACATTTTAAATCCTATGTTTTTATACCATTCAATTCATAAACTGTTATTAAAAGTCGAAATATAAAAAATATTTTTACTAAAGTATTTATGTGTATTAAACTCAATAGACTTGTCTCTTAAACTTTTTGGCTGGTATTAGAGCTACAGTTCCTCTGGTTCACACCTTGTTAAAAATTGTAACAATTAGTTTGAAATATTTCTGTTTGCTGTGGAAAACCACTTTCATCCAATCAGTTCTTCATATGGTACTCCACAGCGAGATTGAAACATTTCAAACTAATTATCATAAAGTTTTGATGCGGTGTGAACCGGAAGAACTAAATTATAGTTTATTTATTAATAACTTTATTTGCAATGTACATTAAAAATGTGTTGCAAAAACATTTGTTGCATGCTCTTGTTATTTTAATTTTTTATATTAATTATTAAAACTATTATGTATTGTAATTGTGAAGTGGATTTTCCGTCAATAAAGAAAATTATGCCTTCAAATTTAGAGAAGTACTTAAATCTGAGTGTTTATCCAAAACATCAGCATAATCACCCTGCAAGCGAGAGACCCGAGTTCAAGTCCCGGTTCGGTCCAAACATTTTTGTCTTCAAATTTCATTAGTAATAAATTAACTATTGAGCGTTTATACAACTTAAGATCTATAATAATAAAGAAAAATTAAAAATAGTTCAAATCCAATAGCCCTAGGTTTCCGTAGGCACAGGGAATAAATTGTTTTTAAATCGTGAAATTTCAAAACAAAATAACATGTTTTAAAGTGGGTCTAGTGTTAATTTACCACAACAAAAATAACTGACTACATTACCAGTAAAATGACTATGAATAGAAGGGAGTTATTTTTTAGTATGAAATGTTGATGGAGACCTTTTGGCTAGCACTGGGCAATTTAAATTCAACTCAATTTTATTTTAAGCGTAGACTACTTTAAGTGCCCAGGGGTGAAAAAAAAAAATTAAAAAACAAACTCATGTCTATTGAATTTATGGATAAACACAATCACCAAGTTACATTTTTGAAATTAAATTAAAACATTTAAGATATATGTACAGACAATAGGCAATAAAGTGAAATTCATGGTGATGGTGATGTTATAAATTATCTCAGAGACTGACCTTTCAAGCATTTATTTCAGCAAAATCTTTCACACTAAATCCAAGTTTTTTTAAAGAACATCAAATTCTATGGACACAAAAAATAGTCCTACAAGGAAATTTGGTACAAATGTTCCTTTTGCAAATCTCTAGATTAAGTTCGTTAACCAGCTTGGTCGGACAGTCTCGGTTTCAAAATGGTGGCCATTCAAAGTTTTGATTTACCCATCAAAACAAATTGTAGCAATACCACAGTTGAATACAAAGCTCACCCTGTACAGTATATTTTTCTTTCTCATCAACCGATCAAAAAAACTCCCGTTGCTCTAAAACCTACTGTTTTAATGTAATTCCTGTTTAATTATTTAATCCAAATTTCTGCACTTTGACATTCAGAGCACTGAGCATAAATTAAGCAGTTATATAATTTACTAGCCTATGTTTTCTGGGATACAGAAAGTAAAAAGGTAAAGTTTGTCTTGTTTAACGGGAGAAGTTAGGACTACAAAGTACTCTCTACCACTCAACCTCGACCTTTACCTAGCGTTACCGTACAGTCAAATTACAAATGTAAGTGACTGCGAGGATAGTGCATAAAGGAATTTCGTCTAATATAAAATAGATAAATGAAAACTTGTTCTGTTTTATTGGAACTTTGCTAAGATTCATCGTAACGCTTTAGGCTACATTTTATTTTCACTGCTAGCCTGCTTCGCAGCTGTCACCACTACAAGTATGAGGGACTCAGATGAAGTGCAAGACTTGTAGGGGTGCTCTGTTATTGATTAGCTGACTCTGAGTTATTTTTACACCTCTCTTGTGTGCAAATTAAACACCTGTTTGCATACACACTCGCCGCAGAGCTCGCCTTTCAACTAATTGCCTTCTCATACTGGCTTCGGGTTTCGTGTGATTTATTGTCGGACTCGTTTCTGCTTTTGTAATTAATGGTCAACACCAAGAACGTCAACTGGTGATACTAGTTTTATTTTTATTATACAGTGGGCTAAAAGTCTCTGGACATGCTTTGTTGGATTTTTTTAAGATGAATATATTTCATCCAATAAACAGGTGTCCAAAGATATCGACATGTCCATTTATCTACTTAAATAATTAAACATGTTTTGGGCCGCCACTTCAAACATAGTCACCCTAATATTTGTTAATGGTATCAAGCCAATGGATATTTATCTTTTATACCCTTTCAAATGAGGGGTCACTTGTTGGGGTGAAATAAAAATGTCTAAGGGTCATTCTATTTTGGGGTGGGGTAAATTTACCCCAAACGTTTTCATTCATTTAAAAGTTAAGCCTAAGGGGGTCGGACTTTTTGGGCACCTGTATACATGAATGAATAGCTGGCGATAGAAATGAATGAAGCTCCATTCGCTAATAAATATTGTTTTCAATTGCATAAATAACTTAAGTTAGATACAGAACAGCTGGAAGGTCAGTGACAACTGAACGTGAGTCAGACAGTAGGTGGTAACGTTAATTTGCTCTGCTCGGGAAGAGAAAGAGAACATGCCTCACTCATAACTGGGTGTGATTCATCCATCCCGTGACACTTACGTCACTATAGCCACCGACGCCAACTTTGATCATGACCTTGTAGCCTGTCGACAATGAAAATCCACAGTGAATGTTGTCCGAATGAAGGCTGTGTCCTTTTCGTCGTTTTAGTTAACGTGCATTTCTATGATACCGACCTAGCCAATTGATGTACAGTATATCTTAACGGCTAATTAAAATCATTCAATATCCACATATTATCATCTTGTTGATTCGAAGGTAATCGGTTTTACCCATTCCGTACTTGTTTCGAAATTATATTTTCTTTTAAGGCCGCCATACATTATTATCTTAGATTTAGTCAGAGGTGGCCTGTATTGGAAGTTTATCAATAACATTCATGAATTCATCTGGTTATCTCTGGCTTTCTTTTTTCGTTCCACGGACTTTTACATCAGCTGATGTCGATTCACCGAAACAACCAATCAGAAGGGGGAGTGGATGAATCATCTAATACCAACCAGCTGACTATCGACGCTAGCGCTTTCTCGAAACTTCTCTACTGTGTTTACTGTTTTTTTGTGCTTCTGACAGTTCCCTCGCTAGTCGTAACCGTAACCAAACTATAGCGATTCGCAAACCGCAAGTGCAGTCTCCAACTGCAAACGCGAAAGTAGTACAGGCTGCAGTGTTTTTGGTTATTTGACACGAAATCGGTGATTTTTTTTCGTGGATCAATCAAGTGTTGGTGTGGTTTCAAGTGGTGCAATTCAATAACTGAAGTGCTTTTTGTTGTGAATACGTCATGAGCTACCAAAATCAACGTAAGTAATTTCATTGTAATAACTTGCTTCCTATTTAACGCATAAATTGAAATAGGACATAAACCGTTAACATTGAAATCAAGGTCACGTCAGGTATCTTTTCCCAGGACTGGCGGCATTGAAAACACAGTATCTTTGTTTACATCGTGCTTAACCGTAGGCAATTGTTAATAATAATACAGAGTATGATATTGTTAAAGTTATTATTGTAGCCAAATATGGACTTCTAGCTGTGATGTCGGGTAGATGGCAGCTTGTGTTTACAAAGTAGGTTATTACATAACTCTTGGTCCTAGGTCTAGATAGCCTCTTCTTTGGAAGTTTTTTTACTTAGTAGCTAGGTTATGATGAATATTTATTTTAAGCTATGGTTTCCTAGAAAGCGGTGACCGCTACATTACGGCCATAATATGGTGAGTTTTGTTCAATACAATCAGATGAGTGGTTTCTAGAAAGCGGTGGGCGTAAAGTAGCGGTGAAAACTAGTTAAGGTTTTCTCACCAGATGACACATTTTGTTTTTGTAAACAAAAGTCTAGCTTGTCCATTACTATACACGTAAATAAACTTTGACAACTAAAATAAACAACATGTCAAACGTTGTTTTGGTCTACATCTGTTTAAATATTGTGTTCGTCACCGTTACGTTAACCGCTTCATAACGGCCGTAATATAATGGTAAACTTTTTTCTAGGAAATCATAGCTTAAGTAGGTTGGTCCTACCTTTCAGCTGATAAAAAGGTTGCCATGGTTTCCTTGGAAAGCGCCAACTGCATTTTTCTGTTGTTTTTTCTTCTCTCTTTTGTATTTAACACACTCTTGTTGAACAAACCACCGCTTTAAAAAAAAACTTCCACATGGTTAAATTAAAAATTGCTATAATATTTTGATTGTGCAACAGTCACTGTTTTTTAGGAAATTATTGCTTTAGACAGTTGGTTTTGATTTTACTTTCATATTGAACATAGTAACGTGTAATTAGTAACCTTTTAGATTTAAAGAATTTAAAACTTATAAATATTCCCCTTTTTTATTAGTAATTTGTTGTTTTTTTACTTAGGTTTTTAGTTTTTTATTTATGGCTGGTGAAACTTCAGTAACTTAAGAGTCATGATTGTCTGAACGGTATTTGGGGCCCACCTCATTCATCTATATTTAGGTCAATGGAGTTGGATATTTAGCTATGGACATTATAATACTGATTAAAACAGGCTGTTGACAGGGGCTCATTGCTCTGGCGCCGCCGGATCGATCTTTATCATTATCGCCAAAAATGTTTAAGGGGCTAGGTGGTATGGTTAAGTGAGGGTCATGGTTGAAAAGGTAGTCCTAACTACGAATGAGACAAACTTTACTCTTTTTTACTAACCTAAAAATTTTGGAAAAGTTCTTGCCCTAGAAAAGTCAGAAATGTTGTAAAAACAATGTAAGGAAATGTTCTAGAGGATGGAATAACTGACTGGGAAGTAGTGAGGAGTGGGTTGCATTCTTTCATGACATCTGCTCTATCAACATCAGATAAGATAATATCCTGCGTTTCCTCTGTTCATCATATTGTTATCGTGTGATATGGAGTCATTCAACGCAGAAAAAATAGCCTATATGCTTAGAAATATTGTGTCCTAGACTAAAATTTGGATATTTATTCCAAGTAATGGTAAGTAAAATGGATTTGAAAGGGTTTCAATGTTAAGACTATTGAAATGCTACTTATTAAAAAATAAATAATATAAAATATTGTGTTGGTGTTGTAGGGTAAAACGGTTGATGAGTTCTTTTATTAGTTATAATAACACGTTTTAGTGAAATAATCTAAACTAAATATGGAGTAGGCCTACTCAAAAAGCTGAAATAAAAAAACTAGTTTCACCGCCATTTTCTATGTACACAATGCAGTTTCTACTATCTAATGCACCTTATAGGGCATTGCTGTATTTGATTAACATATATACATTGTGCTTTGCAACACCGTGTGTGCTCATTGCACAACACAATTCCAGCTCTATTCGTACTGTAGTAACGTTGCAATTAAGCAGTTGTCTTGCAGGAAGATTGTTATATAATCTGTCATGTGACATCTAGATCATCCCACTTTACGTTCGTTTAGTCACTTTCACTAAACTGTTGCTGTAGGTTTCTGCTTGAATTTGGAAAAATGCACGTTAACTTAACAAAACATTGTTTAATTGAGTGAAGTTCTTTTTAATTATTTATATCTGCAAGTGAATCTGAGCCTTTGTTTTGCTGTTATCTAAATGTTGAGCAGAACAAATTAAGCGTAAATGTTGAAAAGAATTGCATTGTGTGTCTCAATAAAACTTCTTTTTTTATAGCTAAATCTATATTTACACTTGTATGTTGATCAACTATAAGTTGAAAATAATTTACGCTCATTTTAAAAATTATGACAGTATTTTGTGTCACAAGGCTTCTTATTTTTTTGGATCATAATATTATATGCATTGAAGAATTCTATTTGTTCAACTTTGTTCAATGGTAGCTTACACTTTGATATGACATCAATTCATGTGAAAGAGCCCTTACATAACATCGAAAGTGTTGACATTTTACCGTTAAGAAGTTACATAACATACAGTGATAATCCTATTATACTGCTATTTTGTATAGTACTTTTTTCATAATTGTAAACTCATGATTTTTTTAAATAGCATTTGCCATGTATGTAATAAAAAAATTCCATTTCGAGCAATGGCATGCCTAGGCATGTAAAAAATGCCTAAATGTAAAAGTTTTAAATGTAATTTTTTATTCATTGGCTTAAAAATGGTTTCAAACCAACTAGAGCTATCAGGACAGGTGACGTAATTTATCAGCATAATTACTGTTATCAAAGTCACATTCCCAGCTGTTTACATAAAACCATCTGTTTGTGACAACTTCACATTCTGACATAAATTGAGCAATGGGTTTAATATTTTCTTCGTGGATCAGCTTTATTTTGAAACTATAGAACAGTTTTAGTCAGAACCAGTCTGAAACTAGCTGTTTACTCACACCTTTTATTACCCTCCTTGCTTAAAATCCCAACTTATAGTACAAACTATCATAAAAATTAAAGGTGCCCCTGCCTCCAACAAATTTGGGGTATCCAAAACCCCTGCCTAGTTTGATCTTTGAATGTGAAAATAACAACATTTGTATACTTTTGTAAAGGAACAATAGTATTATACAACTCTTAATAGGGTTTAAAACTTAGGCAAGGTTTTCGTGGCCTAAAAGTTATGTAGCATAATTATAATCCATAAAAATGTCCTCCAGAGCCTCTTAGTTAAATTTCCAACTGAGTATTCAAAACTCCAATTTCAAACTTAATTTGTCCATTGATTTTAGGATGAAAAAGTAATAATTGAAACTAAATTTACAATACAGTAATGGAATAAGCTGGAATTACACATAGACTAGTTAACTTTTAACAAACTTAAATTGCATTATATACAAAGATATTAAGTTTTCATTAGGATGAACCTCAAAATTATTTTATAGGTCTTAAAACTCGTAATAGAAGCTTGTAGGCTGCACATATGTTTTTTCCAAATGATGGTAAACTCTACAGAACGTACCATTAAGTACTGTGGTTAAGTGGTAGAGAGGACTATAAAGTCCTAACTTCGCCACGTAAATAAAGATTTTTTTCATTTCATTTATCATTAGGTATCCAGTGTTTTCAATTATTTGTATGAACATTAAAGTCTTACAGTTTGAGTATAATACACCTGCAGAATTCCTTAGGTTTTCCCAAGAGCCTTTAAATCTGTCAGTTACGACTGTTATCAATGTTTATCGCTGTTATCACTCATGTGATTGTGAGTCATAAAACAGCTGATCACATCTGTGTGCAACTGTGACTTGCCAATCTCTGTTATCAATACTGATAACAGCTAATCTACGCCTCATTTGTTACTCATTCACGCAGTCACGTCCTGGTGCTCTTTCGACGAGATTGTAAACTTAGGCTACTGTGAAAGTAGAGATTTTGTTAATGGTTTTCTGTTTCAATTTTCGAGTTTTTTGGGCGTAATTTTGTGTTATTTGGCTGTAGGTGAATATTTAAAGTGATCAAAATCTGTGTTTAGTTCAAGAGTGCAGTGCAAATTTCTATAAATTTTTCAGCTTCGTCTGAGGTAGCCCATGTTTTGTCTGATAAAACCGTAATTTGTGTTTTTTTTCTTAAAACATCTAGGTTAGTGTTTTGACTGTTTTTGTAAATAGTAATAGTGACAGGACACCAGGTTTACACATTTTCTAACGATACAATGGTGAAACTACAAAATACCAATATTCCGGTTATTTATTTATTTAATTTAGATGCTGTAAAACAGATTACATCCAATTAATTTACAGCAGTACATACATTGTATATTACATATTGTAGTGGAGATAACCTACGTCCATAATGTAACAGTAATTAATGCATTGAACCATCATGTATAATTTATATATAATAAAACACTTAATTGTGGAACCAGCGCAAAGATAAATAAGTGTACACATAATTATGGACTTATGGAAAAACAGACTAGTTGTAAATATTATACATAATAAATAAAGACTGATAAATAAAATTTGCAGCCACATTATAATATCAAACTAATTAACAACAAGTAATAACGATACAAATATATTAAGTTGATTTCTAAAAGATGAAGACATATTAACTTCTTTAAATCTTCAGTTAATTAATTAATTAACTATCTTCTTATTGATCTGAAGAAGCCTAATGTTATTAGGTGAAATGTAATCACTTTAAAATTAAACTATTGTTTTTAATGGTTTTGCGGAAGACATTGCCAACCAACTGAAGATTTAAAAAAATATATTAACTTTGCAACGGTTGTAACAATAAATAAATAACAATGATAATAACAATAATTAAAAGTTACAGTGAACAAAACAGTTAGGCCTATATAAAATAAATTTGAAAAACAATCCATCAGTAATGTTATTAGAACCCACTTCCCCGGACAAAGGCACTCAAGCATTCCTGGGCTGGACGTCAACACAGACGCTGCCCCCATAGAATAAAAGACAGCCCTTTACTCCCCTTATTGTTTACTTGCAATGTTAAATATATTTCTTGTCAAAGTCAACACCACAAGAAAGTGAACAACTTCGTTATATTATAACTTAGACTGCATTACCACACTAGTTAAGTGTGCGCTTTTATCTTATCAGTAAAGAACAAGTAACCTATATATTAATTGCTAGCCTAATAACTTTTAAGATTCACATGCTTCTGGTCAATAAATAAAAATGATAAATTTGGAACCCTTTTCTGTACCAATTTACATACAAATAAAATGAAATGATAACTCAAGTTTTAAATCAAGTACTAATCAGTGGTTAAGTGGATGAAATTTTATTACTTTTTATAATATTAAACAATTAAATTTAAATAACTATTGTGTAACTTATATCATGTTGCATCTAGATGTTTTATTAATTTTATTAGACCTGTTTGAAGATTATTTATAAATTTGTTCCATACAAGTTTCATGAAATGTGTTTGAATAAATTATTAACCATTTGTTATTAAGATTTAATGAAAAGCTAGCTAATCACATAAAAAATCTTGCAAAACAAAACTAAGATTAATGTGACCAAACTGTAGAATTTCCTCATTTTGTTCAATGCAAAAAATATCGATAAGGTACCTAATCACAGATTAGTTTAAGTAGTCTACATTTAACGCTTCTTAGTATTAAGATTAGATAATTGTTATGAAAATATCCTACATTCAAACTACTTAGAGAACGGTTCTTTGTCGATAAATACTTTCAATATCAATAAAGAATTTTTATTCAAATTTATAGTGTGGGAAATCGGGGAGTGTCTTTCTAGCATGTCCCCTACCTATTTAGTATTTTGTTCTTTGTCTCTAGATTCCTTCTCTAACTCCCTTGAGAGCTCTTTAAAAACGCTTTTGACAGACTGTATTATATTGAGCTTGAATATTTTGACCGAAAAATCCTTAACAGTTTATTCCAAAGATGTTGATTTTTAAATTAAATATCTCAAAATTGTAGTTGTGTCCTGCTTGTATTGACCAAAGCCCCGTTGTCTGTTGCAGCCCCGCCGCCCGCAGGGTTCTACCCAGGCGGGTTCCCCCAGCAGCCCGGGGCCGGCCCCGCCACCAGGCACCGGATACCCCCCACCCTACGGAGGAGCTCCGGGAGGTGGGTTTATGCCACCGCCTGCGTTCCACATGCCCCCGCCCGACATGAGTAACGCGGAGAGTGGATATGGACAGGGAGATTTCGGAGCCGGATTTTCTGACAAGTCCATCAGGATGGCCTTCATTAGGTGAGTGACCACTGTAGACAGGGCGGACCAGCTTGTCGTAATAAGCCCGCTTAGCAAAACGTGGAGGGTTGGAATCGTGCGTGACTCCGCAGCTCAGAGTGCTGCTGGCGGGTTCGATCCCTGCAGTCACCTCTATGGTTGTAAAGTGACTATGCGGTAACACTAGGTAAAGGTCGAGGTTGAGTGGTGGAGAGGACTTATTTTTAACATTACCCTTTTTTTAAATAAGGGGTTGGGGGAGATTCGTTGACACCCCCTCTCCCTCAATGTTCCATAACCTGTAAATCCCTTGGTAGAGCTAAAATAATCTTTGAAAATCAGTAAAAGTAGTACCTTTTCTCATTCAGTGGATTTAAATCAAACAGGAGACCAAAAATATTTTTGAGTCCAATATTTATGCATCTGTAAATGTTTAGGTGCAAAGATAAGGTTTGTTGTAAATTTCCCTTGAAATCGCACTTGTTTTCTATAAACTAAGTACAAAAGCCCCTTCTTACACTTGTTCCATGGTAAAATCTTTCAAGTCAAATTTTTAATCTTATCAAGTGTTAAAACGCTATATTCTTTGGAAACCGGTTTAAAAATTAGCAACTCACAGCCAACTAAACTTCCAGGTGTTTCCATTAGTGTTTTGGTGTTAATTTAACTTAACTTATAGCTGTCTACCATCAAATATAGCTATTGATGTACGTACGTCCATACAGATGACACTGTTGTATTCCGTCGCCAGTTTTAAACTAAGTAAATAAAACTTTGTGGTTAGGCTAAAAGTAGTTGATAGGATTAGAGCCGTTTTCAATTCCAACTTTAACAGGTGGTTAGTTAACCACTGGTTAAGTTATTCACAGTCTGCAATGTTTACATTTTTAGGCAGTGTTCAAAACACTTTTATGCATGATTGAAGATTATTCATCCAATAAAGGTATTCTTTTTCCATTCTTTATTAAATTCAACATGTATGCTAAATTAGCTATATACAATAAAATGTAAAATCTAAACAGTCAAAGTTAAACTTAACTACAAAAAATTAAAAAAGTTATTTACTTTCGAATTCATTCTATAGCGTAGAAGAATTTACCGGTGGGCCTTAAATTAATTATTCTGTCGCCATCATTATGATTGGCTGGCTGTTGGTTAAACTTTAACCACTGTTTAAGACTGAATTGGAAAAAATGCCCTTGATCTTTTCTGTACTATTTCTAGCAAAAAATTCCCTTATTTTAAAAATTAGTTCATATTAATGCTGGGATCAGGTTAACAAAGTTCTGAAATCCGGAGATCGCTGACTTGGGTCAAGATTGTAACTCTAGTTGCAGACGTGGAAGAAATTTTGGAGTATTTTAGTCGCATGTATTTAATCTAAAAACGGTGCTTGAAAGATTGAACTGCATTGATCGGTAAGTGAGAGCAAATGTCTTAGAATGTGGGTCAAAAACAAGACTTGTACTTTAAAAAAGTTGTCGCCAAGCATTACCCCTCAAACTACTGGTTTTGCCCTTTACTGGCGGCATTTGACTCTTTACTGTCGTCATTTGACTCTTTACTGTCGGTCATTTTTCTCCTTATGGTCAAACGACTTTACTTATTATATTTGACATGGTATTTAAATTCCGTTTGTAATATTTCCAGCTTGTTGATTTGACAGTCACATTTCAGATAAACGTTCAGATTTAAGTACTTCTCTAAATTTGAAGGCATTAATAGTAGGACCGGATGGTGTAGTGGTAAGCATTATCGCCCAGCAATCGAGAGTCCTGGGTTCGGTCCAAACATTTTTGTCTTCAAATTTCTTTATTAATAAATGAGCTATTTAGCATCATTTAGAGTTAAATAACAGCTGGTATTTCAACAATCAGTATTTATAAGGCAATACAATCACAACTTATTTTAATTCGCCAGATGTGTAATTGATTAAACAGAATTGTAGATAGAAAAAAGACATAGTTTGATAGTTGTGTTTTTATTTTCTGCTGTTGTTTTACAGGAAGGTGTACGGAATCCTCATGTGTCAGATCGCCGTCACCGTCTCCATCATTTCTATCTTCACGTTCAGCAACGGAACCAAACTCTGGGTACAAAATAACCCGAGCATCTTGTAAGTGTACAATACAGCTGTTAGTGATAATATAAATAATGTCTTGTTAAACTTAAGCAATTTGCAAGAATCGAGGTGGTCGAATACATTTGAGGTTCACAGATTTTCGCAAAATGGTTTAATTTCCTAAAAAAAGGTAAATTTTGTCCTATTTTGATGAAAGTTAAAACAAATATGTAGGGGAGAGACGGGCAAAATGGCCATGGTGGAGCAGGTGGCCATTCATCCTGTGTGATGGATAGTGCTGCAAAAATGCGTGGAAAATTATAACAACTAGCTCTCTATCGTCCTAGTGTTGTCTGTGAGTTTGAAGAACTAGACCTCAGCTGTTCGCAGGGAAACAAATATTTTTGTGTTTTTTGAGTTCTGTGTTTTTGTGAAGCCTGAGTTCTGGTTGACAGCAAATATTTATGATTATAGCATTATGATACACTGTTATTGGATTATTGACTATAGTCGTGTTAATTTGTATTGAATCAGGCTTGGGAACGATGTGTGTTTGAATGTACCAACATTAGGGTTAGGTCACATTAGATCCTACATAAATAACGCCTGGCCCCTTTACCCAACCTAGGAGGGCAAAGTGGCCATTTTGTCCTTTTTCAAAAAAAACGTTTTTATTAAATTTAAATAATAAAAAAGAAGTGAGAACTAAATTTTTTGTGAAACTTAACTTATTATAGAACGCATTGATCTTGGTTTGAGCTAAGTAATTAATGTTGTGACAAGTGTAAAAATTACAAAGACAAAAAAGTGGCCACTTTGCCGGCCCTTCCCTATTTTGTTACACCAATAAACCAAAATTATGAAAATCCATTAAATTGTTTCAAAATGGTGGCCAAAAATGTGATGTTTTGCTATAGCAGCGAATGAGTAGTCTGATTTTATTAAAATTTAAAATGTGTTTACCTTTCTTCATATGTTGTACAACCTCAAAAAAACCTTAAGTTTAACAGATCCGTGGCGGTTGGTATGGCTTGCGACTCAGAGCTCATCACTCTGGCGGGTTCGATCCCGCAGTCACCACTTACAATTTATAATGTGACTATCACGGTGGCAGCTAGGTAAAGTTCGAGGTTAGTGGTAGAGAGGTTTTGTAGTCCTAACAGCCTCGTTAAACAAGACAAACTTACCTTTACCTTTTTTTTAAGTCTGGGCGAAGCCGAATAGAAAAGTAGTTTTAGCTAAATTTTGAAATTAGGGTCGCTGGCAGCGATTGTAGAAGTTAACCACAAAGAATTTAAGAGATTGTACAACCAATAACTGACTCTGTACACCCTGGTTTCCTCCGTCATGTTAACCATGACGCTAACACTCTGTGTCTCTACAGCTGGGTGGCGTTCATCTTCATGTTTGTGACACTGATCGTGCTGACGTGCTGTGGCGAAGTGCGCCGCAAGGCTCCCATGAACTTCGTCTGTCTCGGGATCTTCACTCTGGCCGAGAGTTTCCTACTTGGCGTCGCCACTTCCACCTACAGGAAGGAAGAGGTAAGTTCCAAGCACCAGTTTTTTGTTTGAAAATAGTGTAAAGAATGGTTTTAATTTTATGTGTTCGGCTAGTAATTTTATTTTATTGTCAAATTTTGTTGTTTTGAGGTATTTTTTATCATTAGTACAAATTTCCTTCAGTTTTTGTTCCATTTAAATACATTCTGCTGATAAGATTTGTCTAAGACTCTTAGTGTTATTGGTGAGAATACATTGCACCATGGATTGAAATTTCCTGCACATCTTTCACTGCTAGCAATGTGGTTTCTCAACATCCATCTTAATATTTTGTCTTTAATTAGATCCTTCAATATAACCTTTTAGTGTATTGCTTAGTTTGATTTTTCTAGGAATCACATTTGGTTTAAATTTATATTTTGACAATCTATTGCACATAGTTTGCTTGAATATCAGTAATTAATTAACTATTTGATTATATTGGACATTTAGGCAGTAATGTTAACAATTAAACCATTTAATGAAACTTTTAAATAAATGTATAACTCATGAATCAATCTTGTCTCACTTATAGACCAGGTCGCGACTCATGTATTGCATAATACTTTTTTAAATGTACTACTGACAACTTGTTTTATTTTCAAGTTACGGTTTGATTTGGCAAAAGGATACCATGAATTTCTTCGAGTTAGTTATGCGTAGTTCAATATGTAAAATAAAGAGAAAGAATAGGCTTAGTAAAGTAAGATGGACCTCCTGTCATCCCTAGGTATTTACTTAATCAGGAGGGCTTTACAACTTATTCTCATATTTTCTTGTGAATTTGGTATATTTCTAGATATGTCATCTGTTGTTATGCAATCTATCCTATCCCATTTCCTGACCACAATTCCTCAACACTTTTCCACCCGCCCTCTTCGTCGGCTTGTGCGTGTCTAACGACGGATTCTGTCTTAGGTGTTCTGGGCGGCGCTGTTCACGCTGATCGTGGTCCTCGCTCTCACCATGTTTGCGTTCCAAACCAAGATCGACTTCACGGCGATGGGAGGCATTCTGTTTGTGGCAGTCATCATCCTCATGATATTCGGTATCGTCTGCATGTTCTTCCCGGGCAAGACCATGACGCTCGTCTACGCTTCTCTCGGCGCTCTGTTGTTCTCCGTCTACATCGTGTACGACACTCAGATCATGCTCGGCGGGGACCACAAGTACTCCATCTCGCCCGAGGAGTACGTGTTCGCCTCTCTCAACTTGTATATGGATATCGTCAACCTCTTCATCTACATCTTGACCATCATCGGCGCCTCAAGAGACTAAGTTTTCGTCCATTCCAAATTCGATTGAGCTTGCAAAAGCTACTGCAAACGCTTTCTAAGACTGTCAATGTTTAAATCACCAAGTTATGGTTCCTCATTTCAATATTCTTGACTAGTTACAATGTGCGGTGGTATTTTGTTTTCCACAGGGATTTTGCATCCTCGGTGGTATTGTTTGTTGAGTACATATATAATAAATAAACTTTTATGTTCGCTAGTAATTTTATTTTATTGTCAAATTTTGTTGTTTTGAGGTTTTTATCATTAGTACAAATTTCCTTCAGTTTTTGTTCCATTTAAATACATTCTGCTGATAAGATTTGTCCAAGACTTTAGTGTTATTGGTGAGAATACATTGCACCATGGATTGAAATTTCCTGCACATCTTTCACTGCTAGCAATGTGTTTTCAACATCCATCTTAATATTTTGTCTTTAATTAGATCCTTCAATATAACCTTTTTAGTGTATTGCTTAGTTTGATTTTTCTAGGAATCACATTTGGTTTAAATTTATATTTTGACAATCTATTGCACATAGTTTGCTTGAATATCAGTAATTAATTAACTATTTGATTATACTGTATTGGTTTACTAACTTTACTTAGACGTAATGTTAACAATTAAACCATTTAATGAAACTTTTAAATAAATGTATAACCCATGAATCAATCTTGTCTCACTTATAGACCAGGTGCGACTCATGTATTACTAACTTAACTACATGTATTGCATAATACTTTTTTAAATGTACTACTGACAACTTGTTTTTATTTTCAAGTTACGGTTTGATTTGGCAAAAGGATACCATGAATATCTTCGAGTTAGTTATGCGTAGTTCAATATGTAAAATAAAGAGAAAGAATAGGCTTAGTAAAGTAAGATGGACCTCCTGTCATCCCTAGGTATTTACTTAATCAGGAGGGCTTTACAACTTATTCTCATATTTTCTTGTGAATTTGGTATATTTCTAGATATGTCATCTGTTGTTATGCAATCTATCCTATCCCATTTCCTGACCACAACTCAACACTTTTCCACCCGCCTCTTCGCCAGCGCGTCTAACGACGGATTCTGTCTTAGGTGTTCTGGCGGCGTGTTCACGCTGATCGTGGTCCTCGCTTCACCATGTTTATGCTCCAAACCAAGATCGACTTCAGGCGATGGGAGGCATTCTGTTTGTGGCAGTCATCATCCTCATGATATTCGTATCGCCTGCATGTTCTTCCCGGCAAGACCATGACGCCGTTTCACGCTTCTCTCGGCGCTGTTGTTCTCCGTCTACATCGTGGTACGACACTCAGATCATGCTCGGCGGGGACACAGTACCCATTTCGCCCGAGGAGTACGTTCGCTCTCTCAACTTGTATATGGATATCGTCAACCTCTTCATCTACATCTTGACCATCATCGGCGCCAAGAGACTAAGTTTTCGCCCATTCCAAATTGATTGAGCTTGCAAAGCTACTGCAAACGCTTTCTAAGACTGTCAATGTTTAAATCACTAAGTTATGGTTCCTCATTTCAATATTCTTCGACTAGTTACAATCGTAACGGTGGTATTTTGTTTTCCACAGGGATTTTGCATCCTCGGTGGTATTGTTTGTTGAGTACATATATAATAAATAAACTATTATCTTCTCACTAGTATTAACGTAGTTGTTCTGTTGTAAAAGAACTGTAGTACTTTAACCAAAGTAAGTAAATTTGTTGTCTCCTTTCCTACTACTACTTACCCTATAATACACACTGAATGTTTAAATGACAATGGTTTTTTTCGGGACCATTGTGTTGCAATGCTCATTTTTATGGGAAAAAATTTTGATTGATTTTAACTAATGCTGCAGCAGTCTGTGTACAGAAGACCACCTCTTAACCAGCCTTGTATCACCTATCAGTTATCAGTTTTGATCAAAGAATCATGTACAGTACTTTCTTACAGGATTTATGTTAAGAGTTTCTCACATATTCAAAGTTGTATAGAAATTCTTGATGTATAGTTGTTCATTATCCATTCGAGTGGGGGTTAAGAGGTAGTCAATATTGCTGTGTATTTTATTACACGCTAGTCTATTACAATTTCAGATGCAAAACTATTTTGTTATTCCTAGGAATATGTCTCCCACATATTGCCTTATCGCCGTTTACCACTCCATTTGTTGTCCATTGATGGCTAGATGAAGTTAGGAAGAAATGTACGTACAGTAGTTGAATTGTATATGGATGAATGAGTCAAAGTTGTATTTATATATGCTGTAGTCTTATTTTTTGTATAATAAATTGTTGTGTGTAATCTTTGTTTCATTATCTGTTGAAAAATTCTTCCCTCGTAGATTTCATCAATAATTTTGTGGAACTATTGTTAGTTTTGAAACAATTTGAACTGGTAAACATTAACATAATTGAAAAGTGGAGTAGCAGTTTCAGCTAGTGACTGAAGATGGTACTCCAAAGTGAGGCCGAAATATCTCAGGCTAATTATGATGTTTTGACACGGTGTGAACCAACTAGATTATAGTTGTGCCACCGGCTGCGAAAGCCTAAGAACTTAGTCAATAAACAAAGACTCTTCCACTTAGGTTCTTACGATTTCACAATCAACTTTGACAGGTTATGTAATCGGCAGTAATTAGTTTAATAGCTAAAATTCTTTATACATTATGATATCAATTTCGATGCTCTGTCTCCCATAAGATACAATTTTGTTTGTTCACTCAGTCAAATTTTTCCGCCTTTTCCAGTCAGTGGGTTCTGCAATCTTCCAATCATTTGTTATAAACTAGTCCAAATGAAAAAATATTTAAAAAATTTGGTGATCAAGTTTTTTTGACAACTTTTGAACGCCTTTAGCGTTTACAGTCACTTTTTGAAAAAGACAAGATTCAAGAATGTTGTGACAAAGGTGAGCTTTAAAAATGGTAATTTCAAATTATTGACGCTAGCCTGCACAACCTTTTTTTAAAGTTTCACTATTGTCTGAAGAGTTTTTTTGCACAATGAAAACTCTGGGAAAGCAATCAGATAAGCTGAATGTGCAGGAGGGTTAATATACTTAAGGGTTGATAGTTTTTCTATCGGAGCATAAAACCGTTAGTACTACAGGATATAAAAACATTTAGTTTTTCTATCGGAGCATAGAACCGTTAGTACTACAGGATATAAAAACATTTAGTTTTTCTATCGGAGCATAGACCGTTAGTACTACAGGATATAAAAACATTTAGTTTTTCTATCGGAGCATAGAACCGTTATACTACAGGATATAAAAAACATTTAGTTTTTCTATCGGAGCATGGAACCGTAGTACTACAGGATATAAAAACATTTAGTTTTTCTATCGAGCATAGAACTGTTAGTACTACAGGATATAAAACATTTAGTTTTTCTATCGAGCATAGAACCGTTAGTACTACAGGATATAAAATGATTTCAGTCTGGTCTTCATAAGATACAATTTTGTTTGTTCACCAGTCAAATTTTTCAGCCTCTTTTCAGTCTTCACGGGTTCTGCAATATTCCACCATTTGTTATACTAGATCAAATGAAAAATATTTAAAATTTCTTATCAGTTTTTGATTAACTTCTGAACTTTAGCTGTTATAGTCACTTTTGAAAACACAAGATTCAAGAATGCCATGACAAAGGAGCTTTTAAAAATGGTAATTTAAAATTATTGACGCTAGCCTGCAATAACCTTTTTTTAAAGTTTCACTATCGCATGAAGAGTTTTTCTACACAATGAAAACTCTGGTAAAGCAATCAGATAAGCTGAATGCAGGAGTTTAGTTTATCGGAGCATAGGACCGTTATACTACAGGATATAAAAACATTTAGTTTTTCTATCGGAGCATAGAACCGTTAGTACTACAGGATATAAAAAACATTTAGTTTTTCTATCGAGCATAGAACCGTAGTACTACAGGATATAAAACATTTAGTTTTTCTATCGAGCATAGAACCAAGTAGTACTACAGGATATAAAAACATTTAGTTTTTCTATCGGAGCATAGAACCGTTAGTACTACAGGATATAAAAACATTTAGTTTTTCTATCGAGCATAGGACCGTTAGTACCACAGGATATAAAAACATTTAGTTTTTCTATCGGCATAGAACCGTAAGTACTACAAGATATAAAAATATTTACTATCGAGCATAGAACCGTTATACTACAGGATATAAAATATTTACTATTGAGCATAGGACCGTTAGTACTACAGGATATAAAAAACATTTAGTTTTTCTATCGAAGCATAGAACCGTTATACTACAAGATATAAAAATATTTACTATCGGAGCATAGAACGTTAGTACTACAGGATATAAAAAAATATTTTACTATTGAGCATAGGACCGTTAGTACTAAAAGATATAAAAAACATTTAGTTTTTCTATTGAGCATAGAACCGTTATACTACAGGATATAAAAACATTTAGTTTTTTCTATCGGAGCATAGAACCGTTATAATACAGGATATAAAAAACATTTAGTTTTTCTATCGGAGCATAGAACCGTTAGTACTACAGGATATAAAAATATTTTGTTTTGGTACAACAAATTAGCTTTCAATGTAAAAAAATTCAACTTAAATTTTAAAATCACAATTTGTGTTGACCAAAAGTGTTTAAGCAGCAAGTATGGTATCTATGCTTCCAGAGAAGAGAGTTTTCATTTAAATACATAAACTAGCTTGAAACCATATTATAAGCAAATCCCGAAGTAGGACCTGCAGGCTCTCCATCCGGTCGTTTCTATTAGCATTCAGATAAGGAAAAAAAGGAGAATGGAAATAAATAAAACAAGTCTATATGATGTGTCTTTAATTTATTTGTAAATATTTTATCATAAAACATGGCCTAGTTATTGCTAAAATTATTTACAAAATACGCTTTTACTTCATGTTGTTATTTTACACAGTGGCATTTTATTGCTATTTCACTACTGCTTAATGTGGATTGACTAAAATAAGAGAATTACCAGCCAAAATGCATTAGACAGAACTACAGTAACTAAATCAAATTCAAGCAGTTTTCAAGGTAAAATATTTTTACATGACAAAAAATTACGAGGAATAGTTAAAAAGTAATTTCTAAAGCTAATATCTAATGTTTCTAAAATAAATAATGCCTTAGGAGTAGAGTGGCACGGTTTGTTCGATTTACAGTACGTTTTAAAACTAATATCACAGTTAAAGCTCGGTAAAAAGCATGAAATGTGTTTTATTCGTAGTCAAGTATACAGCATGTCCCAAAAAGAAGTATACAAATACAGTAATAAATACTTTATCATAAAACCTACAAACTTAATGCGACCTACAACTTTATTTTCATGTTTTTTCTGATATAATTTAATGGCAAAGCTTTACAGATTCTCCCTTATTACTTCAAAGTGTGTATAGACAGAACTCTGTCCAGACAACCAAATGTATCTGTGATTAGACAGTGACAGCTTCCTGTAGCCATACACTCGTCACACCATGCTTGAATATATTTTCCTGTTCACTGATTGTGGTTGTTTCTAGTTTTTAATACTCATTGCGTCTCAATGAGCCATTTAACACACTGCGTTTTCATTCATAATGTTACACAAACGGGAGAGTATGTTTTGAATATTCAGCTTTTAACAAAAACAATGAAATCCATCAACCTAGTTATTTTATTTTATTTTTTTCATATGTTATATTTTTTGTACTATCTTTATTTTATAATCTTTTACTGTGTCATTTTTTGTGAAAATTTAAAATAAACTAAGTTTTGAAAATTATATGTATTAAAAAAAACTTGATCTTACTAGCTTGGGAATGAAAATATTTTTTTAGTGTCTTTGTTGGTACACACACGATTTTTTAGGCTACAAAGTTGTATACTTCTTTTTGGGATGCACAGTACTATAAACCAGTAATTATTTTCTACAAGCAATCATGCGTGATTGTCAAAAAACACAACGTAAAAAGATATTTAAGATTTAATTTTTAAATAAATATTTAATAATTGCTGAAAAAACTGTTCCAAGTTAATTTTAAATTTTACCGTAAGTAATAGTCGAGTTGCTTCTTACCTAAATGGCACTATGGTTAATAATACTGAATAAAACCATAACTGAGTATTATTCATCTTTTGATGGCTAAAAGTGAATAAATAAATGTATTGAAAATAAATGAGGTAAGTTTATTAGGAATAGGCGTCTAGGCTCAAAGCTTTGTCCATTTCTTGAAGAGTTGCTGTCAAACGTTCTTTGACGTGATCAGATGTTGTCGGGAACACACCATCGCTGAAATAAACATTTTGAAATGTCTAACTAATTGACAAATATTACAATTACAACAAAAACTGGTTTTTAGAAACAAAACTCGCTTCAGGCTCACTGGGTTGCGCCAAACCACATCTCCGTCTGCGGCCTCTTGTTTTGGGACATTCACTAGGCTTTCCAAAATTAAAACACTTTTTTATACTCACACATAAATTTCATAGGCCTGGGTGGTTGATAAGTAACGTAACTTAAGAGCCCAAACACAGTGAAAAGTTGAATTTTCAACAATTCAACTTCAAATTGATCTAGCAACGAAACCGTCAGAGGTAGGGAAAAGTGTTAAATACAAAAGTTGTAGGAAATTTATTTCCACACTAACAATTTTTCATCAGATTGAAAATTCGAGCAACTGTTTTGCCGCTATGATGCAAAATATCAGCTAAGTACAAGGGCAAATTTTAGACACCATCTTTTTTGGCCGCCAACTTGTCAGAGCCTTAAAAAAAGAATTTAGAATGTTTTCAGAGTTTTCCAAAGGTTGGGGTAGCACTCCAGCAAGTGCCTAAACATTTACTAGTTGAGTCAGTCAGTCACCTGTACAACCGGCTTTATAGTCTATAGATAGATTTGGATATCACAATTTTTTCTGTAGAGAACATAGTTGAGTGCTTTCAAGCAAAAGACGAGTACCAAGTGGCGGAAAACCGGTGACGTTGCCCCGGCAGATTAGTGTGACTGCGCTACTTACCTATCAGCGTCAGCGCACTGGCGCAGCAGTGAGGCCAAGTTGGACGGAGTCTGTGGAGCCATCAGCAGTCCCGGCATGATCACACTCCCCGACACAGTCCAGCCCAGGAATATCTTCTCACACACAATCTGTACACGTAAACGATCCAACATTTACCGTACAAATCCCACAAGTTTGCGACTACATGATGGAAGAAATATGTGAAGTTTAGTGTTGTTTTCCTGGATCTTTTGGTTGTTTATTTGTTGATTTTTTCTTTTTATATGTTTTGTTTTCCTATGCATTATCTTGAATTCCACGGAATAAATATTTCTTTCTTAATACACTATTTCTGTCATAAAATATGCTCCCGTTATTGGAAATTCACTAGGATTCATAGTAGCATTGCGGCTACGCGCCGGCGATAATTGAAATTTAAATATATCAAGTAATCATTTAATACAAAGTACTTTGCAATTAACTAAAACTTCCAGCGAAATTGATAAATTATTTAAAACTGTTTGAGGCTTTATTGAGTATTAAATAGGGCAATTATTAAAAGGTGTTTCTCTTGAAAACAGATAATTCAGTGATCATAGTAAAACTATCACTGATTTCCTGATCGTCAAAATTCTACACACAGCTCTCGTGATTTGGCCCTTTGTGGCAGTTTTTAATCTTCCAAGCACAACGTATTTAAAAATACTGCAGGCAGAGTGCCAAACAATTCCATATGAGCAAGAAATTTCCTGATTTCTAAGACAATTTTCTGATCGTGAAATGTGCGAGTGTTACCTGCAAATTGTCATTGGTCTGAGGACCGTCACAGTGGTGAGAGTCAGCGTTGCAACGAGACCGACAGTCGAACAGGTAACAATCAGCGTTAGTCTTGCAGTTGCTGCCGTCAGACGTGATACTGTTGACGATAGCGCGCGGCAACGCAACGTCCAAGTCTAGGAACTTCACCTTGCCGCTGGAACCCAGACATGTTAGCCGTTACTACACATAAAACACTTTGGGAATATGTTCTTTCGGTAAAAATAGTGTGAAACATTGCAAAACCATGGATGCCAAATGTACCATTTTTTGTCTGTATGGGGTTTTACAAAATAGTTTTTATCTCCAGAACGAGACAACCAATTTATTTCAAACTTGGTATTCATCTTATAATTGCTAATTTACAATCGTGAACAAATTATCAGTTTTGAAACATGTTTTTAAAAAGGCAATCATTTAAAGTTTTAAAAATACAGTTGAAGAAATTTATTTTTAACATTTTTTGGTCAAATTATTTTAGGAAAACCTATTAGCTGTCAAAGGATTGTAAAAAACGGTTTTGAAAAACCCAGGATGTACCAAAAAACATAGCTAGGCACTACCGTTTGCTGCCCGCTGAAAATAGCTGTGACTAGAAAATAAACATCAAACTTAAAATTCACCAATTCACCTCTCTTCATGTTGAAATAGTTTAATGTTGATACTTTTCATCAAGAAACATTGATAAGCTACCTATTGACAGAAAACTCCCTCTTGTTCAGCCTCGCTTGGTTCGGCCGTCGAATTGTCCGGCCTGAGACCCTAACATAGGCTACATCTACAATCCTTTCTTTGGTGTATATTCATTTGAGCGGTTTCTTTGGAACTCAGTCCCAAATCCTAAGGTTCTGCTGAATTTTGGCATTTTTATCACATTAAATCACTTAACATAGGCCTAAAGTTAAACTAGGCCAATTTTGGGGCTCTAAATGACCTCCAAACGTGTTTCCTCTCATTTTCGGATAGCCCAGTCTTTTTTTAGAGCAAGGATCCAGCGCTGAGGTGGCCAAACGAGAGAGCGTTTGCTGTACTATTTTCACAGCTTGTGCCGAGAGGGTACCTGGAGGGGGAGATGCCGAAGTGGGAAGGTTTGACATCACAGAGGGAGAAACCTTCCGCGACCGAGGTGTCAATCTCCTGCAGCAAGTCGAGGATGAGAACTGCGAGTTTCACTCTGCCCGCCCAACTGCCTTCCTCGGACACCACCTGCACAACACAAGTAAAAGTAGTATGAGTGAAAAATATTTTAGTATTAGCTGACAAAAAGTAGCAATGCGGTCACACAACCTTTAAGTAGCAATAGAGAAACAATGTTGTATTATGAAAGAAAGAACGATTTTTCCGCCACTTCCGGAGAAAACTACTCCTAACGCTTCGGTAGTTAAAAACTCCACCGTCTTCAGAGGACTACACTAATCTAGGAACTACATTTAAAGGAGTAGTTTTTCTCCGGAAGTGGCAGGAAAAGTCCGTTCTTTCCTTTACTTAATTGCTCTCCGCCACTATTATGAACTTTCAAACTAACAATGTTACAATGGCAAGGTACTTCCTCCAACCTTGTAGAGTGTAGATTGTGCTCAAAGAGAACTGGTCTATTATTATTTGAACTTTCCCTCTGTATTTAAGTGAATAAATTTTGCCGATAGGAAGGTATCGGTGAAGATGGATTCATTGTAAGATTTTTGCTCTCTCTGAGTCCTACATTATTACAGAAGAGATGCACAAAAAATCGTACTATAAAGATACTAAACAATTTCCAGCACATAAAAATATGGCAGGGTTACTATTTTTTTAAATATTAAAAGATTTTGGAACTTACTAATTAATTTTAATTACCAATATACAAATAAAAATTGTGTTACTATTAAAAAAAATAATAATAATAACTTACAGTACAAAACAGAACATTACAGGCCACTACAGTAAATTCAGAATTAAAATATATTCTTTACATGATTGGAATGAACTAATTATAGAACACCAGACTTCTGAGTGGTAAGTGAGTGGTCTATAAATTCCTGCAAACTATAAAGTTTGTAGGTAACAATGAAATCCAAAATATTTCTAATTTCTAC